>OY992530.1:206245892-206845892 GCA_963921185.1 Dasysyrphus tricinctus
CACCATACCCATTTTGAATATAAAAATAAAAAAAATCCAACACCTCTTTTGAGTACTAACTTTAGGACTAATACCGGTAGTAAGGTTAGGCTCTGGGAAGAAATTGTGTGTGAAAATAAAACATGCCAAAATAAAACATTTTGAGACATTTTGAGCCCATATCGACGCAAATTTAATTGGTTTTCCTGACCACTTTCTCGAATTGTGCTGTTTTTTTACCTAAAAACGGCTGCGTGGTCTCAAAACTCCATTTCGGAAAATGTTCCAAAAAAAAATCGTCTTTCTAAACCCTTTGAAAGATACACCATACCCATTTTGAATATAAAAATGAAAATAAATTGAAAAATTAGTTTGCGTTTCCTTTTTCGAATCGCGACCAAAATTTATAATTTTATATTTTCTACTATTCATGTGTGCATGTTTTGATTGGATGATTTGTCATTTCCCCGCAAGAGGCAGTGCCCTGAAGAAATATTTTTTATTTTTAGTTCACATTGGCAGGAACTCAATCCCAGACCGATACTCAAACGCACTAACCATTTTGCCAAGTTGCACTACAGTTCAAATAATAAATTGCATTCCAAAATATCAAATATATCGAAAAGTATTTTCGAATAAGCAGAAGAAAAACGCAGACAATAAGAAATTTATGTTTTTTATTTTTGAAAATCATTTTTAACTAATTTTCACCATTATACAAATATTGATATCTCGCATCTTCAACGCCGTTTTATCACCGTTTTGTCCGTTTTCCCAAAACGAATGGCAACCATCATTCTCGAGCGAATAAAGGATAGAATCTAGTCTACTCCCAAGAGGCATCAAGCTGGCTTCCGCAGTGGTCGATCGTGTGTCGACCATATCAACACCCTGCGTATCGTCCTCGAGCAGTCGATGGAATTTCAATGACCGCTTTTACCTCATGTTCGTGGATTTTGAGAAAGCCTTTGATCGAGTTAACCGAGAATGTATATGGAGATCGTTGCTTGGTAGAGGAATTCCACCAAAAATTGTTGGCATTATAAAAGAGTCCTACAACAACGCAAGGTGTTTTGTTTTGCACAATGGGCAGCTATCCGACTCCTTCGTAGTGCAACAGGGTGTGAGACAAGCCAATTCTCTTCCTGCTGGCGATGGACCACGTATTGACGGCTAGTGTTGGTACAGCTGAGTGACAGGGCATTCAATGGAGACCGTTCGAAAGGCTCAGTCATTTAGACTATGCCGATGACATATGTCTACTGGCAAATAACATCAGTGGGCTGAACGGGATGTGCCAAACACTGCAAGTGAAGGGAGAGTCGAGTGGTCTAAGAATAAACAGCAAAAAGACAAAAATAATTTTCACAGGCCACTCCACACAGCAGCGTATTATTCTTCAGGAGATGCCAGTTGAAGTAGTGGAACAGTTCAACTACCTTGGCAGTATTGTCTCTGCAAACGGTGGTACGGATCTGGACGTTAAAAGTAGAATTAATAAAGCTCGTGCTGCCTTCGGTACTCTGTCCCCAATCTGGAAATCAAGTCAAATCTCCTTACGCACTAAGTTGAGATTCTTCGAATCCAATGTCAAATCCGTGCTGTTATATGCTTGTGAAATCTGGAAAGTCACGTCTATCATTTCGAAGAAATTGCAGGCTTTTGTGAATCGCTGTCTTCGCCACATCCTAAAGATTCGCTGGCCACAAATAATATCAAATGAGGAATTGTGGCGCAGGACAAGTCAAGAGCGGCTGGACGTCGACATAAGAAAGCGTAAATGGCGTTGGATTGGTCATACACTGAGGAAACCAAACGATGAAATTGCAAAGCAGTCCTTTGAATGGAATCCTCAGGGTGCACGGCGGGTTGGAAGACCAAGAACAGCATGGAAATCAACTGTCTTAGCGGAAGCAGAATCCCAGAGAAAGACGTGGCCACAACTAAAGTCCGACTTCAGACCGTGAAGGATGGAGAAGTTTTGTTGACGCCCTATGCCCCAGCCGGGGTTACAGGACACGATGATGATGATGATGATCTTCAACGCTATGCACTTTAATATCATGAATCTCCAGTGGACAAGAGGATTTATGTAGAATCTACATATATGTATATATGTCCATTGTACATACATTATGTATATGCGTCCTATTTGACCATTACCAAATTCTGTGCAGCAATTCGTTCATACTCAGGTGTTATCTATCAACGATTTAATAAATATACATTTTTTATTATTCTTTTCCTTATATGGTATAGCAATTTTTTTTTCGGAAATACAATGGCATTGATGCAAGTCGAGCAAGTAAAAATGAAAGTAAACCAGTATAAAGTTAAAAGAACATTGTAACTGACCTTTGCTGAATTAACCTTTCGAAGTTGCCATTTACCGACAGTATTGAAGTACCTACATACATATGCAATAAGTTTGTTTTATATTTGTCTTTATAGTAAATACACACGGTGAACTCAACTCTACGCAACCTTTTTTGAGTCTTGGTCTATCGAACTTAAATTTGCCTCAAAAGCCCTAAAAGTCTTAAATTGCATCTCATACTTACCCTCTTTAAATGTATGTTAGGTTTCCCACTCTACGAGTGATCAGTAGAAGAAAAAAAAACCCGGTCTTCTTAACCTTTAACATTATTTAAAATCGTGGGAGTCTTTTTAAACTACCTTAGCCTCTTTGCATAGATTGGTTCTCTGAATCTTGCGCAATTGAGTATGTACTTACTATTTTTTTTTGTTGCACTGTAGGTAATTTCGTACACCAGATGACTCTACCGATGCGATGGTCTTGTTACCGTAATAATGCATTTAACTGAGGTGGGTATAAAAAGACCAAAAATCTTTCAATTAACTTACAGTCTTTGATATACTTTCTTTCAGTAGGAGGTAATTCTGCCATAAAGTACCTTTGCTGTGAAGATGCAAGTTCAGGTGCAAATTCGTGTTCAATAAATTATATTAAATAACAGTTTCAGTGGGTTTAAAACTAAATTTATAAATACGATTTCTAGCCATGAATGAACAATACAATTATTTTAAATCTGTGTGTAAAAGAAAATTCTTTGAAAATCCAATGAAAGTACATACTACCAAAAATAAATAGAAAATACAAAATTAAAACTATAAAATATACTGGAATTGAAATTTGTCGGTTTAACTTATTTATTAATGAGTTTGAATAGCACCAAGTGTTGCAATGCAATGCAAACAAAGCTTCGAAACCTAACAGGACCCCATTTCATAAAAATTTACAAGTTTGACACGTGATAGTTTTTTAATTGACAAACTCACAATATTGTAAAATTTTTTTTTGCAAATAACTTGATAATTTTACGTAACTGCCAGAAAATATAGACCACGCTTGTCAATTATTCGAATCATACAACATTATTATAACCATAATACAATATTTTTCTGACAAGTTTTAACTGACAATTTTTTTTATGACAAATATGTTGATGGTATAGTGGATGGCTTGTCTGCTTAGTCAGAGTTGCGAGTTTGTGCCCTACAAAAAAGGGACAATTTTGTCTTCAAAGCAAAACTTCCGTAGGATTTAATGAAATAATAAATACCTTAATTCACTGTGTCAAAAAACATATCCTTTCATTCTTTTCCATGTAATTAGAAACAATGTTGCATTTCTACATTTGCTAACTTGTAATAATTATTTAAAAAAGTAATAATCTGTGACGTGAGATATTTTTTACGCGCCAATTTCCGAGCATAATGAACGGATAACTTTTTAATACATACGCGCACACGTGGGGATAGGACCGTTTATTACTACCAGTATACACTTCGTAAGGAATTGCATGCATGTTACACATGTATTAGAAAATCACAACTGATGTTTGATGAAGTGGTGAATCTGGTGAACGTACACGTGCTAGGGAGCGGATACCAGTTTTGGATTAATACTACTGAAAATAACAAGTAGTTACGAATGAAATAATAAATCTATTCTTTATGTGACTCTCATTTTAAAAATTCGTGTCGCGAAAACATCCTTAAAGTTTATTTGTCAAAATCTGGTATTCAAAAAAAATTAAGTGAAATTTAACTTACATACATATGTACATAGCTTAAGAGTGGAATAATAAAGAATAATTGTTATGTTTAGCGGAAATTATGTAAAATGCTATTATTTTACAAACTTGACAAAATGCTTTTCGGGTTTTCTTACAATAAAAGATCATACCGTGTTGTGTCCACTTGGTTTTTTTAAAGTTTAGCCGATTTTTAAGTGAGAATTTCCTAGAAAACAATTTTCGAAATTCGGTAGCTTTTTTCAATTTTTATGAAAAATGACTTCAACATGAGTTTTGATTAAACTTCGTATTTGTGAAGTTCTAAGTGATTGTAACAAAACTGCATTTTTGCTTTTTGTGATATTCCCTACATTTCGCTAATCAATAAATTTAGCTTGTGCTCCTAACAAGTTAAAATAATAATGCACTCTACTAATATTACAAACTAAGTTTTTTCTTAGCCAACAAAAATCAAAGTAAAACATTTTTTATTAGTACTTTTTTATAATTTTCCGTTAATATTGCAATTGAATTAAAAACAATTACTTTATGGGTATGGCTAGCCAAGTTTTACAGTTCGCATACACTGAAACCGAATCAGCGGCCATTTCATGAAGCCATACGGGCGACTGTCTTGGACGTTCGCCTGCATACACTTGAGCCGTTCTCGGAAAAAGCCTTTTCAGTACTAACCTTTTTTCATGTATTATCGCAAGAAAACCCGGTATACGGTAAACGGACGATAAATCTAAACAAGTTCGGATTCGACGGTTGATCAGTAATTACCGGACATAATCGGACTATATTGGTTGGAGTGTTCTTACATACGATTTGAGCACAAGAGCAAGCCTAATCCTTTAACTCCAATCGTGCATATTTTAAAGTTTTATTTTTGAGCTAAACTAAAAGTAGATGTGTTTATTTTTACTTGCGATAAAGGTACTATAGCTATAGGGCAAGTTTTGGATTCGTGCAAAAAAAAATTCGAGATAACAATCAAACATGACATTACGATGATAGAGAACACGAAAAAAGTGGGTGGCACAATTCTGTCTGTCTGTCGGTCTGTCCGTACCTCAACCTATAGCCTAAACCACTGAAGCGATTTTCTTCAAATTTTCAACTTAAGGTTTTTTTGTAACTCTCCAGAGGAGAAATTAAAATTTTTTTTTAGCTCAAAAATAACGGTACTTGCCATACAACCGTTAAGGAAAAGTTTATTTATCTCAAAAACGGCTCCAACGATTTTGATAAAAAAAAATCAGTGTATTATCGTAGATATGATGTACCTTTACGTAAGAAACAAAATCACCATAAACATTTTTTAACAATACCTGCCATATAACGGTTTTTTTGATTTTCTCATTAACCGCTCATTCGATTTCAATCATTTTTTTGCACAAAAGCTTTGTTAGAATATAAATAATACTGCATACCAAAATTTTTGAAAAAATAAATTTTGGATTTCTAAAAAATATTCAAATTTTTTTTTTGAAAATTCAATATTTCAAAAACTGGTTAATAAATTGTTTTGAAATTTCAGTTTTAAGTGTATATTAATATATACTCAAAATTGGCATACCAAATTTTTTTTGAAAAATATTACAAAAATTTTATATATAAAAAATTAATTTTTAAGAAAGCGGCTCCAACGATTTTAAATTTTTTTTGCAAATATTCATTCTTTTTCAAGTAATCAAATGATATACTTTTTTTTGAGCTCTAAGTTATTTATCAGACTGTTTATACAATTAAATGAACGATTTAAATGCTTTTTATACTTTTTCTATAATTACTTGATATATTTTTTAAAGTTCTTAAGTCCCACATAATTTGAACATAAGAGCAAGTACGTGCGATCCAGTCGTGCATTTTATTTCTATCACAAATAGTTTAGTGTCAGTTTTACAGTGCCTCCTGAAAATAAATTAACCCCGACAGTTTTTCAGTGGTAAATAAACTTGATCTATTAGTTGTCAAAAATCTATTGAAATTCAAGTGCTATAGCGATATCACCCTTTCACACAATTCACTCTATCAAAATCGATATAGACTCACAACGGAAATCAGCCCTTCAAATATTTCAATAGATTTTTAACACGCATCTGTAAGAAAAATCTATTCACTTCGTCCCTGAGTTAACTCACCAAATTAAGTGAAATAACTTAGGATTTAAATTGACTGAAAAAACACGTTTCAGTAAGCTCGGGATCCCAGATTGAAAAACTGGCCCTTTGAAATTGAGTCTCATTTTTAATCAACAAAAATTAACTCATTTTATTTATTTCTGTTAATGTGCAGTTTTGTGTGTATATGGAAATCCACACAAATGTAGTACATGCTGTGAAGAATACACCAATTTATGTTGAATAATTTTGAATGAACACTTATTTTTACTTATGGAGATATCCATTTGCAAAATGAATCAATTTAATATTAATTTCGATCTCTCAATAAACTTATTTTAACAATTTTGAATTGCATTGAGAGAACAAATTGATTTTTTTTTATTTTAAATCAATTCTGCTCATACTATTTTCTCGAGAGTCAGTTTGCAAATCTGGTTATTGGTTATTGATTTGTTTTAACTATTTCAGCTGTGAAAATAATTGTGCTCTAGCTATAATGGAAAGCTTAGATATTTTATAATTTAAAGTTTTGGTTTTGATGACTTTTAATGCATAAAAATGGGTTGGGTATAGCACATACCATTATTTGAAAAAGTTAATTCGAACTTACCATTGTAAGTAGAGAGGAAATCTTTTTAGTTTTATAGTTTTGTGTATTAAAACAAAATATTTTTTCTTCAATCAAAAGAAAATATTACAGGAGATACACAGACAAATATGTTAAATGAATTTTCGGACTTGTCCAATTTGGCCCTTTTCGAGATAAAGCTTGTGTCTCAATATTTAGTCCAAAAACGATAAGCCTGTGTACTTTGATTATCATTTGAAAACACGGTGTCATGGCGGTCCACTCTCTACCAAATTGTGAATAAATGGTCAGGAATTCATAAGTGTTTGATGTATAATTTTCATATTGGTTAGGGGGTTACTTCCTAATTGATAAGAGATTGTTAATTAGGTTGAGGTCAGGGCAATGTGCTGGCCATGTCAATCTCTGAAACCTCTGATTTTCAAGCCATTCACACAATTTTTGAGGTTTTTTTAGGCTTCCCATCTTATTGGAATCTAGCCAGTGTTTCCATAAATGTGTTGATAAATTGTATCGTAATATGTCAATATATTTTTACTTGCGATATAGGTACTATAGGGCAAGTTTTGGATTCGTGCAAAAAAAAAATTTCGAGATAACAATCAAACATAACATTACGATGATAGAGAACACGAAAAAAGTGGGTGGCACAATTCTGTCTGTCTGTCTGTCTTTCTGTCTGTCCGTACCTCAACCCACAGCCTAAACCACTGAAGCGATTTTCTTCAAATTTTGAACTTAAGGTTTTTTTGTAACTCTCTAGAGGGGAAATTGAAATTTTTTTCTTAGCTCAAGAAATAACGGTAATCTGATAAATAGGACCCATGATTTGAGCTGTTTAAGCAAACTTTATCGGCGTTTTTGTGTAGACTTTATTTGTTGATTTTTCGTTTTGCTAAAAATGGTTATTTTTTAAGTTCTATTAATCTGACCTTTATGGTGGTGTTTATGCTCAGAGAAAATGCCTCAGCATCATATCAGATATTTTAAAAGTTAATTGAAGAGGTTTTAATCCTGAAAATAAAAAGGGGACCTAGCACTTTAAAAAAAAATTAAATTCAAGCTGGATGAACAAGTGGTCTGCCCATTACTTTTGATTGAATCAAATAAAAAAATTCTATGAAAATAATAGTCTAAAAAAAAACAAACGAAATTTTGTATCAAACAAGAATTAAGCTTCAGAATGATTTTCGTTTCATTTCAATACGGCTACGTTTCACAGAAATGTAGCTCATCAAAAAACACTTAAAAAAAAAGATTGAAAAAATCCTAGAACTGACTGACAATTTCATTATACAAAATGGAAAAAAAGGAACCGCCACTTAAGTGTTTCCATCACTTAAAAACTATTTGAGAAAATTATAACTCTTTAAAAAATTGAAACTTTTAACAAGATTTAAATGTTTTGTTTAAAGTGAAACTGCATTTTGAGAACCATTTTTGGGGTTTGGCACGGGTCGGGATGACACTAAATTTGCGATAATTTATTGGTAATATATAATTACTTTTAATGCTTTCTGTCAAGGCTTATGAGACTCTCGGCAGATTTCAGTTAAGAATTTACAGTCTTATCTCAGAAGCATAGGAAATATTATTGCTTCAGTCTCGGAAGTGGGATAAAATATTGTCTCGTTTGATTATAAAACATTTACTTTTTAAAGAAGCCATAATCTTGTATTCAATTAGAAGCCCATACATACATACATTACATACATGTGTATTACAATATACATACATAGCGAGTAACAAAATAAAATATAAATAATATTTTTCATAACGGAATTATTTTTTGTTTTATTACAGCTATTTCTTTTAATTTTAAGTTATGTTACTATAGTACATAGTGGTGTTTTACCATATGGATATGGCCATGGTGGGTTACCAGGTCCTGGACCACTGCCGCATTATATAAATGCCCCAGCACCAGCTCCTGCGCATTATATCGCTCCAGGTATATATTTTCCACATATTAAATAACTATGTTATAAAAATTTGTAACAAACATTTTGATAGTGGCAAAAGTTGTAGCTCCAGAGCCATATGACGTCAATCCAAAGTACTCATTTGCTTATGATATTCAAGATGGATACACAGGCGATTCAAAGAGTCAACATGAAACCCGTCATGGTGATGTGGTTAAAGGAAGTTACTCCCTTGTCGATCCAGACGGTACAAAACGCACTGTTGATTATACGGCTGATCCACACAATGGATTTAACGCTGTCGTTCGTAAGGAACCACTATATGCCAAACCAATAGCACCTGCACCCGCCCCAGCACCAGTACCATTACACCTTGCACCAGCACCTGCTCCCCTCTTACCTCATCTTCCAGCTTCCTATCCAGCTCCTGCAGCATATCCGGGTCCATATCCAGCTCCATATCCAGCAGCACCTGCAGTTGGGCATTATTATCATCGTTAAACAGTTAATTTTATTTTATTTATTTTACGTTTTCCTTGTTCGTTCGGAGATTATTTTGTATGTATGTAAGTGTGTATATTGCTAAGTTAAATGAAAAAAATCAAGAATGAAAGCTCATTTATTCCTTTTATTTGTAATAAATTGTTTCATTTATAACATTTGTATGAAAGCTATACCGTTATTTTTTCATAAAAGGAAACCATTTTTTAAATATGGTTAAAAGTGTTAAAAACTCGGTACCTGAAAGTTTCAAAAAAATCGGCCACAATTTTTAAAAATAATAAGTTTTCCAAGCAAATTTTGAAATATTGTTTAAGAATCTAAAAAGTATTTCTTTTGAAAATGTTTGTGCAGAATATGTTTAATTTTTTTAGAATATTCTGCAAAAAACGAAATTGTAAGAATCAGTCCAATCGTTTTCAAGAAAATCAAAAATAAAAACGTGTTTTTTGTGGGAGGTACCTACCATTAGTAACCATTTTTGGAAAAATTGTTTAAGAAATAGTGACTTACACTCTCAACCATTCATGCGTGCGATCGTATATGACAATTAGGTGAATTTTACATCAGGATCATGGCTTAAAGACTTACAAAATCTAACTCATTCAAGAATTGAAGTCGGAAAACTAGAATTTAAATAAATTAAATTTCAGTCAATGACCTCTGCAAGAACTCAATGAAATCCGTTGTTTTCGCATCAAATTTTGTTTTGTGATGAGGCACATTTCTGGCTCAATGGTTAAGTAAATAAATGAACTACCATTGCATTGACAAAATGCATTATTTGGTATAGTTTATGTGTGCTTCGTGAAATAACTCCCCAGACTAAAACCCGAATTAGAATTTTTGGGGACTAATTTCATAGTTGAATTTCAATTTAAAAATTAAATAAGTACCCCAAGGGCCATAAGATATGTAAGTCCCCAATTTTGTTATTTCATTGAGGAGATATTCGACGGAGCCGTTAATGGACTGTGGAACCATAAGCTCGGATAGAGCTTAACTTTCAATGATGAGCTCTACCGCTCTGATAACAGACTTTTTGATGCCTCAACTTGGAGCCCGTTATGTCGGTGACATTTGGTTCCACCCAGCCAATCACAGTTACAATAGTTTTTATTGATAAATCATGTTTGTGAGCAGCTGATTTCACGTTTTGGACCTGTCAAAAGTGGGCCGCTTTGATTGCGTGATATCACACATTTCGATTTTTTTTCTTATTTGCCGATAAGCCAGCTAGGATTCAGGACTTGGAAGCCAACATTGTTGGCAGAATTGGGTAGACACTGGATGCAGTGCTGGAAAAAGTGATCCAAATTTGGACCTTCATAATGGACAAATATTTGAATGAAATTATCTCAAAAAATAAATCTCAGAGCTTGTTCTTTTGGGTAATAATAAAAATCAACCGAATAATTCCATTTTATGTTTTTTATTTATAATTATAAATTTATCACCCTTTACTTAAATTTGTATGCACACATTAGGAAAAGGAATAACTTGTCGTGGAGCCGGATAACATAAATTCCATTTCATTATTGGGAATTAGTGATATCGAATACCATGAAACTCGAAATTCGCAGGAGATTTTAAACTAAGAAAAGGTTCTGTGGATTTTTTTTTTGCGAATATTAAGTCTAAGATATTGTTACTAATAGTTCGGGAGCCGACCGTAAGATTACCTATCTCATCGCGGCTACGCAAAAATTGGATGTCAACTGATAGCTTTAGTACAAACATGTACAAAACTATCGGTCGGACAAGCTTTATCTGTTCGCAATGGTTAGGAAAATGCATTTTTCAGGTTGCATTTTCCGCTATATGTAGCTATTACATATATAAGCAACTTATATAAATGGGGTATCAAATGAAAGGTAGGACTGTCCTCTAAACGATACCAATGGTCGGACAGACTTTTTTTGGCTGTTGCAACGAGTCAGTCAATGTTTTAAAAAATGGTATATTCTTAACACAGCGTTTTACATCAGGGAAAATTGAGTAAAATCATATCAAATAGCTAGGAAATTGGCCTTAACCACTTTTTTTTTCATTTTTCATAAAGGATGCACAAAATCCCTAATTTTAGAAAGTAGTCGTAGTCGTAGTGTAGAGAACAGTCCTACCTTTCATTTGATACCACATTTATAGCAGCATCCTATATAATAGGTACATTTAGAGGAAAATGCAACCTGAAAAGTGCATTTTCTAACCATTGCGACCGAGATAAAGCTTGTCCGACCAGTAGTTTTGTGCATGTTTGTACTAAAGTTATCAGTTAACATCCAAGTTTTGCTTGGCCACGATGAGATAGGTAATCCTACGGTTGGCTCCCGGACTGTAAATATTACTTACAATTAGCCACAATTTACAAAAGGATTCTTTTTTAGGGACTTAAGGTCAAGTAGGAATTAAACATAAATAATTTTGCTATTTTGTTTCCATTTTAAGATATTGGAGAAATTTTAAATATCTCTGATCAAAATCGTAAGCAGTTATCAATAAGGATACTTGAAAAAATTGTACACTTAGGCGTACACGTAATTTTTTGTGAATCCTATTTTACTCTTTGTTTTTTGAAACTTCCGTTATTTGCAGCATCAATTTTCCTTTTTTTTCCAATAATTGTATGGTTCAATAATAGAGGTGCTAGCTTATTTTACTATAATCTATGATGCTATAGTCCGGGCTGCAGGCGGATGCTAGACTTTTTTGAAAGTAAATATTTTGGCTTTTTATCTTTAAAAAAAAAGAAGAAATAGAGCTTAACTATGTATTTCTAAGGAAAATGGCTTACCCACATATTTTTCAATTTATCAAAAACCAGAAGACCTAAAACTTATTTAAAAGCATATAATATTGAAAGAAAAATGAGTACCTACTTATTAAAAATAGACGAACATCTTAAGTGTATTCTCAATAATATTAATATAAAAAAAGTTATTAAGTTATTATAACAGAAATTCTATCAAAAACCTAGAAATAAAAACAAAAACACAGTTTGATTTGAAAGGGGAGCTTACTATGCAAATGCTGTAAATAGTGTCTTTCTCGATCGATTTAACTTTTTGCAATTTATATCAGTTAGAATGGAAATTGAATGCATGATTGGGTTGCACCAAAGAATAGAAAGTTACCAAGAAGACGCATCTCACAAATTTTTGCTTTGAAAAATTTTATATGACGGGTTCCAACATTGGAAACTCCTATGATGCCCTAAGCCAAGCGTAATGTAATAGTGAGTCCAAATATAGTATCTTGTCTTTTTATTTTTGAATATTTGGTGCTGAACACATAGGGTGAATTGGTTTTAATTATGACAAAACCTTCATGCAGCTAAATGTAAAACAATTTTCACCCTTTCCAAAGTTTTCTCCATCCTCCAAGGAATCAGGAAGTTTTCTATTAAAAAATAAAGAATCTTATAAAATGTGCTTTCAGAAATGTTAAATCCTTGACATACCGATTTGTTGTTTCAGGCAAAAAAAGACATAAGGCTGCACCAAGAAATGACATCAGTCCAAGTATAATTTCTGGCAATGCATTAAATATCAAACGGGTATGCAGAATGTATGAACTAAAAAATGTGAACGCATAACCAATCACATGAACCGCTGCAACACCCTGCCCCGGACACATGTCGGTATAAGCTCGGTTGCGTATTGGGCTCCAGAATTGTATGCCACTGTGACTCCAAATCTTCCAATTATCGAAAGAACTACTAATAAAGTTGGATCTGAAAAATAATTTTATACTTACTTAATGAAGCCGTTTTAAATTGCTAGAAACTATTATTTATTTTGTAAAGCATATAAATAGTAACATACCGTCACTTGAGAATAATAAGGTTGTATCTCGAAAAATCAAAATCGAGGTTTTGATACAAAATGGTTCTAATATCGAATTAGAATCGTTTTGCAGCATTTAAAAGAAGTCAGAAGTCATTTAAATTTGAACAGAAAAAGCTAAAAAATCAAGGTCGAATGGTGTAATTTTAGTAAATTTTTAGTTCAAGGTCCGTATGTGAATGAATTTTTTCCATACGATAAGTTTTACAAAAGCTTTCTTTAAAAAAACTCAATTAATTTCTTTTATCAACTTTTGGATAGGAAACCGTTTTTTAGAAAATGGTCATTAATGGTAGGTATACTTCCCAAAGAAACTTTTTTTAATTTTCGATTTTCTTGTTTCTTTTGTTGTTTTTCATGTCTCTGTATGTTAAAATTGCGGTCTACTACCAAAAAGTATTAATATTTACACTTAGCAACTATTAATAGTACCTCTCATAGAACTTTGTTTTTATTTAAAATGTTCTTTTTGTCGGCTGAAGGGATTTAAATCGATATTTCAAAAACAGGTTAACAATTTTTGTTTTGAATTTTGTTGTTATATGAAAATAAATAAATACTTCAGATTTGCATACAAAAATTTTTCCTTAAAAATGTTTTTAAGAATTTTATTTATAATTTTTTTTTTTTTTTAAAACCACTCCAACGATTTAAAATTTGTTTACCATATATGTAATTATATTTAATCATATATTTATATTTATATTTATATTTATATTTATATTTATATTTATATTTATATTTATATTTATATTTATATTTATATTTATATTTATATTTATATTTATATTTATATTTATATTTATATTTATATTTATATTTATATTTATATTTATATTTATATTTATATTTATATTTATATTTATATTTATATTTATATTTATATTTATATTTATATTTATATTTATATTTATATTTATATTTATATTTATATTTATATTTATATTTATATTTATATTTATATTTATATTTATATTTATATTTATATTTATATTTATATTTATATTTATATTTATATTTATATTTATATTTATATTTATATTTATATTTATATTTATATTTATATTTATATTTATATTTATATTTATATTTATATTTATATTTATATTTATATTTATATTTATATTTATATTTATATTTATATTTATATTTATATTTATATTTATATTTATATTTATATTTATATTTATATTTATATTTATATTTATATTTATATTTATATTTATATTTATATTTATATTTATATTTATATTTATATTTATATTTATATTTATATTTATATTTATATTTATATTTATATTTATATTTATATTTATATTTATATTTATATTTATATTTATATTTATATTAATATTTATATTTATATTTATATTTATATTTATATTTATATTTATATTTATATTTATATTTATATTTATATTCATATTTATATTTATATTTATATTTATATTTATATTTATATTAATATTTATATTTATATTTATATTTATATTTATATTTATATTTATATTTATATTTATATTTATATTTATATTTATATTTATATTTATATTTATATTTATGTGAGTTTCAACTGTTTAGCTTGAAACTTTGACGATTGGATAAGAATTGTTCCAATAATTCGAATTGACACAAGTTGATGTAGTAAAGAACTATAATTAATAATAATTAAATAAACAAATTAACATAACAATAATAATAATATTGATTTACCTAAATCAACAATTATGTCGGCTTTGGGATCTATGATCCAACTTATTAAATGATTTAACAACAATTGAAAAATAATATAAAATAATAAAATATTAATATTTGATAAGTAAGATAATTTATACTAGATATGAATTACTTGAGTGTTTATAGTAAAGTGTATTGACGAGGTGTGGCAAAAGTAGTCATAATGGTGGCTAAGTTTGTGTGATAGATGGCGACAAACTTACATCCCCCCTTCCCCTAGAGGATTCATCATGATCAAGATAGTAAGGAATCATCTTGCTCTTATGAAAAATGTTCAAGTCTTTCTTTTTTCCGCCAATATCTATCTCGTAAATTGATTTAGAGATCTTTTTTTTAATCTTGAAAGGACCCATTCGAACTGGATCTAATTTTTTTCTATTCAGTTTGTTACCAGTTTGAATATAAACTAGATCGTTTTCTTTGTATTCAATTTCTTTAGTATGTTTATCGTAATACTGTTTGTTTAAGTTATGTGATCTGTTTGCATTTTTTATTGCTACATACCTACTAAAATTTAAATTTTCAAGCGTATTTTTATTTAATTCCATTGAGATAAATGAGTCATCCACTCCTGTTAATAAATAATTTGCAGAGAAACCCGTTGAACTATGTATGGTATGATTATATTCGGAAATACACTGTTCAGCAATAACTGACCAGGGTTTATTTTTATTCTCATATATTTTGCAACGAATTCTATTTACTAAAGTCTGGTTGGTTCGCTCATTCTGTCCATTAGAAAATGCACAGTCTATTGCTGTGGAAATTAGTTTTATATCTTTTTTCTTCAAATAATTTTTGAACTCCGAGGAATTTATTCCAGGGTACTGATCAGTCAAAATCGTCTTAATGTTGCCTTTATTCTCAGTTGATTTTACAAGATTTATAAAATCGCTCGCTGTCTGTGTTTTCGACGTAGAAATAAACGCGTATCGTGTTAATTGATCTACCATCAAATGTAAATACTTTTTTGGTGATCTGTTTCCCGTGAAACCTCCTATTGTATCTAGCGATACTTTCTCCAATGGTTCCGATGCTGGACCTAACTGCGATAAAGGAGCTTTGAAGTTACCGAATCTTGTTTTATTTTTTATACATGTTTCGCAAGTTCTACAAATTATTTTTATGTGCTTATGCATATTTTTGAAATAAAATGTTGGTGTGATTGTTAATATCATTTGCTTAACACCAATATGACCTTGCGAGTCATGTATTTTTTTGAGTAATGAGATACCATAGTCCTCTGTTAACCATATTTTCTCTCTTTTATTTAAATTTCTGTACATAATTTTATTTTTGATTTTACAATATTTATCACACGTTAATTGCTTTTGATTGTCTAATATATTTTGTACTGTTAAGCGATTAACTATTTTTATTTGTGAATTATAACTATCATTTTCTTCCGATAGAACTGGATTTCTCGAAAGACAATCAGACAATCAGAATTATTTTTACCCGGATTATATTGAATTTCGAATTCGAATTGTGAGATGAAATTTAAAATGTGAAGTAATTCTATGTCTTTGCAGTTCTTTATATTGAAATTTCGTAATGGTTCATGATCAGTGAATATTTTGAATATATATATGGCTTCTTTTATTGCCAAACATTCAATGTAAATTGCTCTTTTGGTTCTCTGAGAGTTATTAAGCTTTCGTGAGAAATAAAATACCGGTTTAACGGATTCATCTTCTTGAGGTTGTTTCAAAATTGCACCAACTCCTTCTATGCTAGCATCCGTGTAAATGTAGATTGGTTTATTTGGATCGAATATCGCTAAGACAGGTTTTGTGCATAAATATTTTTTTACTTTTTCAAAGCTGAATTTACATTCATCTGACCATTCAAATTCAACATTTTTTCGTAAGAGGTTATGTAATGGTTCTAGTGTCATTGCAGATCTGGGAATATATTTTAAATAAAAATTCACTTTACCCAAAAACTGCCTTATATTTTTTCTTGTTTTTGGTTCAGGGAAATCCTTTATAGCAATTAAATTGTCATTAATCGGTTTAATACTATTGTTTGATATTATATATCCTAAATAGGTTACTTCTTTTTGTGCAAAACTACATTTATTTGTATTTAATTTTAAACCTTGTTCTTGTAAAACCTGTAAAGTTCTTTCAATTTGTTTTATATGATCAGAATAGTTATTCGAAAAAATTAGTATATGAGCCGTTGTTTTTGAAAGTGGAATAAGTCCATTTTTTCATGTTTCGAGTAATTTAATGTTTTGCGTTTCAATGTGTTTACAAATATTGGCAAAAGTAAATAAATTCATGTGACGCATTTTAGGCTATAAAAATGTTGAATTTTGAAAAGCAAAAATATTTATTAAAATTCTCCAAGAAACTTAACGGGACCTGAGCCCCAAATGGACTTATTTCATTTTCAATAATAACAAATTATAAAAAAATAAAAATCAAGAAAATTTAAGTCCATATTTTTATATAGGCATTGTTTAACTGAATTGTTATTTTAGAGTTAAAAGTAATATTGAATTAAGATAAATTTAACTACGTGAATAATAAAATGTATGAGGAAATTATTGAGGTAGGTACCTATGTAATATAACAATTTAAATAAATGGGAAACTAATTTTAAGTACTATTTACTAATATATAGGTACGTTAAACCTCGGTTCAAAAAAAATTATCAATTTCATTTTCAAACAGAAATTTTAGTGCTTTTTAAAACTACAATTTTTTTTTAAATTTTGATATGTAATATCACAGACTTATCAAAATCATTAGAGTCGTTTTTGAGATACATTACATTATGTATATATACGTTTTTCTTAAACGATAGTGCCGGTATTTTCAAAGCTAAAAAAATCAATTTAAATATCGGTACAGTAATCTAAGCTTTAGCTTGACATTCAGAGAGATATATGTACATATAGAATTGCGGCATTCACTTTTTGTGTTTTGTATTATGGGTTAATGTCAAGTTTGATTTTTTTTTCACGAATCAAAAACTTGCCCTCTTATACGAACAATATTTCATATATGTAGGGAGAATAAAGCAATATTTTCGTTACACCTTATTCTAATAACTCTTAATAAACAGCTATGCTTGCAAAAGAAAACTAATCAAAATTAGTAAAATGACTTGTCATTCGAATTTCTAGAGCAAAAATACAGTTATCTTGTCTATGATGCTGTTCTTAGAGTCCAAACTGATTCCTATGAGGGGATAGTGCACCCTAAAAATCGTTCTAATCAATAATAATCGTAATTATACATTTTCCAAAACTATGCTTATAACTAAAGAAGGACTTATTCCACTTTCAAAAAAAAAAATATTTTCAATAAATTTTACATTTTTTTTATTTGTTTAATTCAGGTAGAAATCGTGCTCTATTGAGTATAAGATTATTAATATAAAAAGAGGACACAATTATTTTATTGATTTCACCATTAACTCATTTTTTTCAAAAAGTGGACTTATTCCACTTTCAAAAAAAAACGGCTCATATCATCTATATAATTTATAGCAAAAGAATCTAGGTCGTTATTTCTAATTATGCTTGATAAAATTCTTTGAAATATAGCAGGAGCTGATTTTAAACCGAAAGGTAGACAGTAAACATGCCCATTGCCAATGACCATGGTGTGTCACAAAAGCTGTTTTGTATTTATCTTTAGCTCGCAACGGAATAGACCAGAAGGCTGAATTAATATCTAATTTGGAAAAGTAAACACACTTTCCTACACGAACAACAAGATCATCAATTCGAGGGAATGGTTGACCTTCAGGAACAATTATTTTATTAAGCTCACGATAGTCAATACACAATCGCGATTTCTTTCCCTCTTCCTTCTTATAGACTAAGGTGATAGGGGAGGCATATGGACTATATGACTCTTCAATAAGTCCTGCTTTCAATAATTTTTGTATTTGCGATTCTATTTCTATTTTATCCGGAATGGAACATTTATATGGTTTTCTCGATACATATCTATTTTCAGTTAATCTTATCGTTGCTTCGAAGTTTTTTACCGTACCGATATCAAATTTTTCTTTAGCAAAGACAAGATCATATTTCTTAAGAAGATCATCCAAAACGTTACTGTTATTTTCATGCGTTGAAATCAAGCTCTGATTACATTTTAAAATTTCACTTTCAAGAACAGGAATCAAACTCTGAGTGATTTCTAAATTTTCATTTTGGCATAGTCGAAACTCTTTAATGCAATTCAGCCCGATTATCAAATCTTCTTCAAACAAATCACTTTTTATAATTAAAAACGAAAATTGTTTTTGTATATTAATATTTTCAAGGATACCGTTACTTCACCATGCGCGTCTGTGAGACCACTCATTGCTTTGATCGTTTGGACCCCGCTTATATTGTTAATCAATTGTAATTTCTTAAAAAACCTGTAGTTAATTAATGACACATTGGCTCCATAATCATAAAGCGCAATGGCAATTTCATTATTGATTAAAACATTAAGTTTTATAAGCGGGATCGTATTTAGTTTTTTGATTCTGAGAATCTTATAATAGCTGATCTGGCTTTGTTTCTGCATACATTTTCTGAATGAAATCTATTCGCGTAGCCAGCTTTCTCACAGATGTGACATGGTGCGAAGGTTCGCTTTTGTCTGTTTAATTCTAACTCAGATTTTCTCGCGTTTGTATTATTATTTGATATCGGATCGAGTTGTCGCAAACTAGACATAAGATTTTCGATCGTTGTTAATTCTTTCTTATTTAAACGCGATCTAACAAATTTCGGTAAAGCTAATACAATAAAATTTATTTGAGAATTTATGCTGGATCGACATCAATAAGAAGATTTATCTTTTTTAAAGCAAAATCTAAGAAAGGACCATTTATCCAATGAAAAGAATAAGCGTAATCAATTTCATTCCAAGATTTCTCTCCAAATGTATCCAGAAAATATGTCTCCCAATAATCCCAAGCTTTATTCATAGAACCCGTTTTATATAAAGATGAGAACCAGTCTAAAGCAGGTCCTTCCAAGTATAATTTTAAAGTTTCCGGAAACTGTTTTTCGTTTACTTTTAATCTCTGACATTCGAGCAAAAATAAATTTAACCACGACTTTGTATTTTGATTTTTACTTGAAAATTTTTCTAGTATCATATTATTTGAGACAGATCGGATGGGATTTTCAAAAGTAGATAAGGGCTTATTGGTAGTGGGTTGGGAGGAGAAGTACATTGCCTCTAGATAATAACCACCAAAGACTACATTACCTTCCTCATCCAAATATGAACTTTGCAATTCTTTCTTTAGTGTAATGGTTATATTTCTTATTTTTCCTCTTGTATTAAGGCTCTTCACTGCTCCCTTGATTATGGAAAGCTTCGCCAATTCAATATGTTTTTGGATTGGTTGGTTTTCAGTTGGGAAAGAAAAAATTTCTTCTTGGCCCAAAATTTGGATGGTTTTAACGTTGATCACTGTAGTTTTGTTATCCCACGTTTCGGAAGATAAACAGAACTTGGCCTTTATGTCTGCCATCTTAATTGTTGATTTGTGAGTTTCAACTGTTTAGCATGAAACTTTGACGATTGGATAAGAATTGTTCCAATAATTCGAATTGACACAAGTTGATGTAGTAAAGAACTTTACTTAATAATAATTAAATAAACAAATTAACATAACAATAATAATAATCAAAGGGCACGGTAGTGCCCAGCCAAGTTCGCGGCACTACACCCTTTTTACAGGAACAAACTCAGGCGATTTTCAACCCCCCTCTAACTTCAGTACCAATAAAGTCAGAAACTTCAAATTCGGAGTATTTGCTAGACTGATCAAACACAGGTGGCTCACCAAATTTCAACTCTTTAGCATTAGTAGTTCCCAAGATATAGGACTTCAAAAATCGCAAAAACCGTAACTGACTGACTCACTGACTCACTGACTAACTGACTCACTGACAGATCATCAAAATTATGGAGCACTTCCCGACATCGTAGAAACTTGAAATTTCGCACAACGGTAGGCCTTTTGGTACATACAAAGGAAAAAATCGAAAATCTGCAATTTTCTATTCAGGGGGCGTGGCATCCACCCACTTTCTTAAATATTCTATAAATTATATGGAGCCTTTCCGATTGTTGTAGAACAATGAAAATTGGTAAGTTGGTAGGGTTTGAGGTACTTAGAAAGAAAAAAATTGAAAAATTGGAATTTTCCATACAGGGGGCGTGGCATCCACCCACATTCTTAAAAATTCTTATAAATTATATGGAGCACTTCCGATTGTTGTAGAACGATGAAAATTGGTAGGTCGGTAGGCCTTAAGGTACTTAGAAAGAAAAACATTGAAAAATTGGAATTTTGCATTCAGGGGGCGTGGTATCCACCCACATTCTTAAAAATTCTTATAAATTATATGGAGCACTTCCGATTGTTGTAGAACGATGAAAATTGGTAGGTCAGTAGGACTTAAAGTACTTAGAAGAAAAAAAAATCGAAAAATTGGAAGTTTCAGTTCAGGGGGCGTGGCATCCACCCACATTCTTAAATTCTTATAAACTATATGAAGCACTTCCGATTGTTGTAGAACGATGAAAACTGGTAGGTCGTTAGGACTTGAAGTAGGTACTTAGAAAGAAAAAAAATCGAAAATTTGGAATTGTCCATTCAGGGGGGGGTGCCATCCACCCACTTTATCAGAATTGCTATTATTTGTATGGAGCACTTTCGGTTGTCGTAGAATTATGAAACTTTGTAGAGCGGTAGGACTTGACTTTCACCTGGCAAAATAAATCTTTGCAAAAAGGAGTGAAATCACAACAAAAACATAAATGTTAAACAAGAAGCCAAGTTCTTATGTGTACAAGAAACCTGTGCGTAAAAAGTCAGCCAAAAAAAGTAATGAGATCTAAAATATATGCCAAGTTTTAAGTTCATGAAGTTTAATATCAAATATCTCAAGTAGAGTAATATCGAAACAATTCCAAATCATGACAGAAATTTGGTAATTAATGATTACTGATTAAAATTTGGTGGATTTTCTTGGCAAGTTTTCTCTTAAATACTTACTTAATCACAAATTTAAAATGTATGAAAACTTGATCAGTGAACCCACCAAATTTTAATCAGTAATCATTAATTACCAAATTTCTGTCATGATTTGGAATTGTTTCGATATTACTCTACTTGAGATATTTGATATTAAACTTCATGAACTTAAAACTTGGCATATATTTTAGATCTCATTACTTTTTTTGGCTGACTTTTTAGGCACACGTTTCTTGTACACATAAGAACTTGGCTCCTTTTTTAACATTTATGTTTTTGTTGTGATATTGATTTACCTAAATCAACAATTATGTCGGCTTTGGGATCTATGATCCAACTTATTAAATGATTTAACAACAATTGAAAAATAATATAAAATAATAAAATATTAATATTTGATAAGTAAGATAATTTATACTAGATATGAATAACTTGAGTGTTTATAGTAAAGTGTATTGACGAGGTGTGGCAAAAGTAGTCATAATGGTGGCTAAGTTTGTGTGATAGATGGCAACAAACTTACATTTATATTTATATTTATATTTATATTTATATTTATATTTATATTTATATTTATATTTATATTTATATTTATATTTATATTTATATTTATATTTATATTTATATTTATATTTATATTTATATTTATATTTATATTTATATTTATATTTATATTTATATTTATATTTATATTTATATTTATATTTATATTTATATTTATATTTATATTTATATTTATATTTATATTTATATTTATATTTATATTTATATTTATATTTATATTTATATTTATATTTATATTTATATTTATATTTATATTTATATTTATATTTATATTTATATTTATATTTATATTTATATTTATATTTATATTTATATTTATATTTATATTTATATTTATATTTATATTTATATTTATATTTATATTTATATTTATATTTATATTTATATTTATATTTATATTTATATTTATATTTATATTTATATTTATATTTATATTTATATTTATATTTATATTTATATTTATATTTATATTTATATTTATATTTATATTTATATTTATATTTATATTTATATTTATATTTATATTTATATTTATATTTATATTTATATTTATATTTATATTTATATTTATATTTATATTTATATTTATATTTATATTTATATTTATATTTATATTTATATTTATATTTATATTTATATTTATATTTATATTTATATTTATATGCTTTAGGCTTTAAGGTTAACTCCGTTGCACAGTGTGGCTAATCGCTTAGCTGCATTTTGCAGATGATTACATTTTGGTAAAATTCTACAAGAGAGAAGCAAATTGCCGAAAAAGTATGGAAAAGTTTCGTTGCAACTTTGGGGAAGATTACAACTTATTTTTTTTTTTTCAGCAAAAACTGTGTTGCCATCAGTGCTTTTTATAACTTTGAGGATAAATTAAAGTTAATATTCTCTTTATTTGGAAGCTAAAGGATGTTTAGATGTTGAAGCAAGATTTTGATACATAAACTACTCGGGTGAAATGATTTGTATTTTTGAACTGCCAGATTAGTGACTGGTTCCATTGTTCGGTGAAGGATCCAGGCCCTGCTGAGTGAAAGTCTTTTGATATCACAATACTTTGTTTAGTTTTTTAACAATCTTCATTAATAATACCTTATCCATGCATAAGCAGATACACAGTAAACTAACTTAGAATGAACAGGAAAACCCCGTGAGCCCTAGAAAAGAACATTGCTAAATTTCAACCTCCCCACACAAGTTATTTTCCTTATTAATGTAATAAACAATTAAGTTTATACTCAAAGCAATAATAACTACTTATATGTTAAATGAGTTATTACTTTGTTAAAGCAAATATTTTCCAAAGTCCCAAATAATACTTCTCAGTTCCGAGTAAACAAAATAAAATATGTTGTCTTTATTTCTACGGATTTTATTTTCACATAACACATGTAGATTTTTATTAATTTCAATTTTTGTTCACATTAATACCATGCTTACACAAATATTGATAATTAACTGCAGCTGAACAAAACTTAAATAGTGACATTTCATGCAAACAACCAAACAAACACTTATTTTTTAAAATTCGAGGAGCTCAGGAACAGAAAGTGACATTCGAACTTTTTTTTTTCAGAAATTTGGAGAAACGAAATCCAAGTAGGTATACCTGGGCAATTTTTTCATGCAAATGTCTGTGAAAAGTTGAGCTCTTATTTTTCATGATGGTAAAAACACTTGTTTGTGTTTGGAATTTAATAATTACTTCCAACTAACTTTAAGTTTAAGTTTTTTATAGCAAATTGAAAAGTTTCCAAAAAAGATTTGAACATGTTTTATCGTTCATTTAGCCGTTTTAAAGTTACAGCTAGTCAAACTCATCCGATAAAATTATCATAAATTTATTAAACATAAAATTGGTATTTTATAGTAGGTAATAAATTTAAGATATTATGGTAATAATATCGCTTTTAACGGAAAATTTCAAATGGTGCCTAAAAATAATGCTTCACTCTAGTTAATACAATTATAATATATTAATTATATTAATGGATGTTGTAGTGGGAAATTACATAGAAATTTCCTAGTTACCAAGTCACCAACGATTTTGAAATAGTATACATGTCCCCTCCATTCCGGGCAACAACACGCACACAGGAATGGTTGAGAGTTGTAAGTCACTAAGCTCTGGTTCTCCACGAGCTGTTGCGCCACCAAATTTAATTTTTTTGCAAGAAAATAAAAACGCAATATTTTTGTTGACACAGTCTAACGTACTTATAAGGCATTTTAACTGTCTGTATTGTATTTGTATAAAATGCATTTGTTTTAAGTCTAAACGGGGAGTAGTACTAAGACGACCCGAACTACTTATTTATTCTTTTCTTGTCTAGGCGCAACTAGGTCTAGCCACTCCTTGTGCAAAACACTCTGTTCATAAAATCTTACTTATTGAACTCAACTAACATGTGCAGTGCATGTGCAGGTTTTAGTATTCACACATGGAATCTACTCATAAGCAAAATTTATCAGTGAGTGTGTCCCTTTATGGTGTTATAGTTGGGCAGGAATGCCCAAACGGAACCATTTCTATTAACAAGGGGACATGAAAATCTCTTGATCAATCTACTTTTAACCGTATTTACCACATCGTGTATTGGATGTCCGGGCGTTCTGAGGGGACAACATTGCAGCGAACCACTCCCACATATGGTACCAAGAAATGGTTGCGCATATTAAGACCAAAGCCAGAACAAGGAAATACATTTTATTTTATTTAAAATACATATTTATAGGCCCGTAAGACCTTAGATCTCTTTACTTTGAAGAAATTTGACGTAGGATGGCTGCTATCGCAAGAGATTGCCAGATTTTTCCGATCTACCCTTAAAAAAACCTCTGGACACCACCAGTACTGAGAATCAAGAATAAAGAACCAGTGGAAGCATTGCCAAGAAGTATCCATGTATCAACTCATTTGCATTATATGGAAAAATGAAAAAGCGTGTCCGATGATTGAACTTCAGCATTTTTTTTCCTCATGGAAGGAGACCCGCTATGAATATAGCTACATATATTTCAGTGTCCTAAGCATCGTTTTAACATGATACAGCCTGATAGGCCTGCGTCAATCAGGTCGTAGGCTTGAAAAGTCCACTATCTACAAATGTTCACATTATGGCAGATCTTGCAAAAAACCCAAGAACTCCCATACTATAATACACGCTCATCACCTCTTCATCTTTTTTTCGCCATGTTTCCTTGTTAAAACATTGCAGACTTCTGGTTTATGATATCATACTTAAATTTTCTATGTCTCTCTTAAACTAAGCTACTTTCCACGTGTGTGAAGTTAGCATAACATTTTTGAGCTAGGCCAATGGGACCATGGCAGGAATTTGCAGTTTTTTTGCATTTTTTATACATTTCTATTCCGGATTTTGCAGTTCACCAAATAGCGGGTGAAACCCACTGTACTGCTTTTCTCACCAACCGGGCTAGCTAGGAATCTGAAATAAGGCTCTGAATTTGCAGTTTAATTTGCAGTTCCAGAAAAGGAAAAAACCAAATTTCAAAATCCTTACATAAAAAAAATTTCATACTGTACTGCTAACTTCACTGTGAAGTTAGCATAAAAGTCCTTTTCTCGGCAACGGTGATACCTATAAATTTACAGTTAGGCTCGAAATTTGCAGTTTAATTTGCAGTTCAGGAAAAATTTATGTCCAAATTTTTAAGTCCAAATTTGAAAAAAAAATCGAATAAATTCATTTTTCACTGCGAACGTCACTGTGAAGTTAGCAGTACATACCCTTTTCTCAGCAACTAAGCCACCTAGAAAATTTCAGTTTAGATCCAAATTTGCAGTTTTTCATGCACTGCAAAAAAACTAAGTTCAAATTTGTACGTCCAAATTTGACAAAAAAATCGAAAATTTTACTTTGCACTGTTAACAACAGTGTGAAGTTAGCAGTACATACCCTTTCAGCAACTGTGCTAGGTAGAAAATTGCAGTTAGGGTCCAAATTTGCAGTTTTTCATTTACTTCACGAAAAAATGCAGTTCAAATTTTGAAGTCAAAATTTGGCATTAAAATCGAAAAATTCACTTTGCACTGTTAACGTCAGTGTGAAGTTAGCAGTACATTCCCTTTTCTCAGCAACTAAGCCACTTAGAAAATTGCAGTTTAGGTCCAAATTTGCAGTTTTTCATGCACTTCAAGAAAAAACTAAGTTCAAATTTGACGTCCAAATTTGACAAAAAAATCGAAAATTTTACTTTGTTAACAACAGTGTGAAGTTAGCAATACATTCCCTTTTCTCAGCAACTGTGCTAGGTAGAAAATTGCAGTTAGGGTCAAAATTTGCAGTTTTTCAATTGCAATTTTCTAGCTGGCTCTGTTCTTGAGAAAAGGATATGTACTGCTAACTTCACAGTGATGTTAACAGTGAAAAATTAATTTAATCGATTTTTTTGTCAAATTTGGACTTCAAAATTTGAACTGCATTTTTTCGTGAAGTAAATGAAAAACTGCAAAATTGGACCCTAACTGCAATTTTCTACCTAGCACAGTTTCTGTGAAAAGGGTATGTACTGCTAACTTCACACTGTTGTTAACAGTGCAAAGTAAAATTTTCGATTTTTTTGTCAAATTTGGACGTACAAATTTGAACTTAGTTTTTTTTGCAGTGCATGAAAAACTGCAAATTTGGATCTAAACTGAAATTTTCTAGGTGGCTTAGTTGCTGAGAAAAGGGTATGTACTGCTAACTTCACAGTGACGTTAGCAGTGAAAAATGAATTTATTCGATTTTTTTTTTCAAATTTGGACTTAAAAATTTGGACATACATTTTTCCTGGAACTGCAAATTAAACTGCAAATTTCGAGCCTTACTGCAAATTTATAGGTATCACCGTTGCCGAGAAAAGGACTTTTATGCTAACTTCACAGTGAAGTTAGCAGTACAGTATGAATTTTTTTTTATGTAAGGATTTTGAAATTTGGTTTTTTCCTTTTCTGGAACTGCAAATTCAGAGCCTTATTTCAGATTCCTAGCTAGCCCGATTGCTGAGAAAAGCATAGGCACTGCTAACTTCACAGTGAAGTTAGCAGTACAGTCGGTTACACCCACTATTTGGTGAACTGCAAAATCCGGAATAGAAATGCATAAAAAATGCAAAAAAGCTGCAAATTCCTGCCATGGTCCCATTGGCCTAGCTCAAAAATGTTATGCTAACTTCACACACGTCTACTTTCCCAATTACTGGAAAGCAGCAGTCGTAATACCAATTGCAAAACCTGGAAAACCAAAGTATGAGGCAAAGGCCTATAATCTTACTGAGCTTCATATGCAAGCTTCTAGGAATAAAATGCAGCACGACTTGAAACTTTTTTAAAAATTCCAAAATTTCTTTTTGAAAACTTAAATGTGCAATATTATTTGAGCTTATTTGTAATTTGTATTATAAAAATTAATCTTAATCCATTCAGCCAATAATGAAAAAACTCGAAATAAAAAAAAAAACTTACCAAAAATATTTTCCTTTGCGGTGTTTTAGCATAAATAAAAAATAAAAGTAGTTAGTTAGTTTTATTTTTCAATTCATATATAAAATTTACAATATTCAAAATAATAATTAATAAAATTTTGGCCTTGGTGTTTTAGCATTTGTATGGCAGGTACCGTTAGTTTTGTTCCAGAAAAAAATGAAAACAAATTGTAGGGGGACTGACCAAAATATACCACGTACCAAGTTTAAAGGAAATCAATCAAGCCTGTAACTCAACGGACAGACAAACAGACACAGAACTGTGAGACTAACTTTTTTCGTTATCTCTATGGGAGCCGACCGTAGGATTACCTATCCTGTCGCGGCCACGCAAAAATTGGATGCCAACCGATAGCTTTAGTCTATACATTTACAAAATTAGGTCGGACAAGCTTTTTCTGGATGCAATGGTTATATGGGTATCAAATGAAAGCTAAGACTGCGTGAAAAAAAGGTGACGACTAAGATCCAACAAAGGAGATATCAGAGAAATATTGAAAAAATTTTGACCAAATTTTGAGGAAAAAGACTTAGTGACTTAAGGAATCAAAAATGGCGAAAAACTGGTAGATAGATAGATAGATAATTTTTATTCATTCAAGCAAACTTAGAGCTATAAATACAATATAAATGTTTTAAGATTTAATGAATTTAGTGAACATTCGGTAACAATAAAAGCTACTGTTAATGACACGCCAAAACAAATTAATTCAAGTAAGATTCAAGTAAATATGGGGTGACAATCAGAATTTAATTATTTCAAAAAAATTTAATTAATAATAAAAGTAAACTTTGAGCAAGAAACAAAATAAATTAATTAAAAAAATAAACTTAACAATTCAAAAATAATATACAGTAAGAAACAACAAGGAAATATGTTTACAATGTATATTTGAGCTGCTTAATAGGTTAAGGTTCTTAAAAAGGATTCAATGCTATCATAGTCATGTGTGAATAGCCAGTCTTTAACTTTTTTTCAAAAATGAACTAAAAGAAGTAGTTTGCCTTATAAATAACGGTAATTTATTGAAAAGTTTTGGAGCTGTAACTGTGAAAAAAGAGAAAAATGAGTTCTACGTGCGAGTGGTACAGTAACAAGATGTGAGTTATTTATACGTAGACTGTAAAGCTGCGAGTTTCTAGCTGGAATGTTGCCACTTTCTTTGAAGAACTCTCTTAAAACTTTGAAAACATAGAGATGTCTCATTGGTAAAATTTGCAATTCCTTGTATAAAGGCCAACTTTCAGCAAAACTGTTTTTATTACAAATTATTCGTACTACATGTTTTTGAGCTAACATAAGGGGTCTAAAAGTACTTGCGTATGATCCACCCCAGCTGGAAATTCCGTATTGAAGCTTTGAATGCGCAAGACCGTTATAAATTAGTTTTAAAACTTTTTTCGAGCAAAATGGTTTTATGAGGTACATTTTACGAGTAACCAACATCATGTGAGATTTCAGGGAGCGAATATGTTCTTTCCAATTTAAGTTAAAATCGATTAGAGCACCCAAGAATTAAATTTCTTCACAGACTCAATTTTAAAGCAATTATCGGAACATAAACTATGAGAATAGAAATTACGTTCACCACATTTATGAATAGGTAAGCAAAATTGTTTACAATTGTGGACATGAAAGCAAAGGTTATAATCAAAAAGACTATTATCAGAAAGTTTAAAAGTTACTAACTTAGTTTTCTCGCTTATAATTTGCTTATGAGCAGCAAACCATGTCCTAAGGATTTCTAAGTCGTCATTAATTTTGGCAACACATTCAAAAGTAGTATTAAATTGATAGGTATATGCTATATCATCTGCCTGCAAATGCAGTAGGGGAACCATTTAATTTAAGATTGAAAAGAGAATTTATATAAATTAAGAAAAATAATGGGCCGAGAACGGAGCCTTATGGGACTCCATTTAAAAAAAAAAAGTGAATTGCTTAAAGTTCCATTAACATTTACTTTTTGTTCTCTTTCTTTTAAGTAGGATTGAAGCCATTCAAATATAACACCTCGAAAACCAGCATTATACAGTTTGTATAACAGAACGTCATGGTCAACCATATCAAAAGCCTTAGTCATATTAACGAAAAGAGCCATGGTAGTTTTACTGCAATTTAAACTGCTATATAATTGAGTACATAGCCTTAAAATAGCGTCTTCAGTAGACATTGCTAACCGAAATCCAAATTGATTATCGCTGAAAAATGTATTTTTGTCCAAGAAGGAAATTATTCTTACCTTTATTAGTTTTTCAAAGAATTTTGAGAAAGTTGAGAAATAGGCCAATAGTCGGAAACATTCTTTCTTTTACCTTTTTTGAAAAGAGGTACAACTTCAGCGCACTTAAGGTGTTTGGGAAAACAACAATTTTCAACACTTGCGTTTAACAGGTGACTTAATATATCGACCACATATAGGGCAATTTTTTTTCAGTAAGACACTAGAAATACCATCAGTAGTACACGATTTCTTATTTGTCAATGATAAAATAGCCATATATACTTCACGTGAAGATATAGAATTGAAAACAAAACTATTTGATTATAAACTGTCAGACGTAATAGTTGAAAATATAGAACTTGAGCAGGGATCAACTGAAGGTTTAAGTTTATCTTAAATTTCTGTGAAGTATTCGTTTAATTTATCTGAAATAGAGCTTAAGTCAGTAATGGAAACATCATTAATTTGCAAGTTATCTACCTTACCTTAAATATTATCTACCGCTTTCCATTCTTCTCTTATATTTCCATTTGCTTTTTCGAATAAACCCGTACAATAATTGTTACGCGTTTCCTCTATCTTATATTTGATGGTTTTACAGAAAGAGACAAAATAACTTTTAAGATTCCTGTTTTGGGGATGTTTTTTGCACTTAACACTTAAAATATTTTTCTTAGAAATCTGCTTAGGTAAATTATTAGTCATCCAAGGCTTTAAATGTTTATTGCTTTGTAAGTTTTGACTTAAATTATAAGGACAAGAATTTATGTGATTTTGTAGAATTGAACTAAAAAAACCAAAGGCCTTAGATGGGTTACTTTCCAAAAACACTTCCCGAAATTCATACTTTAAAAGTTCCAATAATAAAGAATAATCAATGCAATTTTTAGTTTTTTCGAGTGCTTTTTGACTACTTCCTGAAGTAGAATCAGAAACTTTATTAAGAGCAACCATATGATGGTCTGTTAACATAAGATCATACACCTTGCAATAAGAGATTTCTCTATGTTTTTTTATTAAATCTGGCGAATATGTGATCGATACAAGTACTCGAAGATTCTGTCGCACGGGTTGGCTCGCTTATATAGCTCTTAAGACCATTTGCTGCCAAGAGAAATAAGTAATTCTCTGTGGGCCTTACCAATAACCAAATGCTAAACACGCGTTTTGATAAATGCCAGGTTAAACTTTAAGGACGAGTTAACTTGTGTGTTTACCAATAACCAAATTAAACACACCTTTTACTAATTAGCGCTCTATTACAAAATCTAGTACGGCATTTGTCAAATAGCGGCTGTTGAAATGACATTTGTGTTATTTTGCAAAATAAACAAACAATTTTTCTGGTTCCAAACAGAAATGTTAACTTTTTTCATTTATCCAATCAAAAAATGAGTTCCGACGACCAGGATTATAATTGATGACATCAGTATTTTGGAGGATGTGGCACAATCTCGCCGAACAAAAATATATCAAAAAAGAATAAATCCTTTCGAAGAGTATGAGGATGAGAATACGTAGATGCAATAGATAAGAAAAATTGTTTTTTTTTCTTTATTGCTTTTAGATGTCAAGGCGCGTCCACATTATGTCGAATTGTGTAGATCAACATCGTTGATCAACAGTGTTGAGTAAGTGTAGACGTGTTGATCGACAAAGCCAATCAACATTTGTTGACCCGAACGTAACCCGATTCAAATGGATAGCAATCGACAAAGCTGTTCAACAAATTTCATTTTATTGAACACATTTGTAGGGTTTTAAATTAATGAACATAATTTATTGGTTTTGTGCGTTATTAATCACATTTTTACTAGATGAAAAATGCAATATTTATTGTGAATAAGTATTTAATGTTAATAATATCGTTTTAACTTTATTGTTCACAAGAAAAAATAAAAAAAAGTTGGGTACCACCAGGATTCGAACCCTGAACCCCTAGGTTGGATCCTGACGCATCAATCAGAAAATTTCAAACCACACAAATGTTTGCTACGAAAGTTTTTCACGTACACACTAGCATGTTGATCAACAATGTCAACCAACAATGTTGATCGGCATAGTGTGGACCGTCCTTAAGATTGACAGCACAAACGAGGTGCTTACACAATTAAACATGAGTTTCTTCACTTTAAATTTAAGGACCACGTTTAGCGTTAAGCTGACTATTAAATTGCTTATTGGTATGTATAGATTTAATTAAAATAACTAAAAATTAAATCTATCTATATCGATAAAAAGGTCACGAAAATTATCATATAGGTTATTGGTATGGTTAATTTTTAAGAGTCCACTTAAATATTTAAGTGATCTCTAAATTTGGTTATTGGTAAGGCCCTGTGTCTTTATCAATTTCATTTAATATATTAATGTTAATATCACCTAATAAAATCAAATTAACATTGAAAATGTTTATAGGATCGTTTTGAGTAAATTATGGTCCCAGTGGGAAATTTTCAAAAATTCACCAAGGAATCCCCTGCTATTTCCTCGAGGAATGGAAGCTACACCCAAGGAATTTGAGGTGAAAGCATCGATTAAATTAACATGGGGTTGTCATTGGCGTTCACCAAGTGATTTTCTTGGTGAATATTCAGTAGTGAAATCACTAAGAAGGTGTAACTTGCTTATTCCATAATTAATTGCATTTGATGAAACATACCGTGAATATACATCAGTGATATCACTAGGTACATGGAGTTGCTTATTCACCAAGCCATTGCTTTTAGCTGAAAAATGTCATGAATGTTCACCAAGGAAATCACTTTGTGAATGGAACCTACTTAATCATCTAGTGAAATCATCAACATCGGTAGTGTACTCTCTAATTTAAGGTTAAAACGAACCAAAAAGAAGTTCTCATTTCAAACCAAAAGCTATATTTACGTTTTAACAAACGCAATTTGAGTAATGTTCAGTTCATCATACATTGATTTTCTTACGGAAAGTCACTGTGAACTTTATCTTACAAAATGAGAACCAAGAAATCACAAGCTCAGGACTCTGTCCATTACTATTCATCGTTGAAAACCTCGTGTTTCTCGAAGCATGACTTCTTGCAATGAAATTGTATACTGCATGGGAAGCATTGAATTCAGTTGAATTTTTGCACCATGAAAGGGTGATGTCATGAAAATAATGAACTGGTGAAAAAGGTAACACCTTTTTCTAATGAAATCATTACATGCATGTTCCTCGTAAAAAGTATTCCATGAATTCATTGTGCTTTTCACCGAAATTTTTCCTTGAGGAAGAAATTTCCTACTGGGGTGTTACTAAAATGAATAAAGTGAACAAATGTGTATATGAGATGAACGCTGGCGTATATGGGGGGTAAGATCGAATTTTTGGTGGTGTTACTAATATTAATAAATTGAACAAATGTAATATGAGATGAACGCTAGCGTATATGGGGAGTAAGACAGAAAATTTGGTTGGTATTACCATTCATTTTGGAATTAACAAATATGTATAGAAGATGATTGCAAGCGGATAGGGAGGGTACGGTTGAATTTTTGGTTGGTGTTACTAAAATGAACAATATAAGTTTTAACTATACTTATTACATACTATTATTATAAAATGCAAGAGCTAGTGCAGTCAGCACTAAGCAGTGCATTGTGCTTCTTAAACTAAATCTAAGCGTTGGAAATTTTTTGAAAAATGTTTATGATAGGAAAATAATGTAGAGGTGCAATATGACGGGATGGTTAAGTTTAATATGACAATTTTGTGCATATATTTTGAAATTCCAAAAAATCTACAAAGTGAGATATTAATGGTTGTAAGTTCAAAGTTCAAAAATAGATGGTTCACAAATGCTACACATCAGGGTTAAGGCTGATTGTACTAAATTGTACAGTTTAAGAAGGATAATATATAACAAATTGTTTTTGTTTCAGGAAATTTTGATACCTAGTATTTTTTTATATTTTATATATTTTATATAATTTTTGTTGATCGATTTTTCGCAGTTATTATTTTAATTATCTTTTTAACGGTTGCATTTAAAAATCTCAAATTCATACCGGAGATAGATTATATAGATTCACATATAATATGTAAAATTTGATTTTTTAATCCGAGACAATAACATATTTCTGTTAATTTACATATCACCTAATAACTCTATAATCTGTGCACCTATACAATTCGTTTTTGTTTTATAAGCAGCTTCAATAATTGAAGATTATTTTGATATATCAAACGTAGCTGTAAGTTCTATATAAGCTTCACAAATCGAAAATACAATTCAATTAAAAAGTGGTACTAAATCTTTAATCAATATTCCTATAATTCATCGTCGTCGATTTGCAAGTTTTTGTGCTGGACAATCAGCCCAAATAAACAGAACACAAATATAGTGCCATAGTTCATTCAAGATTTCTTTCTATCTCTGCCAGGGTTGCAAAAGTCGATAAAATTGTACTTTTTTCGATACACTCGACTTTGCTAAAGTACACAAATACACTTCTAAAACATTCGATACACTTTTGCATTCAACGAAAAAGATAAAGTAAATCAAAAAGAAAATCATCTGACCTCACAAAATGTATACTGTGAACCGAGGCTGACAACGATATAACAGAAGAAATAAATATGATTAAGACAGTTCGTTCGAGGACATTTAAGAAAATGGCATCTACAAAATCCCGGTTTCAACAATCTCGAAATTAAAAATCGAAAATATTAAATTTATCAAATATATAAGTTACATTAACAGTTAACAAGTTATTTAATTAATTGGACATAGAAACATAACATACGTTCATACAACACTAAATGTGGATGGAATAATATTTTGACGAAGCAAATCAAAAAGTATAATACGATACACTTTATTTTCATCTTTTGATACATTGCTGAAACACGATTTTTCGTCTCTGATCTCTGTTTATTAGTTTATTATGAAAGACTGTTCATTGTTCATTTCAGTGTTTAGTTTCCCTCTTCAGGTTCAGTTACAGTAAGTTGTAAAGATGCCTTGAGGTGTGAAGGTCCGTTTGCTGTTTGTAAATAATTTTTTTTAGTAATATATTAAAAGCAATGAATGCGATGTGCGTGTAAGGTTAGTAGGATAGGATGCTTGTGGGATGTTAAGTTTCCAGGTAGGTTCGTTGGGATATCTGTTGAGGGTTTTTTGTTTTGTTTATTATTTTTTGTTTTGTTTATTATTTCACTCTTGTGTTTTGTTAAGCTATGATTAGACGGATTAACGAAGAAAAAGGAAAAAATATGAAATTAGAATACAAGTGGGAATACCTAAAAATATAGGTCAGTGAAAACACAAAACAAAAACATAAAAAGTTATAGTTTTTATCACTTCCCATTGGAAGTTATTGTAATAGGTTAGATTTATCGAAATGAAAATTTTAACATATCTTGGATCGAGCTCCCTACCGTCGGAATCCATTTTTGTTGAGAGTTGTCTGTGTTTGTACGTATGTTCGTACGCCCCTTCGCTTTTTTCGTTCACCTTATCTCAAGAACGAATAAAGACATCGACTTCAGATGGATTTTATTTTATACAGCATTTCCAGCAGCTGCTTAATGGGCATTATGTAGAGGAGGCAACAGAGGAACAAAGAAGCATAAGACCAGTCAATGAAGATCCAGTCCCAGCGCCCAGTACTGAAGAGGTTAATAAAGCCATCCACAAGCTTAAGAACAACAAATCCGCCGGCTCGGATGGCCTTCCTGCGGAACTCTTTAAGTATGGAGGAGATGTCCTGGTAGGGTGCATGCACCACCTCATCAACCAAGTGTGGGAGGAGGAAAGTATGCCCGATGACTGGTCAAATAGCTCCATATGCCCAATCTACAAAAAAGGCGATCCTATATCCTGCAAGAACTACATGAGGCATATCCCTGCTTAATGTTGCCTACAAGATCCTATCCAACGTACTATGTGAGCGTCTAAAACCTTTCTGCAGCACTATGATCGGCACGTACCAGTGTGGCTTCAGGCCAGGCAGATCAACGATAGACCAAATCTTCACATTGAGGCAAATCCAGGAAAAGACCAACGAATTTCAAGTCGAGACCCACCACCTATTCATCGACCTTAAGGCCGCATATGATAGCATAAGTCGCCAAGAGCTTCTATTGGCGATGTGAGAACCTCGGGATCCCGAAAAAACTGATCCAGCTATGCCGCATGACGTTACAAAATACGCGGTGCAACGTGCAAATGGGTAACAGCTCATCCGAGTTATTCCAGACGTGTACAGGGCTCAGACAAGGAGATGCGCTATCATGTGATTTCTTCAACTTAGTCCTGGAGCAGATAGTGCGCAAGAGTGGTGTTAACATGGAAGGCACTATCTTCAACAGGTCTTCTCAACTGCTTGGCTATGCGGACAACATCGAAATCATCGGCCGCTCCAAGAGAGCTGTACTTGAAGCATTCACAGCTATTGATGAACAGGCGAAACGCGTTGGTCTTGAAGTGAATGAGGACAAAACAAAGTATATGCTATCAACAAACAAAGCCTCATCTGTCCATCGCCTAGGACAAAACGTCACTGTTGGTAGCAGTAATTTCGAGGTAGTCAAGGAGTTCACCTACCTCGCAACAAACATCAATTCCACGAACGCACCTTAGTGGAAATCCGACGAAGAATTACCCTAGCGAACCGCTGCTACTTCGGTTTAGCCAAACAAATGGGTTCAAAGCTCCTTTCTCGAAAGACAAAGTGCACGCTATACAAAACGCTAATTTAACCAGTTCTACTCTACGGCTCCGAGTGCTGGACGATAAGTAAAAAAGGCGAATTGATACTGGGCACATTCGAGAGAAAAATTCTTCGGCGGATATTTGGTCGTATATGCGAAGAGGGTGATTGGAGGAGAAGATTCAATCGTGAACTGTACGAGCTGTACCAAGATGTGGATGTAGTCCAAAGAGCCAAAACACGTCGACTACACTGGCTCGGCCACATCGAGCGAATGGACAGCAACACTCCAGCCAAGAAAATCTTCGAATCCCAGCTCCCAGGTTCGAGACGACCAGGAAGACCGAACCTCCGCTATAGGGACCAGGCAGTCACAGACGCAAGAGCGCTTGGTCTCGACGACTGGAGGGAGCGTGTGAGGGACCGCAACCGATGGAAGACCGCAATATCTCAGGCAGAGACCCTTCATGGATCGGGAGCCGGATAAGTAAGTAAGTAAGTTTCATTACATGCAGAAAGGACCTTCCAAAAGATTCCAGGAGCAGTTCAAATTTCTTTAGTCTCGGATATCTCGACAACAAATCGACTTCGAAAATAATTTTGTCCTACGTATATTGACGTAATAAAGAATTGATTAAAATTTCGAAATATATCAACTTATAGTTCTTTTTTTAATAAAAAAATGTTGATGAAAATTGTTGAAAAAAGTTGTTTGGCTCGAATATCTTGACAACAAACAATTATATTGGCTTCGAGGTAATTTTATTTTATACGCTAGTTTATAGATAAAAATTGATAACATTTTTAAAAATATTGAATTAATAGTTTTCTATTTAAAGCGAAAAACTGCAAGCAATTCTACACACCATTTGTTAAAAAATTGGTTCTTTCCTCAAAAATCTTGAGAACAGATAATGATATTGGTATCGGGTTAATTTAAGTCCACACACTATTTTAGAATTGATAATTGTAAAATTTGCAAAAAAATTCAACAAGTTTTTTTTTAAGCGAAAAAAACTACAGGATAGGTACTTCACCAAAAAATGTGGAGAGTATTTTTTCATCTCAAATATTTTGAGAACAAACAATGATATTGGTTTCAGGGTAGTTTCAATTGGAAGTTACTGTCAGTCACACCTAGCCTCTTTTTGAAATAAAGGACCGTATTGCGAGAGTCTCTTCAAAATAGACTAAAAGTCGATTTAACGTTATTGCTAATTTTTATTAATACCTAAATATTTTACTATTTGATAGAAATTTCAAGTCCATCAAGAAATTTTGATCGAATTTTTTCGAAAAGACTCGTAATAGGCCCATAATAAAAAAAACTACAAAGGGAATAAGAAAAATATAATTTTTCTGACACGCAACAAACACCAGCGTTGAAAATTCGTTTGTAGGTATATATTTGAGGGAAAATCAAATATAAGTTAGCGTTGCCTATCGCAATTATACAGATACACGAGTTAGGAGCAATCTATAAAAATATAGACCGATATAAACAAGCAATAGGTGTAGAAATTTTGAATTTTTGTTTGGTGTTACCACAAAGCTAAATCAAAAAGAAAAAAGTGAGGTACCGCACGAAGTAAGTGAAAATTATTAGATTAGAAGACAAGCGGGAAAAAAATATATGTGGGTCAATAAAATGACAAAAAGGAAACACTTTTTTCGTATATTTGAAAATGAAACAAAATAAAAAAAATACAGTGGGAATAAGAGAAGAAAAATTTTGGGGATAGGTAACAACTACCTACCAACATTGAATATTTGTTTTTTGGAAAATCTAATTTTAGTTAGAGATACAAAAAACGTGATTTTGGAAAAGAAAAAACGAATACAGGACGAGATAGCAAAAAAACAAAATAGTGATACATATGCTGACACCATTTTGCGCTTAGGGAAGAATCAAAATTAAGTTGAAGATAAGACGGAGGGAAAATGAAATGTATGCACTATTAAGCAATTATTAAGAGTTCCAGTGAAGAAATTGTTGTTGGACTAACGGCTTAAAAATTATCCTTCCTTAATTATTTCTGAAGCTGAAGAAAAAAAATCAATTTGGTGTTACTAGGTACAAGTAGAGATGGAAGGGCATGTGCAAGTGCGAATAAAGTTTGTTTAGCAAATTTTTAGTTTTTTTGTTCAATATAATGCTTGGATTGGTCTTCATAAAAAAGATGAATTAAATTGATATGTATGTATAAATTGGTAAGATAAAATTCAAAATAGAAGAAAGATTGTATAAATTATAAAGATTAAGGATTTATCCAGCATTAGCAAGTCATTTTCAATGTCCCCATCGTTACTCAAGGAGTGAAATCTGTACATTTTTTAGAATTTTAAAAATTCATCTATAAAATTACTTTTACTTAAATCATACAGTCTATATATGCACAACATAGTGTAGTTATCATTTTCATAACAAAGCGATAACTTTAACACATCTGTTACATATTTTAAATTTTTGATCACGAAAACCTGAGTTGATGGCGGAAAATGCATGACGGATTTCAGCTCAGGGCCAAAGAGTATGCCTAGAAACATTCAGGACTTGTTGTATCCAAGTTGACAGATATTTGTAAACCTATGATATCATTCATTGCAAATGCCACAACAGAAATCATTGAAAAAGCTGTGAAGTCACTTGAGAATCCTAACATTTCAAAAAATGTATCTATTTGGATTAACAGTAGACAATATTTTCTTACTTTTTTATAAAGCTAATTAATATTCAAACCGTCTATATTTTAATTTTATCCAATGCACAACTTAGAAGTCAATTAATTAAATAAACTTCTATTTTAATTAATACAGAAATCGATTCAAAAAACTTGTATCAATTTATCTAAGTTACCTTGTAGTTCAGTAAAACATAAGTTAGGCGAACCACTACATAAATGCCCAAAATATAATTCATATAAAAATTTCCTTTGAAAAATCTAATGTTATTTATTTCTTCTAATACTCGTAGTTTCTAGCTGTTTACGCTACTTTGATTTACAATATAAAACATATTCGTATTCGTACAATAACATAACTATAGGCTTACTCAAATAAAAAATGAAATTCCGTAAATTTTAAATATGATGTCGTCGCCCGAGAATTGTTTTGTTGTAACGCCAATTTTACGATTTTGGGAAATCGCATTTTAAGGTTTGCGTTCATATAAAAAAAAATCTGAACGATAAAGTTTTTTTTTTTTTATAATATTGTGTGGAATATCTTCTTTTGATTAATGTATTCAAAACTGTCCTACCTGTTTTAGTTTTCAAATTACTAAGGTTTTTACCCAAAATGAGTTTGTCGTATACGCCACCAAAATGAGCATTTGTTTCCATCCCATACACGTACGACAAAGTGAACGCACGTACGACATTCCAATATTCAAGCACCAATACGAATTGGTATGGAAACCAAATTAAAAAAAACTATTTTCAAAGTTTATAGTATTTTTTTCATTTAATAAACATAAAAATACATAAAAAACAGTATTTTTGTACTATGGCAGTCTTGGCATACAAAACATTAATTATAAAAACATAAACGGTCAAGTCATCCTATGACTGTAAAATTTACAAGTTAGCAAAACAATAACACAAAAGTCATCCTATGACCATTGTATATCCACTCTATAGTACTCTCATAACACGATTTTGTAGGTTGACATTATTTGGTCGATAGGTTCGCTGTGATCGCCTTACCGAGATCCCTTAACAAAAATTAGGATTACATTACAGCCACGAGCTTTTTTTCTTCATGAGAATACTAAAGAATTTATATACAATGCTATGACTATCAAAAATAAATGTATAAGGCACATTTGCTGATACGAAACTTTAATATTTAAGTAGAACATAAGCGCTAATGTGATAGTTTAAGCAGAGGAAAAAATAGAACATAAGCTTTAAAGTAGAACATAAATACTTAAGTATCGTATCAGCAAATGGGCCTAAATCTATTGAATAACATTTTGTTTAATATAATATACAAAGTCATTCTATGACCATCAACTTAAATATGTAAATAAAAAAATTAAACTGGTCAACAAAATTTAATTATTTTTTTGTTACAGAAACCAAAATATACTTTAAAGGAGAAGGAGCAAAAATTTATCAGAAATGGTCCATTTTTCAATACGAATGTTTCATATAATCGTTGAAAAGGTTATTCTGGTACATCATTTAATTTTATGGCTGTTTAGCTCTAAGCCATGGGTTTCGCGAGATATTCGGCTTCAAAGCACCGAAAAAAACAATAATGCAACTCCATATTTGGACATTGTGTTCCTAATCAACATTAGCCGAATATCTAATGAACCCCATGGTTTAGAGCTCAACGGCCATACAATGAAATTATGTACACAATAACCTTTTCAACGATGTATGACACATTCGTATTGGGAAATGGACCAGCTCCCATAAATGTTTACCCATTCTCCTTTACATTGTATTTTTGTCATAAATGGAAGGCCTATAATTAACTGAAGATTTCTCCGAGAAAAAAAGATGTATCGGGAAGGTTTAAACTGATTTTAAAAGAAGAAAATTAGTTCTTTCAGAAACAATTAAAAATTTTGCTGGAACAATTTACTTCACGTTACAATACAACTTTGAAAACAGCCAAAAAACGTTTTTTTTTTTATTTTATAACGAAAATATCTCAAAAACGTAGCCCGATAAAATTTTTCTGACTTCAGATTCGAATTCAGCACACCAAACCTACGAAAAAGTTTATTTTGGTTTCTGTTACAAAAACCTTGTTGACCAGTGTTATTGGAAATCAATAAGCAAAATAAAATCATAATTAAATTTATAATTTTGTTCTAATTTTTTGATTTGCATAAGGCTTCATAATAGACTTGGTCTGCCTTAGGCATAAAAACAAAGAGACTTTTAAGATCACTAATTTTCTCTTTTGATATAGGCTTTGAGTTGCTTGTGACTTGAAGGCATAGGCTGAACAAATTTTTTGGAGTTTTCAGATTAGATTTGGTTGATTTCTCAAATATTGAGGCATTTCGAAATTCCATTTCTCTACCACTTGTTTTGTAAAACAATGTAAAGAGATCGGTATTATTATATTTCAGAAATTTAATTTTACTGAATGGAATAGCAGAGAAATAATTTAATTGACCTGCTCTGGCAGAAAATGCTTTAAAGTCTATTGGGAGTATTTGGATTACTTTTAGTGTTACAAACCTAACCGGAATATTCTTTTTCCATTTTTGTTGTATGTGTAGGTATATGATCAGTCTTAAGAGGAGACGCTCGAACTTGGTGCGAGTGAACATAGTTCGACTAAACTCCGCAGACACTGAAACAAAGCAGAAACCAAACTACTCGAACTTCATTATTTTTACGACTTATATGTCATTCACAATATTCACTGTCACATTTATTTTATTTTTATTCAAGTTATTTGATATTTTTATTTTTATTTTTCATATTGAACTTAAAATTAAAGCAAAATGTTCGAGTTAACATACGAAACCGGTCTGCAAACAGTCGAATTTGGTACGACAAACGATTAGCCCCGCCCTCGAACATCGAAAAATATCAAACTCCTTTTGATTTTGGTGAGACCAAATTTTTGTTTAGTGGCACCAAATAATTGGTACTCGAACTAGCCCGCAGACAAGTAAAATCAACTCGAACATAGTACTCGAACCATGTTCACTCGCACCATGTTCGAGCGTCTCCAGAGCCCTTTACATTCTCTGTGAGTTTCATGCCAGTACGACAAAACAATTTTAAGATTTTATTATAAATGTTCGGTCGTATGTGTTAAGCCTATGGATATGCGACAAAACAATAGTAAAGAAAAAATTGCGGCAAAACACATGGAATTTTTGTCGTATATGCCAAAAAGTGGCGTTTACGACAACCCAAAACTAAGGATATGCTTATTTTGTGGATATACGACAAAATGCATACTAATTATCTCAGCAACGGTAAATGATAGGTCAATTCCGATTGCAGAAATAGAAAGAGGACCTTCGAAAACATACTACTGCATACCCACTTTAAAAAAGTGCATTTTGGCGTTTACAACAAAACAATTCTCGGGCGACGATGTGTAAATGAGGCCGTGAGGTGAAAAAGTGGTGTAATTTTTGGCAAAATTGAAACTTTTTCCGTATTTTTACAACTATGCACCAAAATTGATGTATCTAAGCCAAAATGATTTATTCTTAAATATCTAAAATTTCGAAAAATGTGATTTTTAGTCCATGAATCTCAAATTAAATAGTATTTAAGATCGATTCAAGATGAAAAATATGAAACAAAAAAGGGGGTTACACCATTTTTGCACTAACAGCCTCAAATGTACCACTACTTAAGTTGTTTAGATCCTTTTGTGGTTCTCTTAGCGAAATATTACTTCTTTCTTCTTATAACTCTTAGGTGGTTAATAATAAAAGGAAATCATTTTTGTTCTATAGTTTTAGTGATACCTTAAAAAAATTTCTTAAACAAATATTGAGACTGCGTACGCTTCTGGTTGGCATCAAACTTTTTCGTGGCCGCGATGAGATTGATAATACTAAGGTGGACTCCCAGACTATAACAAGTTTGATTCCAGTTCGATTTATTAACGATTGAATCGCTTGTCTTGCTTGCTTATTGTTTTGGGAAATACCTTACTGCAAACAGAATTCTGCCTGATAGTAAATTTCAGTTCAGACCTTTCCATAACAACAACCATCAAATTCTTTGAATTAAAAATCATGTATAAGAAAAATTAAATAAAAAAATCGATACGGTCTAGCACGACGCATTAATGTACAACAGATTTGTTCAATTTGATTGAAAAAATAATAACAAAAGTAAAAAAATATTAAAAGCTTTTAATCAAGCAGACAATTTAAAGTAAAAGAACAAAACGATAAATCACCTGTACAAAATATTCTATATGGAATTTTTAAGGTACGGCCCACCCTCTTCCAATATCTTTGTCTCCGATCTACCCTATCTTGGAAATAATATTGGTATTGGAAATGGAATGCTTGCCGATAACATGGCTATTTTTACATTGGGAACATATTTTCTGAACGTCGGTCTTTCGTCACTTTCTACAGTAGAAAAAATCTTTTTTTAAATGGAGGATTAAAGTAAACCTATTGAAAACACAAGCTTTTTGGTTAACAGGACATCGAAAATCTTCTCCCAAACAATGAACAGCCTTGAACATTGATTGGCCCGAGTATTGTTTATATCTAATATCTTATACAACAGACAAAAAAAATTAACTTTAAAAAAACATATAATTTACAACTATTGATAAGATAAATCTTTGCAAAAGAATTCTATACCCATTAATGTAAAAATTGTAAACAAAGCAAAGTAAATAAATTTATATGGTACAAATAAATTATCTAATCTATCCTTCTGTACGGTACTCCTGTTTAGTACGACTGTGCTAAAAGCTAAAACTCACAAACTTTAGCTCCACACATGTCAAAAAAGTCCTTAAAATGATGCTTCATTTACCATGGTGATATTATTCAATTTACAAACTTCATTAACCAACCAATGTCAATCTTTTGAACTCCCTTATCGAAAATTTGATACAAAAATGTATGTATGTAAATTGTTCTTTCTCTGATAATAATGAACTGATTAAATGATAATCTCTACAATACATTTATGTATGTATGTATAGAAAATTATGTACAGTTCATATTTAAGCTATTCATTTTGGGTGAATGAACTTATCAAATGAATTTATTATTATTATTTTTTTTTAAATCCTTTTGAGAACATTTGTTTTCCCAGAAGCCACGGCCTAAGCAATAAATCATAATTTATGAATCTTAAATTGGGAGATTTGCAATATAAATTCTAAGAATTGGAAAACAAAAATACTGATTATTGCTACTTAATAAATAAATGAATGAAAAAAGAAGGATATAATTTTTCGAAACAAAATTAAGATAAGTAGGTATACCTACAGTTATTTTGAGTAAAAAAAGCAAAATGTTCGTGCTGTAGACGATTTTTTTCAATTTGCTTATATTAAAGCAAATACAAATGCCAAGCGCAGTTTTTTTTTGGCAAAAAAATGTCAGTGAAAAAATTGCGCAAAAAATTCGTCGTTTTAAAGCCTAGTTTACAGTTCCCGTGCGAAATTCTATGGAAATATTTTTGCATGTAAAAAAGTACTGAGGTGAAATACAAAATTAGATTTAGAAGAAACCAACCATTGCTGTCATAGAACTACTACTTGACCGGCAATTGTTTTGCAGGAGATAAAGTGTGGTGAATACAAAATATAAGTTTGTATGGTCGGTTTACAATTAAAAAAAATATATATATTCACCTCAGAGCATTATTTGCATAAAAATAGTGTTTGCATCCAAAGTTAGTTGTTTTCCACCTTAAGGCCTATAATTTATTAAATAAGGGTAAATTAATGGGTTGCTTAGGCACATGCAAACACTTTTCACCTAAAATATTATACAAAATTAAGCACACAATAGGTGAAAAATAAAACCCCTGTTATCCCCCTCTAGATACGGCCTTAGATATGGTTCCAGTCGGGAGTGTAAAACTTGAAGTTTGAATGTAAATTATAATTTTGATAAAATATCGTTTTATATAAAGCAGACTAGTTTTGCTGATTTGTACAGCCATTTTAAACTTACTAGTTTCTGATTTTGTCTGACTGGAAAGTATGATTCCGCTTGCTGAAATAAAAATCCCACTAGTTAAAAGTGATAAAGATGACATTGCTTTCCGGCCGATCCTGTCTTGTAGCAATATGAGAAGAAGGCACGCAGGAAGTATAGTTGTTGCACTCAGGGAAAACATTATGAATGGAGATATACCTTTATCTTGAACATTCCGTGATACAGCGTCATAGCATAGTGTAATAACCATTCTGAAAAGTGAAGCTTTTAATATTAAAAGAAAGAAGAAAAAGGACACTTACCTATAATAATGACTTACGATTTAAAGAATAGTATCAAAGTGTTCTTACGAAGCCTTGGACTTTTAAAAAGCCCCAGCACACTTGATTTGGTTTTTGGTTCGGTTCCACACATTTTCCGCTTTTCTTCTATGAACCTATTTATTTCAGCAATGTCAACCTGAGATTTATTAATTTTGGCAATTCTTTCAAGAGACTTGGCCACTTGTGTGTATTTTTGTTTTGAAACGAGCCATTGAATGCTTTCTGGTATTATAAAATAGAAAAATGGTACAGCTGCAAATGGTATTGATGTTACAAAAAGAAATAATTTCCAAGATTTTGTTAATACAGCAATCCATGGAGCTGCCATTGATCCGAGGCAGTAAAAAATTCCAATGCATATGCTCACTCCCATAGTACGAAATGCAGGGCTGATATACTCAATTACTAAAACAAAATATGGGAATTATAATTTTGCTAACTTAAAATTGAAAGTTTATGATTATCTTTTCAAATTTATCATTATTTTCATAAAGACATAAGTTAGTATATAATAATGTATGTTACATCGAGGAGGAATAATAAAAACACTGTTGTTGAGAAGCTAATCACAAGCCCCAACTTCAGGAATCTATTGTCTAAATTTATATTAGATCACTAGGATAATTGAAGTAAAAATCACCAAGGTGAAGTATTCGTCTATGAGATAGAGCAGGGCACGTGCATTGAAGGTGAAGAATCGATTCTATCTCTTCCTCATCTATTCAACAACAGTGTGCGGTTATAATACCAATCATGGAGTTTATGTGCCATCTACTAAGAGATATCAGACACTTAGATCGCTTTAAATCCATTACTGGCCAGATTAGTTTTGTTGCCAAACAAGTGGTGAAGTCGTTCCACCTAAAGTTTGTTCTCTCTAATGCATCTTGCTTCAGCCAAAGTTTAAAGTTAAAGTATACCAATATTTGCCTTGCTAGGTAGAAGAGTTAGAATGGTTCCACTTTTAGCGAGTTCATCGGCCTTATAATTACCTTGGGATGTCCCCCCTTTGACTGTATTTTGGATAAAAGTCGACAATTTTTTACCGACAACTTTTCAATCGACATTTAAATAGTCGGGATTTCAAACTGTCAACTGAAATTAAATTTATATTTGTCAAGTCGAAATTGTTTTTGTTGACCATTCGTACGCTTCCGGAAAAAATATATCCGTGCTTAGAGAATCTTTGAAGAAACTTTTATATACAAGAGAGATGCTACTATTAGAATTCAATTAAGAGAACTTTAAAAGCAAGGTGGCAATGTTCCAAATAGAAGTTATCAAGCACACAACTTGGTTTTTGTTAACACACCAGTAGCACGTACAACTCATTTTTCTAACTCTTACACGTATATGTATGTATACTGCCCTAACATATTTTAATAAACTTCCATATCCAATTTCGGTTATTCAAAGTAAAAACGTTTTAATTAAATAAACTAAAGATCGGTTGTTTACTACTGATCACACAAATATTGAGTCAGTTACATAGTCAGAACCACAATTTAAAAATGTCATAGGATGGATTGTTCTAAACATTATTTTATTATTTTTTTTCAACATCTTTTTATCTTGTTTTGCTTTTTTTTTTCTTATATTTACTAAATATTTACTTTTGAATTCCATTAATTAGCTTTCCTCGACTTATGTTCTATTGAACATTTTTTCTTTTTCTCTTACAATGTAACTGTGTCATTGTCACCCCACATCAGATTCATTTATATTCACTAAATTTCATAGAAAACTTGTTGAACACTAATTTCGAAATTTGTGTTCCTAAAATTACAAAACCGCAACTTATTTATTCATTCTTAGTACCTATACTTTTGTAAAGTAAAATGAATAAAGTGCATTCATTATCTTGTCTTATTTACTGTTTTTCCAATTACATACTTCACATAAAATACCTACGGGGTTTGTAAGTTTCTTAACAATTTTAACTAATAAATGTTAGGGAATTACTTAAAAAAGTAACAAACAATATAGAAAATAATCTTACCCAAAATATACATCATCACAAAGTTTGTATCCGTTGCCAGTCCAGAAATAAATCGAAACACACAGAAGGAAGCCAATGAGTAAGTAAAAATAGAAAGTAAATTCCCAATCATGGCTGTCAAGTTGGATATGATTAAAATAGGGACGCGGCCTGAAAAATCATATCAGAAGGTTTTGAGTTTTGAACATTGAAAATTATTGTCATCAATGTATACCAAAAATATCAGCTAATATTCCGAAACCAAATGTGCCAATTACAGATCCAACAAAAAACATTGACTGCCCAAGAGTAATTTTCCAAGCTGCTTCGCAAACCCAATTAAGCTTAACGTCGATTTAAATAAAACTGTATGAGTTTTCTATTTACTACACCTAAGTATACTATATTTTAACATACTTCACTTGTAAGACTTTTATATCCCATATAATGATCATACACAAAATCCGTGCAAGTTTCATTTGTTCCATCTAAATTAGAATGGCATGATGATGACTCTTTCCCTTGCATGATGGTCAAATTAAATTCAGTTGAGATTTCGGAATTAGTATCATTGCACCGAAAATCCGGAACAAAACTTATAATTGTCTGAGAATAGTAATGAACTGCTGACAAAACATTTATAACACAAAATAAGAGAAGTAAAACTTTTTGATATCTACTAAGACCGTTGAAGTTAAAAAGCACATTTTTGATTTCAATCATTTTATTTGGTATCACAATTCGGTACAAATGAAGGATCAAATAACGGTTTCTATACGATATTCTTTAGGTTTAGATCACGACAAGGTGTTGACAAAATTGAAAAAAATTAAAATAGCTATTCTCTTAACAATAGCAACCCAAAAACCATACACTTATGAACTGAGGGGATACAGAAAAAATATTATACAATTCAGTAACGCACTTAGGTTGCGACAAATCAGTCAAGAACACAATAACTACCCCTTTTTATCGTTTCACATTGGGGCAAAATATTTTTAAAACTGGAATGTAATCAGTCAATAAGGTCTAAATATCATAGCGATCCCTGCCAGAATATTAGTCTGGAAACTAGTAACTGTTTTAACTTTTGCGTACAGGTGATGTCACAAAAGGTAATATTTTTCCTATACTTCATTTATCACAAATAGGAGAATCGATTATTAGCTCTTTAAGTTGTAATGCGCTGAGCAGTGGCAAACACTGTCGAAGAAATCTCTTTAATTTTTGTGTGCTATTTATTTTTCTTTTCTTCCTTCAACTTGTTTGTTACTAAGCATGTTCAGGAAAATGAGATCTCAGAGCCCTCAGCAATCTCAGTATCGTGAACAAGATTCCTCATACAAATTTTTCAGTTTTGCTGTCAAACTACCAAGGGAAAAAAATATTTGATCTGCTTGCTCACTTTTTGACCAAGCAAAATAAGCTGAGGGCTTTGAGATCTTATTTTTCTGAACATGTCTATTATGATAATTTTTTGTTGTTATTAAGGTATTCATTCATGCATAGCCGTAATCCTTGTAAACATATTCAAACTGTAAACTGCGTAAATCTGTCAAATTTTACGATTTCATGCAACGGCAGCGTAAAGTTATTAATTTTAACTATATACCCGTTCTAAATCCAACCTGAATTGTACGGTACTGGTTAATAGGAATAAAAGGATAGGATAGAATGTTTTTTCTGCACAGTGGATTAAGAATAAGGTGTTAATTATCTCAATATATCCCAAGGGTGGCATCCAAAGCTGGGGGAATTAGAAAATAATGCTGCCTAGAGTGGATCTCGAACCCACACGTATAAGTTTGCAGTCAAGTAGGTACTACATCCACTGCACCATTGACACCCTCAATTGAAGTTATAAGCTGCGTGAATATGTCAATTTTTACGAAGTTTATAAATTTACCACATTTACGACGGCTTTACTCCTTTGCATGAAAACCCTTCTTCCTTTTTTATTGTTATATTAATTTTTTTAATATTTCAATAAAAAAAAATGTAAAGCATATTTTAAAGCGGTATATATTGTATACATACAATGGTTGGTGTAACATTGCTTCCTCCTACCCCCTGTATATAAAATGAAAAAATTATACATGTCCCTTAAAATTTCATTTCACTACAAATGATATCTATTCAAACATCCAAGTCAAAAACCAGATAATTCCAGTTTTTTACAAAATATGGTTCTTTGATGCTGATTTATAATAAATTTTAAACAAAAATTTCACTTTTTTAAAACTTTAACGAATTAAATGAATATTTTGGTGTTTTCTTTTCAAGAAAACATATTTTTCTTAGAAAAAAATTGTATTTTGACTTTTTTCTCATATTCTGAACTCTCAAAAATGTAGGGTTTTTATTGCACTTGAAGTTTTAATTGTTTTTTGTGAGCTTTCTCAACGATAATAAGGATCATATTGCTTTTATCTATTGCTCGTGCCCCAAGTTTTTTTTTAAATGCATGGGGCTAGGAGAAATTATTCCATTTAGTCCATAATCAAAATAATAATGTGTATACTAGTCACAAAATTAAAGGAACACGTTTCTTTCAATCTTTGTTAGTTGTTTTTGAAGAGCTGCATCTTTGTGATGAGTGGTAGAGTGTTCGTATTGAGTTGAAACAAAAAGCATTCTTCAGCTTTATATTTTTTGTTTCGAGATTTGTTTGCAAAAACATTTTTTTGAAGTACCATTATTGCGTTATTGCAAGCAATAACACGATACAAAAAGAAATTAATTTTTTTTGAAGGTCTTCATTTTCATGGATAATGTTTTTTGGGTTAATCAGCTTCAATTAAATCTTTTTTTTTGCCATCGTACAGTTTTTTTGCATTGCTTATCTGACTTTGAATGAAAAAAAGATACCATTGGCTTTGATAATCAACATCTCAGCAAATAATGACTTCATAATATAAATCAAGAACAGTTTTGAAAATTTGAGTAAACGTTTTACAAGATTTTTTTAAGGTTTAGCAGAAATTATTTTTTTATGCGTTACCATCACTCTAAAATAGTACTAAAACACGATTTTTTGTGGTCTGGTAAATCTGTTGTTTCTTTGCAAACTTTGATTGCACAACTTGCACAAAAAAATGTTCACACAAAAAAACTTTATTTTTTTTATTGGAATTGGAATCGGAAGAGCTAAAATCATAAATAACATTACATTACAGCAAAAATGTTCATTTGAAGCCACTATTTTTTTCTTATTAATTTTGACCTTCTGAGCTCGAAAATCACATTAAAAAAATTAATATGGATAGGTTTTCGAGATATGAATTTTTGAATATTGTGTTCTATATTTCCGAAGGTCCGTTACAATTTATACCATATATTCACTATGGAATGCACAATCTAGCTTAAAAGGGATGCTATTCAACATTAATAAATTGTTGACCAACATCTCTTCTCTTTTTTTTATTATAGACTGAGTAGTTTGAATGATATGGGTCAAAATATCCGAACAAATCTTATTTTTGAACGAAAATAAGAACACCAAATCTATTATTTCAGCTAAAAAAAATTTGAAATATTTTGTTTCTAATTTGTACATTAATAATATACTTAAGCAAAGAAAATGAGATATTTTCAGAAACAATCTACGGATTAGTTCTAACGTTATGTCAATTTATATATGTACTTTATATACAAGTATAATAAATCGATTTTTTCATTATTTTTTTTACTTAAACCTTATTCATAGCAAAAAATCCGCAACTTTTGATTCGGCAATGTGATAAAATGCTTTTCTTGCCTAATATATCAGGTAAATGGACATATCGCCGCCTGACTACTTAAATGCCCCATATCCAAAAAAAATTATTCCCCAGAAAACGAATTTTAAGGTTTGAAAAATAATTTCCTTAGTTTCTCCTTGAGGAATATGATGTCTGAATTTTTATATACATTGTTTGAAAATATCTTTGTTGTAATTTGAAGACATGACGTCAAAGCTGTAACGGCTATTTAAAAAAAATAAAAGTATGAAAAAAGTCAGAAATGAATATAGGACCCTCTCCCATACGAATGCGAAATCGATGAAAACCAAATTGAAAATTTCTTATTGATATAGGTCTTTTGTGCACTGAAAGGAGGGAATTCAATGTTAGCAAGAAGAACAAAAAAAAATCAAAAGCACTGGTATTATTTATTTTTTATAATTTCATTTTTATTGATAAGAACATAAAACAAAAAATACTATCAATTTAGTGGCTATACCTTACTAAAACTCTTATTGGATTATTTCTAAGTCTACAAAATAAGTAAGAAAATGCTTAAGTATTTTAATACTTAATTATGAAAAATACTTAAAACTAACTTTGGCCCATAAAATTTTCCTGAAAAATACGTCTTTTTTAATTGGGAATAATTTATAAAAATTCGTCAACATTACATTGTATTAAGTTTTATTTGTTTTTTTTAAGTTTTCTTTTTCAAATTTAAATTTTTTAGCTTTTTTGATTTTATCCACTTTAGTAAAAAATGAAAAAATAAATGCTTAAATTAAATCGTTAAAAAACCTACAAGGCTGCATTAAATTCAGTTTTGAAGTTTGGGAACATTAAGGTACGTAAATGAACTTATCTAAATAAGTATTACCCATGTTTTATTTTTGCTCATAACCGCATTGCGGACTAATATGAAAACAGTGCTTTGCATCCATCTCTATTTACCTCTTTTCAACCTTTATGTTGTCTTTTTTCTTTACCATCATTAATCTGAAAACTTACTTTTGCGTTATTGAAATAACCTCCAATAGAAACCTGGATCCCATATGTTGTTCTTGCATGCTGAAAGATAACCCCGGCCCAGACCCAGATATAATTAAACGCTCTATATACATAACCCTTTGGTATGGGGCACTTAAGCATTAAATGAATGTTTTAAGAACTCTTCTACAAAGACTGCCCCACATAGTACAAATTTTGAATGTGCGGCAAATAAGCACTAAGAGGACCCACAAATTAGTGGTCTATGGAGGAAACTGGGTTTCTGTAACTTCCTTAATAATAGAGATAAAGCAACGTGGATAGCAGCAAACGATAGAGAAAATTCGAATTACTATAACTGCATCATTAACTCAGCGATTTGCATAATTGATACTAAAAGAGGGTTGATTTACGATTTTTGAGTATCAATATCTTCATTTTGCTCAGTTTTGCAAATTGCAAACAAATAGTCGTAAATTACGAAATCCGGAGCCAAGGTATAAATCGGGATTAATTTTTCAATGCTAAACAACAACAAAAAACTGTCGTCAGCGAATGTTTCTCTATGGTGTGGGAGAGCCTTAAGTTGAAAAACGGTCCAGGAAGAAATTTTTATTTGTCAATAAAGCAATTTTACTTTATTTTAATTAATTAATTTTAAAACATAACCCTGTCTATCATTACCATTTTTCGTTACACAGACAAAGAATTGTGATCGAATAGGACATCAATTATTCGTAGTTTATATTCTTATTTGAGCTTATATCTATGTAAGTTTAAAATCAATAAATAAGTAAATAAACAAATTAATTTTTGAAGAGTGGAGATTTCATGTTTATAATGCTTCATGTTTCCGCTTCAAAATCTAATATTGTGCATAGCCTATAATTTTTGTTTGTAGATATCTATCAAAGTCAAACATCCGATTGTGTGTATCTTATTCGTTGTTAAAACTCAATTCTCGGAAGAATATAATATTTTATTTTTCTTGAATATTTGATAAACTGCCCTACAGTAATTTATAAAGAAAGTACAAATTTACTTATACTTATGGAGACACGGAATTGTGGCAACTGATTCGATTTGAAAATTAATGTTATAACAGAGTAGAAATTATAAGTTAGGTCATAATCCGTAGTTATTGTTCAATTGACTCTACGAAGTTTCTGATTATGATTAGGTCTCTAGTTTTAAAGCGGAGAGCTTAGCTTTTTTCTAAGACTTCGTGTATGTGTATAGTATATAGGTATATGGAATTAAAAATCGACATTTTCACTCTAAAACGCAGAAAATCAACCGCGAATGCGTACATAAGCAAAGAAAAGAGGCACCACAGTCGAAGTCGAATCAGCCACCGGGAGCAGATTTTCCCACTCAGGAGACCATAAGCTCAACAAGGTGATTAGGAAAATGGACAAAGTAACAACTGGTGACCTGTGGGTAAAACAACCCTTATTGGAGTTTTTTTTTAACAAAAAGAGAGTGATGAGAATTTTCGAATTCTAATAAGAAATAAATTTTAACTAAAGGGTAAACAAGGAAAATAACAGACAATTTCTATAAGCTATACATACTAACATATGTACATTCATAAGTCTTGCTTATTTGTTTATTATTTCAAGTGGGATACTTCGAGCGTGCTTATACACTAAACCAGACTATCATTAAGAAGAAAGTAAGCAAGCTCGAAACGTTGCACTTAAAATAATAAATAAATAAACAAAACCTATAGCTTACTGAGAAGTCTACATATTAATATTAATAGAAAAATGTCACGAAAATAGGAATAATTAGGTTAAAAAATTGTTATGTGGGCAAAGGTCAAAAATCTATTCTATAAATTGAGATATTTATATTTGTATGTATGTTTATATGTACATTAGGGTGTCCTTAAAAAAGTCATGGTTTTATTTAAAATGACACACTCCTCTAATTTATTCCAAATTAAATACAAAAAAATTGCTCAAATTTTTAAGCTCATTATTTTATCGTTAACCCAGCCCCCAATATGAAAGCAGTTTGATATAATTATGAATTTAAAGAAAATTAGAAAATAGTATTTTTCTGTTTTAGTGAAGCGAATTAATTCAATAAAATGAATGAGTAGAGCTCACTTAAACGTTTTTAGTTGAAGTTTTGTATCGACAAACACATGTAAAATATTCAATCAAACTTTGAATTTTTATAATTTTGGTAATGATAGATAGAAAAATTTAAAATTTGTTACAAATGTAGTTAAACTGCTGGACCATCAAGTTGATGCTCCATTCACAGCATCGCTTGTCACTGGCAAACGACCAAGATGGTTAGGTTGGAAGGGGTGATCATACGGCAAGCCACACCATCTCAGAGGATCTCAGAGGATCCATTGCGCTCCCCGGGGTATAGGTGGTTAGTGAGGAAGGATAGGGAGGGAGTTAATGGGAAGTTTTAGGTGTGGGGGGCCCCATTGAACCATTTTGAGGTCTGAATGAATTTCAGGATGTTCTTTAGTGGCAAGACAGAGATGTCGCCCAGTTCGTCGAAGAAGTATTCTCCAAGGGCCTCTTTTCTGGTTCTAGCTAGGCTGGGGCATTCGCAAAGGAAGTGAGGGGAGTCCTCCTCTGCCTCTTCATCATGACACCCTCTACTTAATTCCGATGAACTGATGCCCATTCTGTACATGTGGGTTCCCATTGAGTTGTGGCCCGTAAGGACACCAACCATGAGAGATAATTAAGGCTTGCTTAGCTTGAGTAAGTAATCAGTTTTTTTCTTTGAAATATTTGGCCATAGATTCCTAGAAACCCGACAAGTGTCGCTGGATGACCATCTGACATTTGCAGCCTCTAAGAAACTCTGGTGTATTCTACTTTTTTCTTGCTCCAGTGGCATAAGCACCGAGAAGTCGGTTTGGGGCTCGGATCAAGAGACGATCCGTTTTTGGCCAGCTCATCCGCCATTTCATTCCCATATTTATCACAATATCCTGGGACCCATCTAAGGGTGACTGTGTTCGTTGCACCTAGTAAAGTTAACATATACCGGCAACGTTTTATCAGCTTTGACTTTATAGTGATTGAGGAAATGGCTTTGATTGCCGCCTGGCTGTCTACAAAGATGTCAATATTTTTGTTTTTTACTTCGCGTGAGGAGAAATGTTTTGCGGCTTCACAAACTGCAAGTAATTCCACCTGGAATACGCTGCAAAAATCTGGAAGCTTTATAGATCTACTAATAGGTGGGTTATCTGAGTAGATACCTGACCCAACCTCTCTAAGGTCTTGGAGCCGTCAGTAAAGACCGAAACATGACCAAGAGGGTGATTTAGTTCATTTTGACCAAACTTCCGTCTCGATAAGGCATTTATGTATGTGTTGACTCCCCGTTCCAGAAAAATCTAGAGCTCAAGTTATAGTACAGGAAACTAGGATTGAAAGGTTTAGAAGATAAGTTTTTGGTGGGAATCGATCAAAAATAGTATACATAGTCAAAATATATACTACATACTTGCCCGGGCTCAGAAAGGTGTGTTTAACGCAGAAAAAAATTGGTCATAGAAGAAAAAACGCTAAAATAAAACCCTGTTTTTTGATAATATCCTACTTTGGAAATATGCAACTTGGTAAAAAAAAACATGACAACTCAATTTGTCTGTTAAAAAATTCACTACAAGATGACGTCTGTTTCGAACCCGTTGATGTTATATTTACATATATTTATGTATATAACGTCGGTTCAAAGGTAAAACTAACAAACTAACAAATAACACTTTTGAAGGAAATTAGATTCAAACATACTTTTTGAAGTTCCGCAAATTTTTAATAAAGTTCCCGGGAATACCTTTAACTTTCAATGCCTTCATATAAACCGTGCAAAAGGAGACTTTTAGCCAACGATATATAGCAATTACATCAACAAAAAGTTATAAAAAACTGAGTAGTTTTGAAGCGCTCAACTGACAAGCTCAAAATTATCCAATTCCAACATAAAAGTGGAAGTTAACGACCAAAACTCGATCCAAATCAGCTTATTAATTACAGCGCAAAGTGTATGCGTAGGTGCTGTGGTTAAAATTAAACACTTAAGTTGGTGTTGATTTTTGAACACTTACTTACTTGGAACTCTTAAATATTAATAGTAACGTTATGATAGTAATTTTATTTTTTGTAGCAAGTATTTTTGTGGCATTTTTAAAAGTGCAAACAACGTGAAAAAATGTTAAAATGAATTAAATAAGAGAAACAACGAATATTTTTCTATAACATTTTAGTACTTTTGAAATCGCCACTAAGGCTTCTAAAAAATAAAATTAATAATACAGCGATATTTGATGGTATTACAAATAAGTGTACAAAAATCTGAACCAATCTGAGTGTGTAACTTTGACCACAGCACTTGCAAACTGATGAGCCTAACTGTTGTACCTGATGCGTGAAACGCATTTGGACTAAAGGTCACAAGAACTTTAAATTGAATCATTTTTAGTCTGTCAGTTGAGAGCTTTATAGCTTCTCAGTTTTGTATTACTTTTTATCGACCTAAATCCTTTGTAAAGCCCAAATAAAATTATAAAAAACGTTTCTCAAAGAAATAAAATCCAATAATTCCTTTTATTCAAACTCAAATCCGTGCCTGGATAGAATTCATTAACTGCAAACTTTTGACAAAAAATATAATGGTTAAGTATGTAGCTTTTTCCGGTGCCGTGACATAAGGCCAAGTGACATAAGGCCAAATTTGAATATTTGGCCTTATGTCACTTAACAAAAGTTAGGTTTGTGAAATTTAAAATTCGCAATAAACAGTGAGGTATGTCCCTGCTTGGGCTCACTATAGGATTTGGGGTGGGTGCGAGGTTGGGTGTATGCAAAGTTTCTTTTCCAAAAATTACTGTTTTTTTTTTACAAAACATTTTAAGTTTGGCCTTAAGTCACAAACAAATTTGGCCTTATGTCACTTTGTAAAAGCGACATAAGGCCAACTCTTAAAACTTGGCATTAAGTCGCTTTTGGAAAGTGACTTATGGCCAAACTTTTAAATTTGGCCTTATGTCACTTGGCCTTATGTCACGGCACCGCTTTTTCCATAAATGATATGATACATTTGATTGCTACTTAAATAAATTTGAATTGATGCGCTTTCCAACTCATATTCACTCATGCGATTTACATTTTGTTGCATGTGCAAAAATCTTAATTTTACTAATCGCGATCATAAGATACAAAACAGAACAATGCTTCTATATTAATTACGAACAATTTGTGTTTGCTTCAAAAAATAACTTTTATTTAATTCGTATTTTGCATGATGGGGGTGGTAAATATCTGAAGTCAGGCGCTGTATACTATTGCAGTATACAAGCGAGTTCTAAATGACGTAGGTATAGGTACATATTATCGGTAATCTTTTTTGTCAGATACCTATTTCATAGATTTCCTACGCATTCTGTAGGATGACTAAAAACCTCAGTCAATTAGTCAAGTAAATTAATGGAACAGAAGTGAATTCAGTGCGAATTTACTAAGAATATTTTTATTTAAGAGCAGTAGCTGGGGAGGTTGAGCTTGATTTTAAGATATGTACACATGTACAGACAAAATCGGTTATAATAAAAGCATTCGGTGCAAAAACCAGACAGCCCCACAGTTTTATTTAAAAGTGACGAACTTTTTTTTATTTAAGCAAAACGTTTATTGGAATCACAAGGTTCGAACCTTGAAATTATTGTAGATTTTTCTTCAATAGTAATCAATCCACGTTTTGAACTAGTTTCTAAAAAAAAACTAACACTTTTAACCTTTCTTGATAATTATCATCATCGTATCCTGTAACTCCGGCTGGGGCATAGGGCGTCAACAAAACGTCTCCATCCTTCACGGTCTGCTGCAAGGTATTTTAACTATGGCCACGTCCTTCTTTGGAATTCTGCTTTCGCTAAGACAGTTGATTTCCATATTGTTCTTAGTCTTCCAACCCGCCGTGCATCCTGAGGATTCCATTCAAAGGACTGCTTTGCAATTTCATCGTTTCCTCGGGAATGGGTACAAAATCCCGAATGCCAAAATCCCGAAAAGCAAACAAATGAAAATCCCGAATGCCATAATCCCGAATACCCAAAATCCCGAATGCCAAAATCTCGAATGGACAAAATCCTGAATAGAAAAATAGCGAAAACATTAGGGATTGAATCCCAAACTTCAATACTTTTTCAGTACAATTTCAGTACTTTCAAAGAAATCAAACTGTATGGCTCTTGATTTCTGGGATTTTGGCATTGGGGATTTTGGAATGCAGGATTTTTTGCTATTTCAGGATTTTGGCATTCGGGATTTCGTACCCAACCCACGCCACAATTCCTCGTTTGATATTATTTGTGGTCAGCGAATATTTAGGATGTAGCGAAGACAGTGATTCACAAAAGCCTGCAATTTCCTCGAAATGGTAGACGTGACCTTCCAGGTTTCACAAGCATATTACAGCACGGATTTGACATTGGATTCGAAGAATCTCAACTTAGTGCGTAAGGACTGGATTTCCCAATTGGGGACAGAATACCAAAAGAAGCACGAGCTTTATTTATTCTACTTTTAACGTCCAGATCCATTCCACTGTTTGCAGAAACAAAACTGCCAAGGTAGTCAAACTGTTCGACTTCTTCAACTGGTGTCTCTTGTAGAATAATACGCTGCTGTGGGAGCCTGGGAGTAGCCTGTGAGCATTATTTTTGTCTTTTTATTTTTGTTTGTTCTTAGACCACTCGACTCTACCTTCACTTGCAGTGTTTCATCCCGTTCAGCCCACTGATGTTATTTGCCAGTAGACACATGTCATCGGCATAGTCATCGACATAGTCTAAACGGTCTCCATTGATTGCCCTGTCGCTCAACTGTACCAACACTGGCCGTCAATACGTTGTCCATCGCCAGCAGGAAGAGAATTGGCGATAGAACATCCCCTTGTCTCCCACCCTGTTGCACTACGAAGGAGTCGGATAGCAGCCCATTGTGTAAAACATTGCGTTATTGAAGGACTCTTTGATAATGCACTGAGAAAAATATTGAACATATTCATATTTGAATCAAACTCATATACAAATGATTTGGCATGGAAGCGATTTCTGTTTAATTTAAATAGAATCGTATTAATTCATCGTTGAAACGATTAGAACATGATTTTGTTCAAATTAACAATGCTTTCTATTTAACATAAGAATATTTCTGTTTGTTTTAATTAACTTCATTTGATGTTGTTTCAAATAGAATCATATTCATTTTTTTTAATATATCCGTGTTTGGGTCGAACATGTTTTCTGTTTAAAACAAATGATTTCATTGTTAGTTTTTCCAAATAGATGCTTGATCCTTTGAATTTAATACGAATTTATTCTATTCGTAATGATGGAAGCGTTTCCTATGCTACATATGTACATACATATCGTGTCGGTTCAAAGTTAAAACTCACTTGCTAACAAATTACACTTTTGGAAGAAATCAGATTGATGCTTAAAAGTCACTTTACGCAAATTTTTAAACTAAGTTTCTGGTTATAGCTTTCACTGCATTTATAAAAACTTTGCAAAATTATATAATGTTTAGATTAAAAAAATGTGTTTCAATCTCATTTTCTTGAACATTTTGTTCCGCACTTAGTGAGTTTTACTTTTGGACCGACCGCGACGCGACGATACTGCGGTGGTTGCACTAATTTTGGAACTATTTGAATATCTTTCATGACCGGTGGTCGCGATGGATTCACTTGCAATTATTTTACACGCCAAGTGCCTGTAAGAATCATAAGTATTCTTTTGAGTTCAATTCAAATTGATTCGAGTTTAAATTAAACATTTCTGTTCAATCCCTTTCTCTTCTTAATATTTAAAGTGCATTTATATTTGAAACAAACTCGTGCATGTTAATTTTATGTTAAACATTTTTAAGTGAGTAAAATAATTTAACAGGTCTTCCAAAAATCAAACTCAAGTAGGCTTGAATTCATGTAAAATGTTACGTGTAGCTTCTAATGTAATAAATAAACATGATTTACTTTGATTTAAATAGATTTTACTTAAAATAATAGTATTTTTGAATCTGAATACATAAAAGGTACTATTAAATTGAATTCTATTTATACTTATTTAAACATATAGTTAAACATGCTTCTGTTTAAATAACTCATAGTTCAGTTTTCTCAGTGTGGCAAATATTTTTGGCGGAATTCCTCTAAACAATCTCCATATACATTCTCGGTTGACTCGATCGAAAGTAAAGCGGTGATTGAAGCTCCATCGACTGCTCGAGGACGATACGCAGGGTGTTGATATGGTCGACATACGATCGACCACTGCGGAAGCCAGCTTGATGCCTCTTGAGTGTAGACTTGATTCTATCCTTTATTCCCTCGAGAATGATGGTTGCCATTAGTTTTGGGAAAATGGACAAAAAGGTGATGACGTTAGGAAATAACGCCCAAAGAAATAGCGCCCAAAGCGATTTGGAAACATCTTCCAAAAAAATTTTTATCACCCAAAAGTAAAGAAGAAAGTGGAAATATTGCCCAAAGAAACTTTGAACCCAAATAATAAAATGGAAATATCGCCCTAATATTTTGCATGCAAATTGTTTTTGTAAAATTTAGGCGATACTTCCTCAATTTTAGGTGGTACATATTTCCAATTTTATTTCAATGAATACGCAAAGTTTTTAGGAATTTTTGTGATGGTAGTATTTGTTTAAGATCTCAAAATGATACGGTCACAATTAGGATACATTCAAAGTTTCTTTAAATCCTGATTTATTAAATGCAAAAGAAACTTTGCACATACCCAACCTCGCAACCTCGCACCCACGCCAAATCCTATAGTGATCCCAAACAGGGTGGCTGCATACGTACATACCTCACTGTTTATTCGTGAATTTGTATCTACATTTCACAAACCTAATAAATCCTCTCCTTATTTGGTTTGTGAATTTAAAAAATTTAGGAATAAACAGTGAGGTACCTTTGGGGGACATGCTGCCCCTCTGCAACCCCCCTGCTTGGTCTTGCTATAGGATTTGGGGTGGGTGCGAGGTTGGATGTAGGCATGCAAAGTTTCTTTTGTATTTAAAGAATAGGGAATCACCCCGATTGCATTTGGGCGATATTTCCTTATATTGCAGTTGTTTTTGGCAATTTTTCCTGTTTTGGGCTTTATTTCCCATTTTGCTATTTTAATTTATCAATTTGGGCATTGTTTCGTTTTGTGAAAAAAACAAAATAAGGAAATATCACCCAAAATGAGAAAAAAAAATTACAACAACAATTTGTTCAGTGTTTTTTTGGGCGTTATTTCCAAATCGATTTGGGCGCTTTTTCCTTTTTCAATCAATTTTCAATTTCAATACTATACGCTGTTACGGGATCGGCTTTCAGGAATTCAACTGGTATTCCGTCAAGTCCAGCTGCCTTGTTGCTTTTGAGGATATTTATTGATGTTTGGATTTCCGATTCTGATATATACAGGGTGTCCCGTAATGAGTGGATAATACTGGAACTGGTGATAGCAGGCCTTATGACTGCTCAGAAAAAAAATATAAAAAAAATATTTTTCTTGTGGTCTCCATGGTATAATTTGTTTTCGAAAAATGTTTAAAAATTCAGGTTCTCCTAAAATACCTAATTACAACGGCCACCCATAGAGGATTCTGAATATAATCAATGCAAAATATAACAGCAATAACATTTTTTAAAATTCTACTTTGTAGTTTCCCTACGAAAATTCGCGACACATTGGCCGGCGCTTTTTACGGTAATGCACCTGTAGCAGCTGCCCCACCCTTAGACACGGCCCTGATCATAATCATCTTTACTTTGAACAAACTTGAGATTTGAAGATAAAAAGAACTTATTGTTTCTCTAAAATTTACATTATCCATGGAACGTAAGAGTTGAGCTAAATATAATGGAAAAACAATTAATATTAGGGGTATTCATGCAACTGCGTAAAACACTAGATAAGTTTACGATTTGGTTAATTTTATCTTTTAGATAATGAACTGTCAAATTTTATATGGGAAATGGTTTACACAATTTGGTTAATTTTATCCAAGGATTTAGCTGCGGAAAATTAACCAAATATTTGGTTAAACTTATCCAAACGTCATTGTGACTTTTAGAGATTGAATTAGGCGTGTTTGTGATTCTTAGAATTAGGCATGTTTAGAAACTTGCTATAAATGATATCTCGGAGAACTAAAAATGCTCTGAATGTGTTCTGTAATTATTGCATTGCAATTAGTTGGTGATAAAAGTTGAGAATTAAAACGTTGTTTACACAAAAAAAAATAATTAGAAGGTCTACATTTGCTCAACGATTAAAGGATCTGGCCAACCAACGCGAAATTATACCGAAGCATTCACACAGACAGTTTTTGTTGTTTTTTATTATTGAGATCATTCACTTTAATTTCGTGTTGGTTTGGGAGAGCCTTTAGGAAAGCTACTTTTCGTAAATTATATATAAATATAAATTCTCACCCAAACCAATGCGAATCTTTCGTTCACGACGAAGAAGGTGTTGTTTTCATTTACAACTTACTTACTTATCCGGCTCCCGATCCATGAAGGGTCTCTGCCTGAGATATTGCGGTCTTCCATCGGTTGCGGTCCCTCGCACGCTCCCTCCAGTCGTCGAGACCAAGCGCTCTTGCGTTTGTGACCGCCTGGTCCCTATAGCGGAGGTTCGGTCTTCCTGGTCGTCTCGAACCTGGGGGCTGGGATTCGAAGATTTTCTTGGCTGGAGCGTTGTTGTCCATTCGCTCGATGTGGCCGAGCCAGTGTAGTCGACGTGTTTTGGCTCTTTGGACTACATCCACATCTTGGTACAGCTCGTACAGTTCACGATTGAATCTTCTCCTCCAATCGCCCTCTTCGCATATAGGACCAAATATCCGCCGTAGAATTTTTCTCTCGAAAGTGCCCAGGATCAATTCCCCTTTTTTACTTATCGTCCAGCACTCGGCGCCGTAGAGTAGAACTGGTAAAATTAGAGTTTTGTATAGCGTGCACTTTGTCTTTCGAGAAAGGAGTTTTGAATTCATTTGTTTGGCCAAACCGAAGTAGCAGCGGTTCGCTAGGGTAATTCTTCGTCGGATTTCCACTAAGGTGTCGTTCGTGGGATTGATGTTTGTTCCGAGGTAGGTGAACTCCTTGACTACCTCGAAATTACTGCTACCAACAGTGACGTTTTGTCCTAGGCGATGGACAGATGAGGCTTTGTTTGTTGATAGCATATACTTTGTTTTGTCCTCATTCACTTCAAGACCAACGCGTTTCGCCTGTTCATCAATAGCTGTGAATGCTTCAAGTACAGCTCTGTTGGAACGGCCGATGATGTCGATGTCGTCCGCATAACCAAGCAGTTGAGAAGACCTGTTAAAGATAGTGCCTTCCATGTTAACACCACTCTTGCGCACTATCTGCTCCAGGACTAGGTTGAAGAAATCACATGATAGCGCATCTCCTTGTCTGAACCCTGTACACGTCTGGAATAACTCGGATGAGCTGTTACCCATTTGCACGTTGCACCGCGTATTTTGTAACGTCATGCGGCATAGCTGGATCAGTTTTTTCGGGATCCCGAGTTCCGACATCGCCAATAGAAGCTCTTGGCGACTTATGCTATCATATGCGGCTTTGAAGTCGATGAATATGTGGTGGGTCTCGACTTGAAATTCGTTGGTCTTTTCCAGGATTTGCCTCAATGTGAAGATTTGGTCTATCGTTGATCTGCCTGGCCTGAAGCCACACTGGTACGTGCCGATCATAGTGTTGCAGAAAGGTTTTAGACGCTCACATAGTACGTTGGATAGGATCTTGTAGGCAACATTAAGCAGGGATATGCCTCTGTAGTTCTTGCAGGACATAGGATCGCCTTTTTTGTAGATTGGGCATATGGAGCTATTTCACCAGTCGTCGGGCATACTTTCCTCCTCCCAAACTTGGTTGATGAGCTGGGTGCATGCACCCTACCAGAACATCTCCTCCATACTTGAAGAGTTCCGCTGGTAGGCCATCCGAGCCGGCGGATTTGTTGTTCTTAAGCTTGTGGATGGCTTTCTTAACCTCTTCAGTACTGGGTGCTGGGACTGGATCTTCATTGACTGGTCTAATGCTTCTTTGTTCCTCTATTGCCTCCTCTACATAATGCCCATTAAGCAGCTGCTAGAAATGCTGCTTAAACACGTCTACAATTCCCTGTGCTTCGGTGACTAGGTTCCCTTCGCTGTTTCGAAGAGCTTGCGTGCCAGTCCTATAACCAGATGCCAGTTGCTTGGCTGTTTTGTAGAACCGGCGGGTGTTGGTGGCGGTGCTGGACTCTTCGAGATACTTGAGCTGAGAGGCTGCGGATGCTCTTTTCTTTCTACGCAGGGTTTTTTTCTCTTTCCTTCTCTTTTCACGGTACTCCTCTCTTGCTGCTCTTGTTTTCCGTTGCAGCATTTGCATTCGTGCATTTTCCGTCTCCTGCTTCAATACCGCGCATTCATCATCATGCCACGGGTTCTTTTTTCTGGGTGGTTGATAGCCTATGGTGGTCTCGGCTGTCTCCTTAATAATGTCGCGATACTGGTTCCACTGGTTGTTGACGCTTGTGGCTGGGTGTACGGCAGAGAGTTTCCCGGTCAATTGCTCACTGTAGTCTCTGGTTTTCTCAGATGTGCTAAGGCATGCGATGTTGAACTTCTTTCTTTGGGCGGTCTTCGTTTTCTTTTCGTTGGACAGTCGGGCTCTGAACTTTGTCACAACAAGAAAGTGGTCAGAGTCCACGTTTGCACCTCGGAAAGTTCGCACGTCCAAGATGTTCGATGCGTACCTTGCGTCAATTAGCACGTGGTCGATTTGGTTGGCCGTTCGACCATCTGGAGATCGCCAGGTTGCTGTGTGTATCCTTCGCCTGGGGAACCTAGTGCTACTTATTACCGTATTACGAGCTGCAGCAAAGTCGATTAGTCGGAAGCCGTTGTCTGTTGTCGTTTCGTGGAGGCTGTGCTTTCCAACTAATCCGCCAAAGATGTTTTCCTTTCCGACTTTAGCATTGAAGTCTCCGAGCACGACTTTGACATCGTACTCCGGACAGAGGCTCCGTAGGCTCCGTCCAGGAGGTCGTAAAACTCCTCCTTGTTAGACTCCTCAGCTTCATCGGTAGGGGCGTGTGCACATATTAGGCTGATGTTTTGGAAGTTAGCTTTGATGCGGATCACAGCCAGGCGATCGCTTATCGGCTTAAAATCGATGACTTTCGATCTGAGTCGATTTCCCACGACGAATCCGCATCCTAGCATGTGCAGTCTTTGGTGACAGCTGTAATAAATGTCGCAATCTTTTCTTTTCGTTATACCTGATCCTATCCATCGTATCTCCTGGATCGCGGTAATGTCTGCCTTGTACCGTGAGAGGACAGATTCAAGTTTTTGAGTAGCACCTGGTGTATAGAGTGTCCTTACATTCCAGGTGCATACTCGTAGATCATAGTCCATTTTCGTTCCGGGTCTGGTTGCCATTTGAGGGGGGGTCGTTATCCGAGGCTTCACGCGTCTCTCTCATAACAATTGTTTTTTTTTACTGTGGTCGGGTCGTTAGCCCAACGCACTAACCTCCAATCTGTAGGGCCATGGGTTTAATGTTGCAATTCTTTCCTTGATCAACATTCGCACTTACAAGTTTAGCAAGTCCTGGCATAAAGCCAAGACCAGTATCCGGCGGCTACCAACTTGGAGGTATTGTAAGCACTTGATGTGTAGGAAAAGATACAGTTCGAGGCCCCCAGTTCCTACAACATCCAACCACCACAACAACGTGTTTTATTATTAATGTCAACGAATGATTCGCACGGATTAGGAAGATTCTAAATAGTCGAAAGCTGTTAGGTACAGATGTCATTAGCCAATGCAAAGTATCTTTCTGAACTGTCAAAATCAGAACTACGTCATAATTCACTTTTTCTCTTTTTTTCGTTCCTTCTTCAACAAATTTCAGTTTCACTTCCGTAAAGTGTACTCGGGGGCGCTCTATTCACTTCCGACAGCAAAAGTTAACGAAAATGAAAAAAAAGTACATTATGGGCGTGACATGATTTTTTTGTATTCGCTGATTTTCATCCGACCACTGCCGTGAGCTTGCGACTAATATATTTCTACCTTACAACGTGACTATTATCATGTATATAGAGGTAGAACTATAATAAGTGTTGATAGTTTACTGAAGTGGTCGGTTGAAAATGAGCGAATACATGAAAACCATACTCATCTCACGGGAGTAAAACTGACATTTGGTGAAGTTGGAACGAAAAGAAGAGAGGAATGATTCATTTACTTAAGTGGAATATTCCTCACTTCTTCTTTTGACTGTTTGGAAAGCAACTTTTCGTGGGTTTTTAGCCCATTGATTTTGACAGGCAAAAGTTTCGTTGTCGTTCCGAATATTTCGCATTGGTTTGAGAAAGCCTTAACAGTTCTAGCTTTACATTTTGTTTTATCCTTCTGAGTGTCCGACTTCACGTTGGTTCGGGAGAGGTTCTCTATTAAAAAATTACTACGTTTACAAGCAGGATCGGGAGCTCCAGGTTTTTGAGCTTTGAGTTGAGTTGAAATGGTATTGAGATTCCAGCAAAACTAATGGCATTAATGTATTTATTCCAATGCAAAACAAATATAATTAAATTAACAGGAGTACTTACTACACGAATCTATTAAAACAAATATATATTTGTACACACACATGCAAATAAACAGACCATAATGCATTATCTATAAAACCAACTCCTCGACCCAAGCCGAACGCACCCAAATATTTGACGTTTAACGAACAGCTGATTCAATTACAAAGCATTTAACCAAATTGATAAAAAGGTCGTTCATGCAAACTTTTACGTAAACTTATCATTTTACACAATTTGTAAACTTACGACGTTGCATGAATACCCTTATTATTTTTATATATATATTTTTATTTTCATCTTTTATAGTCGCTGTTTTCTTGTATGCAAGGTGATTCACGTGAACACGTAAAAATTCAAAGCAAGTTAGAAATATTCCAGAAAAAATTATTGGGGTACATAATATTTCCACACGCTTGTACAAGAAGGGCAATTTTATAAAAAAATAAAATAAAATAAACCAGAAAATTAATTTGTATGGTTTATTTTTAAATGAAATTATTTTATTTTTAATTTTAGCTGAAACTTATATTAAAGGATTTTCATTTGAAAACAAACCATGAAAATGTACTTCTGCTCGTTTTTGTTTGCGTTTTGAAAGTGCATTATAGTGTCGAAAGGGTCATGGCATCCCTAAAAAGTGTTTACCATGGAATTTGCACTGATGGAAAAGGTACGTGCACAAAATTTGGAGCGGTATGAAGAACTTTTAGCAAAACGTTCACCAGCTCTCTGGTCTATAACCGTGTAAATACCGACTTAAGAGAACAATAACTTTTGAACTATACGTAGTAGAATAAAAAGTTGTTTATACAAATTATGGAATTATTGGAAAATATATTTTCTACAACATTGTAAAATATTTTTTTCCACAACATCAACCGTCAAGGAGATATAATGCAAAAACTAAAAACAAGAAAGCTTTAAGGTACTTTAAATCTGACAGTAAAGACATTAAAGCAAATAGTTGTATACAGGAATAAAGATAATAAAATTTTCAATGAAAAAGGAGCAAACATATTTTTTTTAACGATCAACCGTTGTCGAGATATCGGCTAAACGCGTTTTTCAAAATGGTGGCTAACGCACTTACAACCCCGCCATTTTTTAAGTAAACTCAGAAACAATCCACCTATCAATTCCAATCAAAAAATTTTATCCGTATAGTTTTGTATTATGGAAAGACTTTTTTGCCTTTTCCGACCTGCCTAATAGGGGATGAAAACAAAATCTGAAAAAGCTTAGAGATATATTTTTCTTCAATGGGAGCTGATTTAGGCAAACGTTTGTACATATGCAATTACGTTAAGAACTGAAATCCAAAAAGTATTAAAAGTAATTTAGAACAATTATTTCGGAGATTTTTCTAATATCCCTCATTGAAAATGACATTGCTGAGTCATTATCGCTTTGTGATACATTGGTCCACTCGGGCGTATATGTACTTTTTTTTATTGGAGCTCAAATTCTGTTGATACGATCGCTATATCACAGGATTTTACTGTCGTTTTCCATTGGTTACACTTAAGAATCCCATGGAACAGTGCATGTTACTTCTACTCAATTCTTAAATTTTGTCCCTGCATTGGTGAATCATTTAATAGCACAATTAATTCGAATGGTATGTTAAAAAGTGTAAGGTGCCATTTTGAAAAAAAAAACATTTTTGTAAAAAATATCTCCTTAGCTCTACATCGTACGACAAAAACAGTAAATTTTTTTGAATGCCAATATTACATTCTTTTATTTGGTTTCTTTAAATTAAGTTGTTTTCGTGCAAATTATTTTGAGGAAGTAAAGGAAAATGAGCAAAATTGTATAGGAGCTGGTCCATTTCTCAACACGAATGTGTCATACATCGATGAAAAGGTTATTGTAAGTACATCATTTCAATATATTACCGTTAAGCTCTAAACCATGGGGTTCGCGAGATATTCGGCTTCAAAGCACCGAAAAGAACAATACTGCAACTCCGCATTTGGACATTGTCTTCCTGCTCAACATCAATGTGTCGTGCATCGTTGGAAAGGTTATAGCATTTACTTAATTTTTGTATATGACCGTTAAGATGTAGACCATGGGGCTCGAGAGATATTAGGCGAAAACGGATTATAGAACAATAATGCAATTTCGCAATTGGAGCTGGTCTACCAAGTAAAAAGTAATGTGTTGTACATCGTTGAAAAGGTTATTGCATGTTCTTCATTTTATTATTTCGTCACTAAGCTGTAGACCATGAGGTTCGAGAGATATTTGGCATAAAAAAGGCAAATAGAAAAAAAAAATGCAATTCCACATTGGGTGCTGGCCTCCCTACTCAGCACGTATGTGTCATACATGGTTGAAAAGGTTATTATAAGAACTTCATTTTATTATATGGCCTTTAAGCTCTAAACCATGTGTTTTGAGAGTTATTGAGCTTAATCTGAAGCTAGTCCAGTTAAAAATTAACCCAGTGTGTGATGATCCGGGGCGGCTTCCCTCTTAAAACTAATACCATCCATACTAAGCAAAATAATTTTCGAAACCCATGGCTTAGAGTTTAATGGCTATATAATAAAATGAAGCTCTCATAATAACCTTTTCAACCATATATGACACATTCGTATTGAGTAGGGAGGCCAGTGCCCAATGCAAAATTGCATTAATTTCTTATTTGGCTTTTTTTGCCAAATATCTCTCGAACCTTATGATGTACAGATTCAAAATAGCTTTTTATGGCCTTTAGTCCTACAAATTGGCGTTTCGTTCGGCCTACTCACTTGAACTCATCAGTGACATAGTGAGGGCTTTGTCATACGCAATTTGTATCAAGTTCAGTTCAACTTACATGAATTTTTCAACGAAAATCCACTGTAAACTATATCCAACAAGATTAGAATTCCTAATCATTAAGCTGGAAGTTTTTTTTCCCGTGGCCAGACATAGTTTCTATATAAGAAGGTTTTATATTATACAAATTCTATATACTACTGAAATAAATCAGCCAAGTAGAAGACTTAGCATTAAGGATTGGACTTGTTGAATTATTGATTCAAAATAGCTTTTTATGGCCTTTAGTCCTACAAATTGGCGTTTCGTTCGGCTTACTCACTTGAACTCATCAGTGACATAGTGAGGGCTTTGTCATACGCAATTTGTATCAAGTTCAGTTCAACTTACATGAATTTTTCAACGAAAATCCACTGTAAACTATATCCAACAAGATTTGAATTCCTAATCATTAAGCTGGAAGTTTTTTTGCCCGGGCCAGGCATAGTTTCTATATAAGAAGGTTTTATAATACAAATTTTATATACTACTGAAATAAATAAAAGTGGAGGCCCCCTGGCACCTAATTGTTTTCCAAATAAAATGAACAATTTTTTTTAGTCGAGTGTTTCAATAATTTATTCCCAGAAAATTTCAATTTCTCGGTGAACCAATTAGGCCCCAGTTATAGCTATCATTGAAAATTTTGTTCTTCGATTTTGAGGTCCTAAGGACAAATTTCATTTACTATTTTGATAGAGGATTGAAACTCGAGACTAAATTAATATTTCTAGCCAATGTCCATCATCCTTCCATATTATTTAAATAAACATTGGTAAGGGAGTTCAATCCTTAAAATAATAAAACTCATTTCATATTGAAAGCTGGGCCTAAATGAGTTTTTTTTTGTTGACTAGAAAAAATAACTAATGCTACATTTCCACCTAACGCTAATCTGAGATTTAATAAGATTAACCTCAAATCTCCTTCAAATCTTGGAGATTTACCATACAAATTTATTTCGTAAATCTTGAAGATTAGAAATTAATCTTGTTAAATCTTCCTAGGACAAATAGTTTTGCAAATCGAACTAACCTATTCTTGCATGGTGCTGAACGATTCATTCGAGGCTCGCATTGGGCGCGTTCAATGTTTGAATAGATAGCCTATCTAGGATAGCTTTGTATCCATGTATGTGTTTGAACGCAAGTCAGCTGTTGTTGACATTTCTCATAGGATAGCTTTGTATCCTAAAATTTTTAGGATAGCTTGGGATCTCTTTTCTGCCATCAGCTGTGTTTTAACAAGGGATTACAACAACACAAACCTATCCAGATCGCTTTAGTTCGGTGTTTGAACGTGGCCATTCAGTTCTTCATTGTTTGACACGAATCAAACATTCTGTCTCATTCGCACTTCATAAGATAAATTGAAACGCCATTTGCATTTTTGAAGGTGCTGTCAAATTTAATCTTTTTTAAATCTTTTTGTGCAGTGGAAAAACCAAAAAGATTTATTTAATCTAATCTCAGATAAACCTTTGGTGGAAACATAGCATTACACAGGCGCTTTGTGCCTTTTAATCGTCTCAGTATCAATCATTAAAAATTTCAGTGACAAGTTTCAATGATAGCTATAACTGGCGCCTTATTTCACTGGAACCTCGAAGGACTAATCCGCATTCAGCAATGAATTTAATAGTAGGTCCTCATATAGTACGGTCAAGTTAGATTTCATTATATGGAGCGATGGGAACTAAATCCGAGGTCAGGTTTGACTTCAATATTCGATAAGGGATTGGTTCACGAGTCTAAAACCACTTTTCTCACAACTGTACCTAGAGTAATTCTGAGGATTTTTTGTGCCTCCTGCCTCGCTAGCTCTTGATCGATGTATCCTGTGACTTTTCCCTTTTGCATTTAACTCATTACTGATTTCAAATGACGTAAAGACGATCAGATGCATGCCTTCTCACTGAGTTTGATGTTTTGAGTGGACATTAATTAACACGCTTTACAATATATTATCCCCGTAGTTGAGAAAATAAAAGCCAGAATTGACAGTCTCTTGATTTTTGCTGTAGCGTGTAAGAAAATTCTTTGAACATTTCCAAAGAAAGTTGAAACTTTTTCGCGATACTTCATCGCAATTTTGAAGTTCTGTGGAAACTTTTTCAAACCAAAATTCCATCATTTCATTTGTTACACTGTCAGGCCCAAAACCAATGTCATTTTTGAGACCAAAAAATTCTGCTTGCTCTTGATTGTGAAAAGATGCACAAGAAAAAGACCATAACTATTAAGAAAAATGCAGTTACGTGCATGCACTCAAAAAATAAGAGATAAAGCAGGAGTGAATTGAAGGAAATTATTTCAAATTTGAATTAACGACTGTTATTACCTTTTGATTATAATATTCCAGTCCCATAACACAAACGTTATTAATTAATCATAACCTTCTCCGTAACCCTTTTTTATGTTCCTGTTCTTAAGACTTGCATTTGGTTATTATTCCTTTTTTTGTGCTGTATTGACTATCGGAATTTGAAATTCCATCCATTGTGGAGGCCCCTCTGTTTTGTGGAGGCCCGGGGCTGTAGCCCCAGCTGTCCTCCCCTAAATCCGGCACTGGATGTACGGCACATTGATGTTGAGCAGTAAGACAATGACCAAATGCGAAGTTGCATTATTGTTCTTTTTGGTGCTTATGGAAGCCAAATATCTCGCGAGCCCCACGATTTAGAGCTTAACGGCTACATAAGGAAATGATGTACTCACAATTGCCTTTTCAACGATATATGACACATTCGTGTTGAGTTGGTAGACCAGCGCCTAATGCAGAACGTCATTATTTTTCTGTTCACCTCTTTCGAGATAACAATCAAACATGACATTACGATGATAGAGAACACAAAAAAGTGGGTGGCACAATTCTGTCTGTCTGTCTGTACCTCAACCTACAGCCTAAACCACTGAAGCGATTTTCTTCAAATTTTGAACTAAAGGTTTTTATGTAACTCTCCAGAGGGGAAATTGAAATTTTTTTTTTTGCTCAAAAAATAACGGTACTTGCCATACAACCATAAAGAAAAGCTTATTTATTTCAAAAACGGCTCCAACGATTTGAAAAAAAAATCAGTGTATTATTGTAGATATGATGTACTTTTTAGTAAAAAAAAAAAAATCACCAAAAACATTTATTAACGGTACCTGCCATATAACGGTTTTTTTGGTTTTTGGTTTTCTCATTTACCGCTCATTCGATTTCAATCAAATTTTTTTCACAAAAGTTTTGTTAGAATATAAATAATACTGCATACCAAAATTTATGAAAAAAATAAATTTTGGATTTTTAAAAAAAGATAATTTTTTTTTTTGAAAATTCAATATTTCAAAAACTGGTTGATAAATTGTTTTGAAATTTCAGTTTTAAATGTATATTAATATAAACTCAAAATTGGCATACCAAATTTTTTTTTGAAAAATGTTACAAACATTTTATATATAAAAAAATAATTTTTAAGAAAACGGCTCCAACGATTTTAATTTTTTTTTTGCAAATATTCATATTTTTTCAAGTAATCAAATGGCATACTTTTTTTTGAGCTCTAAGTTATTTATCAGACTGTTTATACAATTAAAATAACGATTTTAATGCTTTTTATACTCTTTCTATAATTACTTGAATATTTTTTTAAGTTCTTAAGTCCCACACAACTTGCACATAAGAGCAAGTACGTGCGATCCAGTCGTGAATTTTATTTTATAATGCGTTTTTGTCAAATATCTCGCGATAACGAAACTACTTCCACCTTAACATCCTTTACAGAAAATAAAGTATTCGCAATAAGCTTTTCAATGAAGAATGACACACTGCTGTTGAGTTGGCAGACTTGCGCCCAATGCAGAATTGCATTATTGTTTTACTCGCTTTTTTTGATGCCATGTATCTCTTGAATCCCATGGAACTGGATTTAAAAAGTGTATAAAAGAATTGAATATAAGCTTTCAAAAAAATTTACTATTTTTGTACGATGTACGGCTCACGATATATTTGACAAAACGCGTTTTCCAAGATGGCGGCTGACGCTCGCGCTCCCTCCCCGCCAACTTGGATTCACATTCGGAGGATACCCATGAACATATTCCATCAAGAAAATCAGTTCAGTAATAAAGTGCAGAAAAAAGTGCATACCTACCTACCCGGTTCTTTGCCTCAGAAGTTTTTAATTTTTTTTTTAAATGTTGAGTTCTAGAATTCATTTTCGAAATTCGTATCTACCCTTTATTTCTAAGTAGGTATTAGGTATGTAATACATATTTTAATAAGAGTGGTCTGAACAACCAACAAAAGTCTGTCAGACCACTGAAGGGCATTTTTCAATGGAAAACATATTGTTTATGGTTTCTGTAGTTACAACTTCTTCATTATAAAAAAAAGTTTTTTGCGATTTTTGGGGTAAAGCTAAGTATACAGTTCTTTTGAGTAAAAAAATTCTTCAAGGTGAGAAAAAAAATATTTTCCACAAAGAAAAAATGTCCGTGGTGTAAAATTTTTTTTTATTCGCCGTCAGTTTACAGTTTCGATAAAAAAGTCCCAATGAGAGTGATCTATGAAAAAGCAAACACAAATGCCAAATGCAATTTTTTTTTTGGAAAAAGAATGTCAGTGACATTGTTTTGTACGAAAAAAAATCGTGGTGAATATAAAATTTGTTTTCTTTGGATAGTTCACAGTTCGATAAGTAAATTAAACGTCAAAAAAATTTGTTCTCTCAAAAAGCGCTCCCATAAGAAATACATGTAGTTTTTTTTCGTCAAGGAACTGTATAAAAATACAAATAAATAAATAAATTGGGTGGCGCAACAGCTCGTGGAGAACCAGGGCCTAGTGACTTACAACTCACCACCATTCCTGTGTGCGTGTTTGCTGGCAGGAATGGAGGGGACCTACAGTTTTTTGCCGAGTCCGAACGGCTAAATGAGAAGCACTTTTTCATGACAAGTATACTCTTGGAGGATTTGTCAGTTCCTCGCAAGAGGCAGTACCTCGAATAAAACATTTCTGTTTTTAGGTGGCACGGCTGGGAATCGAACCCACACCTTCGGCATGACAGTCCTACGCACTAACCATCAAGCCACGAGGTACTAGGAACTGTATACTTAGCTTAAAGGAAAAGCCACCATCTTGAAAAAGAGCTGGGTTTTGTTTTTATTTAAGAACTGTTTTTACAGCTAAATGTCCAACAAAAACCTTATAGAAAATGAAATTATCTACAAAATAGGTAAAAGTGGATCGAAGTTCACCCATATATTAAGTGTTGGGGGTGGTTTTTAAAACAAATTTTATACATTGACTGACATTGAGATTGTCATATAATTTTGATATGTCTTTTCGCCATCTGTATTACTCCAGAGACTTTTTACCTAACGATATTTTTTGTCAAAAAAAAGGATGATATATGTATGTGTAATTCAACTCAATATTTTTGCGTGAGTCTACTACAAATTGTATTAATTGTAATTATATGAAATATGTACATACATACATCTGATGTTTTGTTTTGTTTATTAAAAAAATAAAATGCACGACTGGATCGCACGTACTTGCTCTTATGTTCAAGTTGTGTGGGGCTTAAGAACTTTAAAAAATATTCAAGTAATTATAGAAAAAGTATAAAAAGCATTTAAATCGTTCTTTTAATTGTATAAACAGCCTGATAAATAACTTAGAGCTCAAAAAAAGTATGCCATTTGATTACTTGAAAAAATATGAATATATGCAAAAAAAAAATTTAAAATCGTTGGAGCCGTTTTCTCAAAAATTAATTTTGTATATATAAATTTTTTGTAACATTTTTCAAAAAAAAATTTGGTATGCCAATTTTGAGTATATATTAATAAACATTTAAAACTGAAATTTCGAAATAATTCATCAACCCGTTTTTGAAATATTGAATTTTCAAAAAAAAATTTTGAATCTTTTTTTAAAAATCCAAAATTTATTTTTTCAAAACTTTTGGTATGCAGTATTATTTATATTCTAACAAAGCTCTTGTGCAAAAAATTTCATTGAAATAAGATGAGCGGTTAATGAGAAAATCAAAAATCAAAAAAACCGTTATATGGCAGGTACCGTTAATAAATGTTTTTGGTGATTTTTTTTCTTTTTAAAAGGTAAATCATATCTAAAATAATACACTGATTTTTTTTTTATCAAAATCGTTGGAGCCGTTCTTGAGATAAATAAGCTTTTCCTAAACGGTTGTATGGCAAGTACCGTTATTTTTTGAGCTAAAAAAAAAATTTCAATTTCTCCTCTGGAGAGTTACAAAAAAACCTTAAGTTCAAAATTTGAAGAAAATTGCTTCAGTGGTTTAGGCTGTAGGTTGCGGTACGGACAGACAGACAGACAGACAGACAGAATTTTGCCACCCACTTTTTTCGTGTTCTCTATCATCGTAATGTCATGTTTGATTGTTATCTCGAAATTTTTTTTTTTGCACGAATCCAAAACTTGCCCTATAGTACCTAGGTATATCGCAAGTAAAAATGCAAAACTTGAAGGAGTAGAATGTTGGAAAATAGGGGGCTTATTCTAGAAATCGCAGCGGATCGAATTGAAAACGATAGCTAAATTTCGACCGTCTTCGCTTTGGGTTATTCCGAAAAGTGAAAATGAACGAAAAAAATCCTTCCAGTTTTCTCATTTCAGTTCAAAATAATTCCAGTTTTCTCATTTAAATTCCAAATAATTCCAGGCCAGGCCACTTCCACTCTTTCATTAAAATATCAGCTGTTTCCAAAAAATTGACAGGAGTAAATAATGATTTAAGTGACCTTTGTACTTTAATTAACTGTGGAATTACTTTGTGGGCTATAGGTCAATAAATAGATGTTAGGTTAGCTTTGTTAACGATGTTTCAAGCATGATTATGCTCATCATATTAAATAAATTAATAAATACATAAATATATTATTTAATCAATTGTTTCTGTGGGTAACTTTTACACCACGTTTAAAAAGCGTGTACTAATAAATATATTTATATATTTATTAATTTATTTTTGTGAATACAAGGCCTGAAGATGAGCATCATCATGCTGGAAACGTCCCTAACAAAGCTATAACCTAACATCTATTTATTGATCTGCTATAGTCTACAAAAGTTCCAAAATTTAATTTGACAGCAGGTCCGTGTCATCAAAACAATTTTTTATTCTATTTTGCGCAAAAAGTATTTAGTTCAAAATTTTGCGATTTGTTGCTCTTACTTAAAAAAAAAAAATTGGACTCAAAAAATGTGCTTTAAGATGCTGAAGAATGAGGAAAAGATTACTTGCAAATGATTTAATACGTTTTTAGATTTTCTTTAAAAAAATATTTGCATGAAATAGAAAAAAAAAAATTTAAAACAACTGCAATACTTACGGTAATGTTTTGTAGCATTTTGGAAAGCCAGAAGTCCGTTCTTACTGATTGTTTTTAAATTAAGTTTTTTTGATGAACAGTTTTGGCAAAAAATTGTTTCAAACTCAACATGTTGAATAAAAATTATTATTTTTTTTTAAATTATAGGTTTGAAAACAGATTTTGCTGATATTGTTTATTCAAAAATTTGTATTTAATAATCAGCTATCAAAATGGACTTCTGCAGATTTTACGCGAATTTCCAAAAAAAAGGGGAAATTTAATTCGCTGTAGGGGGACTATAGGGTATGAAAATAAAAATCTGAAAAAAATAGGGATTTTTTTTTTCTTCATTTAGAGCTGATTTACGCCCATCCAAATAATAAAACTAAAAAAAAAAAACATTATAACGACCACCCTCACCTACATACTTACTTCGGTGCTATTTCTTACAAGTTTTTCTATATTCTTAAGTTTGTACAAGAGTGTTAAACTAAAACAAAAGCTGTAGTCATTTAATAATTCTTTATTATAATATATTACTATCAATATAATATATTTGTATATATATATTTATGTATATTGTATATAATAACTGGATTTCAATCCCTTTAATATAGATATTTTATGCTAGTATATGTGTATATATATATATATTAATGTATATATTTGTTGTATATTATATTCACTTGGGACTACTAATTTAATTCACCTTCAAATAGAATTGCAAAATTCAAAAAACTGATAAAAGAGAAACAGGTTTTTAAAAATAAGATTTAAATTATAGATACAATTTTCCCAAAGAGCAAATTAAATTCAGTATTCCTTTGATTTTAAATTGTTCAAAGTTACAGCCATTCTAGATTTAAAGGAGCAATAAAATAACTGTCTATTAAACGACATTTAAAAATGTAACAAGAGTGTTATCTTAAGTGTAGACATTACTATATATCTTTTAAAACCAAATACATATATCGGTAGTATGTATATTGTATAAGCCCTAGTGAAACAAAAATATTCTTAATAAACTTATGAATAACACAAAAACGAATAATATGAACATTATTAAATTGCACAACTACCTCCCATAAAAATTTTGGGATCTTATGTACCTATTCAAAAAATTTTAAAGACAAATAAGGACGAGACGTGCCATATTTGTTGTTTGAAATAGAAAAATGACTCATCGTAAATCTTTTTTAAACTGCAACAAAGTTTGTAAAAAAGCTACAGTTCTTGCTATGCGCATTCATTTCTGAACAAAAAAAAACGATTCCAAAAGCGTAAGAATCTTTAAAAAGAAAAGTCACGCTTCAAAACGCAATACCCTCCAGCAAGCACTAGAGCGCATTTTCCTAGTAACGATTTGCTTTTCTTCATTCGCCATTGTACCAAAAGCAAAACCAAAGTTCCTTCCAAGTGTCATTTTGTGTTTAAAAAAATAAGAAATAAATTGCAAGTTAAAACAATTTTCCTTTATTCTTTAAAAATTGTATTTAAAAGCACATTGAGTCCATAGATTCTAATAAGAGCAACAAAATATCAAAACTATAGGTAAGGGTCAATTCATATTTCTGATACCCCACTCAATTTTTACCGTTCATTAATTGTGAAAATGACGTACATATACATACACAAAATATGTCCCGGAGCGGGTCGAAATTCAGCTTTCTAACAATTTTTTTTTCTTTTCTATCGTTTTTACAAATAGTCCAGTCATATTGTATTTTAGCCATGCAAATTGTTGGGTAGTTTTGATTTGTTCGCTATTTTATGTTTTCGAGGATGCTGAATTCGAATATGAGGTTTGCCAACAAAATTTCGTGACGCAACATGGAAAAAAAAATGCAAAAAATGATGCAAAAATTCATTTCTCGGTAGTTTTCTATTAATGGCACATCAAAGTACCATTGAAAGTATACAAAATTTCCAATAAATCTCTATTCAAAGTTTTTTTTCTGCGACAACCCATTTGGACTCAAGTGCTAGTCGAAAATTGACGTATTTTTACTGTTTTCGAAGATCCACTCGAAAGCTCTAACAAATTACTTTGTGTGACAAAATTTGAATTTTTGTCTGTAACATGAACCAAGATTTACTTTTCTGATGGTCTTTAATGCGTTGAGTTCGAATCCGGCCTTGAAATTGCTTTATCACGTCGAAAACATTTTTTATACAAATTTGGGATTATATTTTTTTCTCGAGGCAATTTTTTTCGAAAAAATGTTTATGGTCATTCTGAAATATGAACACTTTACTTCAAAATTCTTTTTGAATCTTTCAAATACCTCCATTCATCTTGGAAAAATCGTTGGTTTTCGTCTTACAGCCTAATTCGAAAAATCCAGTAAATTTGTGCTCAAGAGGGAAAATTGTGGGATTTTTCGAATTAGGTATAGTGTAAAAAAGGAGGGAAAAAATCAAAACTACCCCACAATTTGCTCGGAAAGAGCCTTTTGAGCACAAATTGACTGGACTAAAAATTCTGTTTCTAATTTATTTGTATTTATTTTCTATCTTTTCGTTATTGGCCATAATAATGGAAATATAAATTTTCAAGACAAAATAACAATAAAAATAATAATAACAACAACAAGATCCTCACTACAGTCCAGTTTATGAATCCAACAGAGATCACAGTAAAGTAAAGACACATTTTTGTGGGCTAAATGCCATTAAAAGCACATTAAAAAAAATTTCTATCGATAGGTATTCGAGATACGATTTTTTTTTAAATTTTTCTTATCGCTTTTTTCGAAAGTATAATTAGTATTTGGTCCATATTTTAATTAAAAAGTGAAGAATCTGCTTGCAAAAAATCTTAAATCAAAGAATTTAAAATTTCCAACAAAAATAACTCTAACATATCCCAGTAGGTCAAGTAGCTTAAAGTACAGTCTACGAAAATACATTTTTTTTGGACGAAAATTGAGGTAAGGAATGTATTCTTTTGCAGAAGAAAAATATATATCACACAAATATGGTGAGTTTTCATCTTTCTACTTAAAGCCTGGTCTACTGAAATAAAAATGAGGCATTTACAGATAAAATCTATAGATAAGTTTTTTGGCTATGAGGTATGACCGTTTTCGTAAAAGTGCAACAATTCAAACTTTTTAAATATTTTGTTGGGCTTTTGATTTATACATTACTTTAGTTTGTGTTTATTTTTTTCAAAAAAAATTTACCATCTCCAGGGATATGTAGGTTTGTACATATGTGTTTTAGAAAGGATTTTGGATTTTGAATCGTCTTCTATATTTTTCGGTATCCGTTTTTCTTATGAGGAAACAACTATAATATAAGCTACTTTTATACATTCATCTCAAAATGCATTATGATGCATGATTAAATGCATCAGTTGCATGATTAAATTGTTTTTCCGTATTTATCTACATATATCACATCAGTTACCTTCTGCGAATTTTATGTTGAACGTTGTAACAAAAATTAAAATGATAGATGTTAAAATCACCAACGGTCTAGATGGCGAAAATTCAGCTTTTATGAGTATAACACAAAATTCGTATTTCTAGCGTTTTTTCCTTCTGATATAAAGATCCCAATATGAGAACGCAAATTCAACAAAATAGTGACACGACGCCTAAAAAAGTGAGTTTCATACCCGTACCTTAAAGTGATTTAAGAAAAAAGAAAGTTTGACACTTAGATGAAAAATTGACTAAAGTGAGAATTTCGACAGGCACGTTATCACCCAAAACATATTTTATTTAAACATAAGTCCATTTTACCTGATGAATTAGGCAAGAAAAGCATTTTATCACATTACCGAATCAAAAGTTGTGGATTTTTTTGCTATGAATAAGGTTTAAGTCAAAAAATTATGAAAAAATCGATTTTTGTACTTGTATATAAATGGACATAACTTTAGAACAAATTCGTAGACTGTTTCCAAAAGTGTCTCATTTTTCTTGCTTAAGTATCTTATTAATGTAAAACTAAAAAAAAAATATTTCAATTTTTTTTAGCAAAAAAATAGATTGTTCTTATTTTTTCGTTCAAAAATAAGATTTTTTTTGATATTTTGACCCATATCATTCAAACTACTCAACCTATCATAAAAAAGAGAAGAGATGTTGGCCAACAATTTAATAATGTTCAATTGAATCCATTTCCAACCATAATGTGCATTCCTTAGTGAATATATGGCCTTAATTGTAACGGACCTTCCGAAATATAACAATATTCAAAAATTCATATCTCGAAAACCTATCCATATTAATTTTTTTTAATGGGATTTTTGAGCTCACAAGGTCAAAATTTAAAGAAAAAAATAGTCGCATCAAATGTACATTTTGGCTGTAAACTATAGTGTAATTAACGAAAACAAGTTATAAGTGTCCTTTTCACAACATTCTAAAAATAGTAACCAATTTTGTAAACAGAATTTTGAAAAGTAGATTTTCAAAGAAAAAAATAAGAATTTTCAAAATAGAGTTTTAAACCAGTCAGAATTTTGACCCCAACTCATGTTTTTTCTCAATAATTTACAGCAATACTACGGAATTTTGCCAAAAAAGAATGTATTCCTGAGGTTGCTGGCGTCTGAGATTTAAAAAAATATAAACCGGGAGTTTTGAACCAGTGAGAATTTTGACCCCAAATAATTTTTTTCTCAGCAATTGACAGCAATACAGCGAAATTTTGCCAAAAGAATGTATTCCTTAGGTTGCTGAGGTCTCTAAGATTTAAAAAATATAAACTGACTAAGTACCACTAAGGGAGTCTGATGATCGAGGTGGCACTCGAGAAAGTTTTAACTCCAGCATTTGTACTTGGTGGTAACACACACAAGTTGTTGTTGTTGTTCATTCAAAAATATTCAATATAAACTGACAGTAATTATTTTCACCGGAAAATACTGTCCAATTTTTGGAAACAGCTGAAAATTAAAAAGGAAGATTGGAAGTGAAAATGGAAATGGCGTTGCAGTATTTGACATCTAATTCAACTTAATTCATCAACAGAAGAGCTTACTAAACTAAATTAAATATTAACATTTTGTTTTTATATTAATTTATTTACGTTATCGACCTTTGCCTTTGTTTTAAGTATATTATATTTGCTTGTGCATACATTCCCTAACAAAATTATTGTTTTGTAATGTTTGATGAAGATCCCCTGAAGAAAACAGCAATGCCTATCCAAATCGAAACGTTGCCAAAAAAGTCGAAGGAATGACAAAGATCTTATTCATAAAGAATAATAAAATAATAAGTAATAATGAATAAAACCAAAATACTAAAATGGCTTGAAAACTTGCTCTATTGGAAAATTTTGATTTATTCTTATGTATGTTACAAATTTGAATATTTTCTAACAAAAATAATTCAATATAAAAATAAAAAAATGTAGGTGTTTGTAATATATTTTATTTACAAAGTGTGTATTTAATTACAGAGCTCGTACAATATGTATTTTTATGTATAAATTGGTAGAAAAATTTGATAATAATTAATTGAATTCTTAAACCTCTACGTTATTGTGATTGTATTGTATTCTGCATTCGTTCACTTTAATTTTTTTTATTATTATTATTTTTCTTCATTTTAACTATTGTTTATTTTAATTTATCTATTTAGACTTAATCATGCTTGTAAATTTCTGATATAAATATTTAATATATTTCTTAGAATTCCTTAGATATTAGATTTTCTATTTTTTATATCTCTGAATGAATATTTTTTGTGTTAAGTAAATTTATGTATGTATTATAATTTATACTGGACAATTGTGGAAATATTTTTATATTAATTTTTTTCATAAACATTTTTTTTTTGCGATTAATTTTAGTAGTTAATTTTTCGAATTGGTTGAGATATGGTTATTTTCTATAAAAGGATAATACGAACTCAATAAAGACAGTGGTGTTGGTACATCTATTAATTTCAATACAAAAATTAGTTCTTAGGCAGCTAGGTTGGAAAATAGATACATTTCAAGTTTTGATAAAACAGTTCTAGGGTTAGAATATATATACGTGTTAAAAGTTCCAATATTCCGGTCACCAAACACAAGTTTTGGGCTCAAATTCTAATGACCGACAATTTGAAAGGTATTTTTTTCAAAAAAATATTAGGTACATTTCACAACTTTCATATGCTTATAGTTTACAACATACCATGTTTTAGCTGCAAGTCTTAAATGCATCAGTAAATACTGCTATCGAAAGATGTAGAGATATCCATGTAGTATGTTTTAAACAAAGAAAGAACAACAAATCTTAATCATAATGTTGTACAAAATCGTCAACAAAAGCAATTTTTCAAATATGGGAAATAGTTCGTGGGATAAAACATTCCCCACAATACCCAATTCGACAACTAAACTCCTTCTGCTTGTTGGAAACTGAAGAAGATTTCAAACATTCTTATGTCGATATCGATTGGACTTGTGAAATATTTCTTTTGCACTTATTTTTTCAATTATGTATTTAAAATCAACCCATTTCTACCTATAATTTATATTAAATCAAATTTTTAATAAGTTTGTTTATTGGTAATGATTCATCTACAATTTTAAAACTTTTGATTTACTGCAGCAGATTACTATGTGACAAGAACTTTTGTATCAATCTAATCAAATGTACCAATACACTGCCTGCATATTTATATGAATAAAATCCAATGCTTTTTATATAGTGTTAATTAAAGCGATATGTAAAATTCTATATTGATGTATTAAGCATTAGATTGTTTTAAAAATATTATAAATTTCGATATTTTATTGGTGCAGGGAACCCCGGGAACTTAGTTACCTGCGGGACCAAATCTGTCGTTTGAACGTCTAGGTTATCTTTGCTGAAGTTTTCGACGAAAATTTCTAATTGCCCTCCTATTTAAAGAGCGGTGCCAGGGCCTAGGTTTTATTTTTTAATTTAAATTATGCGAAATACATATGAAGGGTTCAGGGGAAGAACGGCTTAAGTTCACTTTTTGAAGAAAAAAACTAAACTAATGATGACATCTTATAGATTTCTATGAGTACTTTCTGATGAAATATAGCTCTCGCACATAGGATTTTAAAAACTCACAAAATATCACACTATCTACAAAACTTTTTCCCAAACTTTTGCTTCAAAATTTAAGCAAAGCGATATTAAAAAAGGAAAAACTTGTGACTAAACCTAGCGACAAGTCAGGTAAATAATTTTAAAAAAATCTAGTATTCAAAATGCTTCCGGGCGAAGTCATGTCAAAACAAAATGAAATTAAAAAATGGTCCAATGTCACTCTTGTGAAAAATATATTTTCAAACTACATTTTGAAAATCTAGAGATGTCTGAATAAAAAGCAAAAAACCGTTTCCAAATATCATGTCTGGTTTTTTTCAGATTCAAAATGTTAAAATCAATTTATGTTTGCATAGTTGCGTACTTCGTGCTCGACAAAAAAATTTGTTACTTTCATTTTTTTTTTTGAATCAAGTATTATTTTAGTACTAAATTTACAATTTCATTTTCCTCCGAATCAACTCAAGTGGACTTAAGCCGGTTTTCCCCTGGACCTATGTGTAGTGTACCTATGTACCTACGACACTCCGTTAGACTTTCTATGTCGTGAAACAAAATGCGGTATGAAGAGGTCAATTCGATTTATAATAAAAATTATGATTTCCTTGTAATCAAAAGTCATTTTCGAAGGCGGCAAATTTTATGTTTGATATTATGACTTTCGGGCTTTAACTTAATTGTTCCCAATTATTAATATCAAAAGCTGGCCTGAAAAGGCACTTCGTTTTTGATGTGTTGAAGATATTCGATAGCCTTTGGGTAGATTTTTGTTTCGAGTGGAAATTTGTTGTGCATTTTTATTGATTTCGAAAGTAGGAGAAAATGTGGGCTTTGATTGATTTTGATTGTGAAATTTGAATTTTATGATACATTTATAAAATATTGATTCAAAGGCGTTTTGAAGCTGAATCTAATAAAACTTAAATCAGGTCGGTACAACCACCGATAAAAAGTTTAAGTCCTCTTTAAGAGAAGATGACTTTTTTGAATGACGTTAGGTCAAACATTACCACATCAAAGAACACTCTACGACCATAGATATTTGTGTGTATTTGGTTCTTATGTAAAAAAAAATATTGACATAAAATAACTATATCATCTTACCGTCTTGGTTTTGGGCTCATTACAGCAAGTTTTAAGAAATATCCTATGCATAGGTTGCGCCAGATGAGTTTATCAGTTTTATGAACATAACCTTCCTCCTCTAACCCACAAAAAAAAAAAAACGATTTTAGGCCATTGTTTTTAGAGTCTTCTTCTTATTCTAGCAAACATTTCTGGAGTGTAAGATTATTTTCTTATTTTATTCTCCCTTCTGAAAAAAAGAGCACAGTCGATTAGGAATCAATAATAAATCAAGAGCGAAGAGGAACTTTCCAGTAGTTTACTCAAAAATTCGAAGTTAAGAATTGATTGTTCTTCCTCACAATCAACATGATAAATATTTAAAAATGAGCCAGTGAGAGCCATAGTGGCCTTACTGCAATTTTATCGAAATTGAGTTTATTACAAAAATTGAATCTGTATGTATTAAACAATATTTCTGCATTTAAATTTTTTGAATTGATTTCCCCATGCCATAGTTATAGGACATTTTGCATTTACAGGTCACCCACAAGAAAATTCAAAGCTTGAGTGCTAGAGGAGCCTATCTGATCAGTTATAACGGTATTTTGAAGCATCAGTAATACAAAATCAAGAACCTGTTTTTTTTATCATAATATTGGGAAAAAAAAATCAAAATTATGTTCATTTATTTAAAAACCACAAATTTTTGAATTTCTTAAAGCCACAAGTGATTAAAAATAAACTGCTCCTTATTTCTGCTCTACTGAAAATAATGAAAAATGCAGTTAGGCCACTGTGGCTCTCACTGCCTCAAATAACCAATGTAAAAGATTCTATTTTAAATATTTATATACAGTACATAACATATTCCAAAATATTTTAATTTTTTTTTTGAAGACGATGGCAAGAAGTAATTTTGACGATGGTAAAACCTGAAGAGCCTTTTTTCAACTTGCTTATTATAATCAGACCATATATTTAGTTTATGCAACAAACTTTAAATTTTCCGAAGTTAGTAGTAAATTTAAAGAACTCAAAAACTAACAGAAAAATGATTTCCAAGAAAGGATAGATTTCTTGTGCGATCAAGCGATCACTCAAAGTTTTAAAAAAAGCATCTGCCAGGTATTTCTATCTTTAAAATTTGTATTTAATTTCCATTTAATGTGGCATCTCTTCCTCAACCCCACAGGAATTAACTTCACTCCATAACCCAACTTGAGCGGGCTTTTTCCAACTGATAAACTATATCCCAAAGAACTTAGTTCCCGGATGCTTAGGTCCTTGCAACATTTTTCTTATTTCTAATAAACTATCAGCCTTATCCTACTATCCGAGTGGATTGAATAATTTGAATCGCCTTTTCGATTAATTCGATTCGGTTAAGAAATAGTTTATTTGAAGTTTTCCAAAAAACTATATGGTATGATTCCACCCGCACGGAGCGTTACTAGGGCTGTATTTTAAATAGTATGAATAACATCAAATTTATCAAAAAGATCTAATTACAGTTTTTGTTCGAAGTAGTGGTTTGGTAAATTCGTTTAAGTTCGATGAGGAAACTTTTGAGGGATATGTTTAATTTGTTTAATATGTAACTGTGTGAATTGTATTGCATCGAATTAGTATGTTGATGAAACAATTACTTCTATTGTTAAATCTCGCAAAGCTAATTGCAAACGGTAAAAGAATTCTCTTTAATTTTAGCACTGAATGTAATTTAATTTATATTGTCAATATTTTTAAATGGGATGCAAGAATACTTTCGTATATAAACCAACCACAGAACCCATCGTTCGAAAACACTACTACAAATCCCAAAAAAAAAAAAAAAAAAATATACACAGAAAACATTTGGTATACAGATTTATAAGTAGGCGATTTTTCAAATTTTATTTTGATTCGATTTCTATTTGTTTGATTTTGGGATTTGTGGAAAAATTCCTACGATGAATTTTGCGATAGGCGTAAGCGCATTGACCATTCGTTAACACACATTCAACAACTTTATTTATTTATGTATATGATATTTATTTGAGAGTATACTTTTCGTTGCAAAATACCAATAACTAGAGTTCAATTACGAATAATGTTATAATATTGATTTATGTAACCGTTTATTTCCAAATAGTTAACTGAAATTTCTCTAACTTATCTGCCTATGCAAACTTCATTATTTCATAAGACCATTATCTTTCTTTGATTGGTCAAGTTTATTCTAGATTCGTAATCTTTAATAGATAACTTTGTTATGAATTACTATTAGAAAATGTAGAAAAGTGTTTAAAGCATATGGGTATCTTCTTGATTAGATGTCAATACCCAAAGGTATGTAGGTGGTCCATTATTTTCTAGAAAACCAAAAAAATACTTAATCCAAAAAAATTAAAATATAATAATAATAAAAAAAGAACAAATTTATAAAAAAATATCAGGCAATTATATTTAAAAAATTGTTTGATTCTTAACTAGACAATAACATTGTTTTGATATGTGCAACAAACACAAAAAATAAAAATAAAAATAAACAGAATGATCAATACAGTCGCTTAAAAATACAATTATATTATAATATTCACAACTTTTTTTTCTCGTTCATCCATTCATCTTATCAATTTGTTTGTGTATTTGATATAAACTTCCAAGTAAAATCACTTTTTCGATCGTTTGCTTTTAAAGCTTTCTTAAGTTGTTCTACTGCCTACTTAAGTCATCTTCTCTGCTAAGGAATGCTCAACTTCTTGTTCGGTGATAACAGTTACAAGTTCTTCGACGGCTCTTCCAATTTCTTCTGGAAATTAAATAAATTTAAGTTAGAAAGTTTCCAGTGCAATATTAATAAACTATATAAAATAATATTTGTGTAATAAATGTTCTTCATATACTCCGAAAATAAAGGACTCAATTTTAGGAAAAAATTCGCAGTTTGCATTCATAGTTGAGATTTGTCCATAACAATGACAACATTAAAAGAGTGGTTTTGCAATTTTAAGTGTGGAAGAATATCTGTAAGGGTTTAAATACGTTGCAGACATTGAAAGCATTGAAGCTCTGAAATAGCTGTTAATGTCACATAAACCGTTAAATAATATCTCTCTGCTTAAAAAAAAATACAAAATATATTTGCGTTTGAGTTAAAGTTATTATTTGTTATTTATTTTATTTTATGTTGGTTGGTCGATTTAAAATGCAAGAGATTTGTTGAGGAAACCAAACGTAATTTAGTTCCTTTTGCAGAGCTTAAATGTTTTTGACTGAAATTAATGTATGTTAAGCAAATGATTCAACAAAATTATTTTACGAACTAACTGATTTATTTTATATAAATACATAACGGGATTTTAAACCATTTTTTGAGGATATTTGCGAGTAGTGAATATTCAATAAGGTTTCTTAAATAATAATAATAATTGTTGGTATCGTCTTAAATCTAGATTATACTTAATATAATTAAAAATAGTATAACACTTATGTATATTATTAAGCTTAACATTACCTATGCCAAGTTTTTTAAGAGTGATCTTTAGAATCCGAAATGAAGCATTATAAATAAATAAGAGTATTAAATTAGATTTTTAAAATTGGGGTTTGAAATTGAAATATAAAAAGTGAAACCAACAAAATGGTGAAAATCAAATTTGATTCAACGAATTGCGCCCGATCTCGTTAAGTGTCTTTCAATGTAAAAAACCATTAGGCAATTGTTTGAAAAGCCAGGTACATTTTAACACAACTGAGGTGTATCTCAAATTTGTACGTTATCACAGTTATTATTACAACGGAAGATATTTTTCGTAATATTTTGTTTCATAGATGGGAATAAAAACTGGCGCAGTACAATAATACTTTAACCATTGTTGAAAATTTTGAGTCAAATGTTGCGTTTTATTTTAAGGGAACCTCAAACTCACATTAACACAAATTAATGAACCAAAATGATAAAATACTTTTCATAGAAAGAAACGTCTATTCGATTCATTAAATAAAAACTAGTACAACATAATGCCGGATATCTTTAAATTAACAACAATAATTTTAAATATTTCATTTTTTATCTAAAAATATAACGCAGTTTCGCTGAATCAAATAATAAAATTAGTCCCTATTATTACCAGACATATGCAATAAACTTGAATGAGGTGGTGGTGGTGGCCTGCCATCTTCTCCTATCAAAACATGACTACCACCTTCAGCAGTGGTACGCGGATGAATATGACCACCAGCGTTTTGCACTTGCTTATTTTCCCCAATTTTTAAACCAGGCATCGGTAATCCACCGATCCCATCTTTTATTAAGTAGCAATTAAAATAATTAAACATTAGAAATTTGTTAGTTTTTGAAATACAAAGAAATTAATTTTATATTTCGAATTGAAGTTACTCACTAGAGTTTTGTTCATAGTAACCGTTTTGTTGCATCTTTGCTGGCGAGTCAGTATTAAGTTGTGAAGCAGTCACCGACCTTGTTTGCAATGTAGATGGTTTTGCATTATTGGTATTGCTTGGTTCATCAAGCAATTGCCTCAGTCTTTGCAACTGGGCTTCTAGCTGCCTATTGTGATCTTCCAGTATTTGCATACGAGCTTCTAATCGGCCCTTATGTTGCCGCAATAGCTTTGCTTCTGCCATCATATCCTTTTATACGAAAATAAATTAAATTCCAAAATATAGATGTGATTTGATGAATTAGATATTTTTTTTACCTGTCCGTGTTCAGCACCACTGCCACTGAGTGATATTCCACTCAAGGGAGAATGATTCATGCCTTCGTCTGGAGTTGTAAGACTTTGTGTTTGCTTTGTAGAAAGCTGTTGATATTCTGCCTGAAGATTAGCATTTTCTTCTTCAAGGTCTCGAATTATGGCTTCTAGTTCCTCTCTCTGCTCTGCATCCATAGCTGCCATTACCTGAACGGGTGATTTTGGCCCACTACCATTCGGCGGCAAGGCTTGGCAATACTGGGCAATCAGTTGATGCTCATCGTCACTATCAGGCGTTGAGTTGGGACCAGTACCGTATTCAACTTGTGCCAGTCGAGATGCGTACATTTCCAGTCTTGAATGCATATCATTTTGAAGTGTATGAGTTGTGTGCTGCGGGCTAGGTGTTGGGCTTTCCAATGCATCACCTTCAAGAACACTTTGAACTGGAAGATAACCAACACGAGGATGCTTTTTAAAATATTTTCTACTTTTGAACTTATTTTTCAGTGCTCTAGTGAAATCTCTAACATCCTCTGTTGAAGTGGTCTAAAAATAAAATTATGTAATTTTATAAGAAATTTCAATTAAATCACAAATTTATAATTTAACATACCGTTGTACAGTATTCGTGCATTGGATGACTTAGTTTATGATTTTTGGCGTTTCGACCAAAGAAGAAACACTTTTGGCACATGTCAAAGTTAAAACACTTTAGGCAACGATAACGAAAGCCAATAATTGGATATTCTTTGCAAATATTGCACTTTGCCTGTAGAAGAATTAAATTAATTATGCGATGTTTAAAGTTATCATAAGACGTTATAAACCTGGTGTTTAGCTGCTTCAGCTGCAGCTAATCTATGCAAAACGGGAAGCCAAACCAAACTCTGGGGTTCATGTTGCAACCAACCAAGGAAATGTTGCGCTTCGATGGATATTTCCTGATTGCTGTCTTGAGCTATTTGAAAATATACCAAAAAAATAGAAAAAAGAATAAAAGATGACATTCATTTACATACAATCTGGTGATATTCCAGCACGCTCTAAACATGATCGAACCGAAGGCTCTATATTAGATCCTCCAAAGGCTGCAACTTCACCTAATTGCCTTGGTACCTTAAATATAATTCCCAAAGAGTTATATATAACTAAACGAAGTGAATATTGAAAAAATATCTTTACTTGAATGCAGTCATGAAGAAGAAGTCCAAGTTTTCTTTGATCCACTTTCCGATCGGGGTCAGCAATCAATCGGAACAAATAGCGGTATTTTTCTTCAAGATGTCCTCTACACAGTAGAACTAATCCAACCTAAAAATGATAATACACATTAAACGGTGCTGCACGGATATTTTGTCTCTTTAAGAGACCTTGCGCCAGTTATAGGTTTGGTGGAAACTCAACTGAACAAATTTTAAACAACTAAAAATTTTTAATTTATTCAAAACAGACTTTTTGGACTTACCCAATACCATTTTCAATTCATTTAATTTTCTTAAGAGTTTTTTAAAGAGAAATGTCTTTGAGAAAAAAAAACATCATTTTGTTTACACAACAAAAATATGCAGTTTTTTTTAGAAGGGATTTGAAATGTACATGTATTTAATGCAAACTTTTTATATAGGTTAACTTAGTATTTCTTACTGTTTGTAATTAATACACAAAATTATTACAAATTAAAAAATGGTCCAGGGGAAAAACGACTTAAAGTGATTCCGAGAAAAATGATTAATTCAAAGAAAAATAAATAAAAGTAACACATTTTTTTGTTGACCACGAAGCGCTCAACTAAGCAAACATATACTGATTTTAACATTTTGAATTTTTTAGCATGAAACGCTAATATGAGTCAAAGCACCATCGACATTTTCACCAAAATTTCGAATGTTTTATTTGAAATCGTCTTTTGAAAGATCCGGACATGATTATTGAAAACGGTATTTTGCTTTTTATTCAGAAATCTCTAGATTTTCAAAATAAGGTTTGAAAATAAAATAATTTTTACAAGCGTGACATTGGACCGTTTTTGCAATTCAATTTGTTTAGACATTAGTTTATCGGATGTTTTTTGTTTTAATTACTAACCTGACATATTACCTATTACATACATGTATTTTTTTAATTTTTTAAAAGCGCTTTGTTAAATTTTTGGAGCAAAAAAAATACTTTTTGAAAAAAGTATGGTGATTAGGTTGTAGCAAAACAAATATTTCAGTTTGATAGACTTCCAAATTTTTCCCCTCTCCACCTCTTCAAATGCATCTACACAAAAAGCCCATGAGGGGATTTTGGGGACTTTGGATATGATATAGAGGGTGCAATTCTGCGTTGATACCAATTTTAGTATTTCATGAATTAATTATTAAGGTTTTACACTTGCTGTCGATTTACCCGCTTTTAAGCAATAAAAGATTTTATTTTGTCTATTTCACAGGAGGAAATAGACCACCTGATGTGACCAATTCCACACGCTCTAGCAGTTTTTCGCGTGTAAACCACCCTGTATAATTAGTTTGCAAACATTAATTATTTTATTTTCTATTGCATGCTTAGTAAATAAATACAAATAATAATACAAATTAAAGCCCGTGGGACAAAAATTCGGGAACGTAATGAAATTTTACAAAGGGGAAAAAGATAGCACATTCATTTGAACAGGAACTACTTTCTTTCAAAAATATTACCTTGAAACTTAAAACCCGAATCTGTCCAGTTCTTTGGGAATCGTAAACGTTTAAAATCCAATTAATTGCTAAGTCCAATAACAATGTCAAGTCTATTTTATCAATTATGACATATAAAGAATGTAAAACAGTAGTCATATCGGGGATATCGATGAGCTTATCATTTTGAGCTCGTAAACCATGTCGGTCGAAGGATTCTATTGCTATAGCCATCGGTATACGATCCAATGCTGTAAATACAAAATAAAACAAAACATTAAAAATTTTGAAGATATTACTTTTGACAACTCCTTTACCCAATCGTTTTTGCACGCATCGAAGTTTCATTGCAGTTCTATAAGCTGAAAATCGAACTTCGTTCAATTCAGCTAAAGACTTCATGAGTTCGATCATGTCTGGATGGTCCCAATGGGTCGTTTCTCGTTCGTGGCTGTAAATTTAAATACATCATTATCAAAATCGCCTTTTTTTAAAGTTGAAGCTCACTCAATATAATAAGGCACACTGGCTGCTGTCGTTGCACGTTCCCAAGGTGATTTAACACTTTGTCTAAGATTCGGTAAAGGTCCAATTGTGCCACTGTTTGATGTGTTTCGTCCATCATCGCAGTGTTCCAGCGATATATTAGCTCCAGATGCTACTAAGATCTTTTGCCTTTCGTCCATTGCAATTTGCAACAGTTTCATTCTAATTACAAACATAAATAAGAAATATATATTAATTATTTGGATTTTTGTAAAGAAAATATAATTTCTACCTTGTATTCAAGTCCTCCAATTTTGAAAGACAAGGAGGAGGTACAAGCACCTGGTTTGCAGTAAAGAATGATTGTTGCTCATTACAGTCGTCTAACAAAGCTCCTGCTGTAGTCATTTTATCACGAAGCCTCTGTAAATGTTGCATTTGCTCCACTGCATCCTGTGAACTAGTTGGTGGACCCCAAGTAGATTTAGTCGTTTCTGCAGACGCAACACGCGAGCATAGATTTTCGAGTATTTTCTGGAACTGCCGCATTTTCTAGAAATAAGATATAAATTAAACTTTAACATAATATTGAAATATATTTTTTTTAATTATTTCTTTTAATTATGCTTTGCTTTGTTTAAGTTAATAAATAGGCTAATAAAATCAAAATATTGATGGCAGTTGTATTCAGATTTTAAAAATAAAAGGTATTCCTTGAAGTTTTTTGATGGGCATATTTTAAATCAAAAAAGCATTTATGTTTAAATATAGTTATCATTATCAATAGTTTGGAAATTCAGGTTGTATTTATGTTATGATTCTGTTTAGGCGTTAGGAAATAACGCCCAAGGAAATAGTGCCCAAATCGATTTGGAAACATCGCCCAAAAAAATTTTTATCACCCAAAAGCAAAGAAGAAATTGGAAATATTGCCCAAAACAACTTTGAACCCAAAAAATAAAATGGAAATATCGCCCAAATATTTTGCATGTAAATTGTTTTTGTAGAATTTTGGCGATATTTCCTCAATTTTGGGTGGTATTTCCAAACTTAATTTCAATGAATTGGCAAAGTTTTTAGAAATTTTTGTGATGGTAATAAAATTTGTTTAAGATCTCAAAATGATACAGCTACAATTATTGTTGGATATAAATGCAAAAGAAACTTGGCATACACCCAACCTCGCACCCACCCCAAATCCTATAACGAGCCCAAGCAGGGGGGTTGCAGGGGGGCAGCATGCCCCCCCCATACATACCTCACTGTTTATTCGTGAATTTGTATCTACATTTCACCCACTGTTTATTCGAAAATTTTTAATTTTCACAAACCAAATAAAGGAGAGGATTTATTAGGCTTGTGAAATGTAGATACAAATTTACGAATAAACAGTGAGGTATGTATGGGGGGCATGCTGCCCTCCTGCAACCCCCCTGCTTGCGCTCGTTATAGGATTTGGGGTGGTTGCGAGGTTGAATGTATGCAAAGTTTCTTTTGCATTTAAAGAATCGCCCGATTGCATTTGGGCGATATTTCCTTATATTGCAGTTGTTTTTGGCATTGTTTCCTATTTTGGGCTTTATTTCCCATTTTGCTATTTTAATTTATCAATTTGGGCATTGTTTCATTTTATGAAAGAAAGCAAAATTAGGAAATATCACCCAAAATGAGAAAAAAATTTACAACAACAATTTGTTCAGTGTTTTTTTGGGCGTTATTTTCAAATCGATTTGGGCGCTTTTTCCTTGGGCGTTATTTCCTAACGCCTTCTGTTTATTCCCTAAAAAGAAAAATATATATAATTTTCAATTCATCAGTAATAGATATTGTTAATTCCACAGAACATCGCAAAGCCCTCAATACCCCACTTGTCTATTGCCTGTTCTTGTAAGATCTTCAAATATCCAAAATCAATGGAACTATAGTTAGCCGTAAGTCCATGAGGCTAGAGCTATATGTTAATTTAAGAAATTAATTTGAAATTTGTATTTACACTTTATTTAATAAAAAATAAAAATAAAAAATCTATAGTTTGTAATGGGTAAGCAGTTTTTCTTTATCTTTAAGAAATACATTCTCATTTTTTTTTATTTTAATCCTTTAATGCACCCTATTTTGCTTGAAATATAAGAAAGAAAAACGATGGAAATATTATAATGGCGAGATTGCTTATACTTCTTAAATTTGCAAATGTCAAGGTGCAAGGTTTATAAAATGTTAGGTTTACGGCGGAGAAGCTCTACAAGTTTTCTAAGAAATACGAGCATATTGAATTGCAAAAATATTATGAGATGATTTACATTGTACATGCTTATCGTTCAAACTCTATGCTCTTTTAAATAAGAGACGAACATTTCAAGAATATTAAACACCATGTTGTGTATGCAATATGTTTGAATGTTTAGCTAAAGCATTAAGTTTTTGTAGAGAAAAATCAAATATGTAGTTGCAATTTGAACTTTAAATAACTAATCCAAATCGAACGTGAAGCGCACGTAGGTGGGTGGCAACGGAAGCCGAAGTATAGCACATGTTTATTTAAAATTATACTTTCAAAACTTGAGATCTTTTGGATTTGTATAATTAACTCTTAAATAGTACACATAGGCTATTAAATCAGCAATTATACCGATTTATACACAATAAAATATCTAAAAGCTTAAAAAAAAAAAAACAGACAAAACAAACCTCTTTTTCACATCGCAGCATTTCAACCACTTGATAAAACATTCGCTCGGCTTCATTTTTTGGATCACAATTTGAATATGTATCATCGACTAAAGTAATATTACTGCATTCAGCATAAAATCTTTCGTCCGACAACGATTCATTATCTTGAGATTCACAGTCGCTTGTGAAAGTTTTGAAGTTTCTGCTGCTGTTGTCTGATGTCTCTTGTTGACTGCGTAATAAGGAAGAGAAGCTTGTGTTTCTAGGTACACTTTGCGAATGCACCCGATCACTTAATGACGTTGAGGCAATCGAAGCACTTTCATTTTTTCTTTCATCAATGGCATCCTTCTCATATGATGCATCGTATAGCTCAATTCCAGAGAAAAGTGTTTCGGAACTAAGCGATGAATTCGTCATACTAATAGAATCATCAGCTGAATTTTCATTTGAGTTGGTGATCTTCTTCAAAGATAAGAGGTACGATGGACTTCCTTCAGATTTATCCAGAGGCGAAAAAAGTCTCATGATGTATATTTTTAATTTTATTTATTTCCAAGGCACGAATTGTTTGTTGATTTAAAACTTAATTTATGGCACTCAAAAAACTTTCTGTTCGTTTTCAATTTCAGCACGCATTATTCTTATACATTAAAATGACTATTTTCTTTGGTTAGTTTTAAATAGGTAGCCATAAGCAAGCCTGAATTTTTGTTTAATTTAAAATTATGTAGGTGAATCTTTCTTTACATTTTGGGAGTTTTCTAGCCTAAAACAAATAGATTTTGGCCAAGAAACCGAACAAAATTAAATAAGTCAGTTGCGCGACAGCTCGGGGAGAACCTAGTGGTTAACAATCACAGCCAATTTAAGAGGTTTTGAAAAGACTTAAAAATTGAAGTTTAGTCTTAAATATCACATTAAACAACAAAAAAGGGAAAGGAATGCATCATTAAAGACTGCTTCAATTCTTTGAAGTCCTCAAAGTTTTTTTTACATTATTTCCATTCTTGGAGTCTTGTAAATGCAGTTAACTGACTGCTTCACTCATAAAAGGCTTTGAAAAGACTTTAAAAATTGAAGCAGTCTTGAATATCAATTAACTGCATTAGGTTGTTTTATTTTTATTTAAGATTCCACCCTTGTAGTACCTCGTGGCATAATGGTCAGTGCGTTGGACTGTCATGCCGAAGGGATAGGTTCGATTCCCAGCCGTGCCACCTAAAAACAGAAATGTTTTATCCGAGGTACTGCCTCTTGTGGGGAACTGACAAATTCTCCAAGAGTATACTTGTCATGAATACGTGCTTGTCATTTAGTCGTTCCGACTCGGCAAACAAATTGTACGTCCCCTCCATTCCTGCCAACAACACGCACAGGAATGTTTGAGAATTGTAAGCCAATAGGCCCTGGTTCTCCACGATCTGTTGCGCCAGCCAATTCATTAATTTTTAAGATACCACCCATATGACGACCTACCCTCTAAATGTACCAGATGAGATTACAGTTTTGTAGGTAATGTCTATAGAAAACAATTTGCGCATTTTTCCCAAGGGAAAAGTGATCAAGGCCTAAGGTTGCCGCACTTTGAAGTTCAATTTTGGGGTTTTTCAATTTTAGATAAGAACTCGCACTATCAGGAGTCTAACCGAAAATGTCCTATACGAATCACAAAAAAAAATCTGTTGCAAACAAAGTGCCCTCTCACACGACGACCCAAAAGGTCATGACTTTTTTCAAAATTGAATGAGTGCAAAAGGTGAGATCAGATGTTTTTTTTTCGTTCGCACTCATTGAATTTCGAAAAAGTCATGACTCGAAAGTCGTGGTGTAATAGGACACATACATGGAATTTGACATTTCATTATCCGAATGAGAGGTATTCCGTAAGTCAGGTGGAAAATGGGTTTTTCATACAAATTTAAGTATTTTTCAAGAATTTTGAAGGTAGATTAAACATTTTTTAGTAAAATTGCTAACTGAATTACATGGTGTCCACTATTTTTCAAAATAAATTTTCCCGACCAATTTCCAAACTTTACCTGACCAAAATATTAAAAAATATTTTTTTTTGTTATATTTGGTTTATATACAATGCGATATTCGTAAAAAGTAAGAAATCTAATTAATCTAAAATGGATAAAATGGCAAATAGTTTAAGACCTAGAAAACTTGTAATCAATGCTAAAAGTTTACAAAGTCACGATTTTTGGCACCTCACTTGTGGGATATTCGCAAGGAAATATCATCGGATTTCTGCCAAAACCTCGTTAGCCCTTATATGACATTTGATATGTACAGTTTTAAGATCAAGAAATATGACTGAGTTCAATGCCCTACAACTGTTTCATGGTTCTTATTAAATCTATCAACCAGTTCTTGTTTTTTCTAGGTCACGTAAGATTTTTGGGCCTCATTTGTGAAATAAAAAAGTGAACCATCTGAAAGGCCACTCGAAATCCATAAAAGGTTATCTAGTTTCAGTAATTATGAGCAGCCATAGATTTTTTTGTATGAATTTTACTGTGCACTAGAAAAAAAAAATTCATAAGATTCATAAGAAATTCTATGGCTGACCAATTACTGAAAATAGTTATCACTATCTTGTGAGCTTTCGGATGGCAAACATTTTTGGAGAATATATCATATATATTTTGCCGATGATAAAAAGTTATTTAAAAAAATAATAACTTATCATTGCATCGCGTTTCAACAAGATTTGATGAATTTCGATGCATGGTGCAAGAAAAATGACTTGCTTCTCAACTTAATTCAATGCTCTATTTTGACTTTTAGTCGTTTATCCAATCCAATTGTGTTTAACTTCTTTTAAGGTAATTTTCAATTGAACATGCTGTTTGAGGTTAAAGATCTAGGATTAGTATTTGACGAAAAATTAACTTTTGAGTCGCATGTTACTTATATAGTCTCCAAATCGAACTCTATGTTAGGTTTTCTGAAACTGAATTCTTCCGATTTCAAGGATCCATACACTTTGAAAGCTGTATATGTATAATGTTCTATTGTTCGACCATTGTTGGAATATTGTTCTGTTATTTGGAATCCCAATACAAAAAAGCTTACAGATAAATAGAATTGAAAATATTCAGAAGAATTTCTTAAGATTTGCCTTGAGACAGTTCTCAGCAGATGGTAATATCACTCTTAATTATATAAGTAGATGTTTATTGTTGGGAATGCAGTCTTTGGAGTCAAGGCGTAGAATGTACAGCGTATTATTTGTTCGTGATATTCTTTCAAATCCAACCACCCTAATCAACTGATGAGAAGGATGACAAACCAACAACGACATCCAGCACCAAGGTACATAAGCGCTATGGAAATCCTGGATATAGCTCCAACAACCAACGATGAAGCAGTACCCTTCTACTCTGACCCAGGGTCGGCACATTATCGTGGCTAAACACCACGACCCCCACCCTAAATAAATATACCGCCACTGGACAACCGGGATTGAACAACCCGAGGACGACAAAGTCAAGAGGCGACTTTTATGTTAAGTTTTTACATAATATTATAAATCTAATTTGTATTTTATATTGAATCAATGGGTGCAGGGAACTAAGTCCCCGGGAACCAAGTCCACCGAGGGACTTAGTTCTCATTTAATGGGAACTAAATCCACTTTAACGAAGTGGACTTAGTTCCCAGGTAAGGTGAGAAAGTAGTCCACTTCTTTATGAAAACTAAGTACACATTTTGAAATATGAAGAGGGAACTAACTTTCAACGATAAAAATTACAACCATTCAAAATTGCGTGAAAGCCTTTGCATTCACCCAGCCTCGCACTTACCCCAAATCCTATAATGAGCCCAAGCAGGGGGGTTGCAGGGGGGCAGCATGCCCCCCCATACATACTTCACTGTTTATTCGCCGTAATGCTGGGTGCTAGCACTGTATTGTGGTAAGACAAAGCCTTACGGCGAATAAACAGTGAGGTATGTATGGGGGGGCATGCTGCCCCCCTGCAACCCCCCTGCTCGGGCTCACTATAGGATTTGGGGTATGTGTGAGGCTGGGTGTATGCAAAGTTTCTTTTGCATTTAGAGAATCTGGATTTAAAGAAAATTTGAATTTATCCTATATATATCCAACAATATTGTGAAAAGTATTTCTGTTTTATTAATAAGATTGATTTTTTTACTTGGAAGTGGGAACTTAATTCACATTTAAAGGGAAGTAAAACCACTCAGTTTTTGAGGAATTTAGTTCCCACCTTCTATGAGAACTAAGTTCACTTGGCTGAAGTGGACTTAGTTCCCATTAAATGAGAACTAAGTCCCTCGGTGGACTTGGTTCCCGGGGACTTAGTTCCCTGCACCGAATCAATGTATAGCGTTAGGCCCCTTATGTGCCAACAAAATATTATTATTTGTCAATGTATCTTATAGTTATAAATTATCTTTTAAGCCAATTGTAAATAGAAATGTTCAATAAAAAATTGAGTTGAAAAATTGATATTCTTTCAAACAGCATTGATTGTGGGTTCTTACTTTCCCTAATAAACATTTACGCATCGAGTAGACCTTTGAGGATGAGACCTTTTATTTTTGAAATTCCTCACTCAACAAATTATGGACAGCGTGAGCCCATTTTTTAATTTGTTTGTATTTTTTAATTTGTATTATAATGATCTCGATCTTTTTGTAACAAGAATTCAATTTAAAACTTCATTATTAATTTTATTACAAAATTCTATATAACTTGTTGAGATTTAGATATTTAAATATTATTTTAGAAGTAAGCAAAATCTGTGGATTAAAATATCGTAGATTTGAATAGTAAATAAATAAATAAATAAAATTAATATGAAGAAGAAAAACACATAAGAGAATTATTTATTGTTTGTTTTTATTTTTGTGGACAAGTTCCCCTAGAAGAATATAACTTGCAGTGTTTTTGTGCTGCAAGTTTTATTAGTGTTGATAATCATCGACCAAAATATTCCGTCTTAGCAGGGTAACGACAGCATCTAACTGATGAGCCCAACTGTCTTGCCTGGGCGAAACGCATATTTGGACAAAAGGTCATACAAAATCTTTAAAACTGAATTATCACAAATGAGCTACCAAAAATCACCTTGAACTCTCATTACCTTGAGAAACTTCAAGCCTTGATTACAAGTTTTCTAGGGCTGACTTTTCTAAGTTTAGCAGATTTTTTTTTTTTGAATTTATTAAATGGTGTAATTTTTTTATGAATATCTCATTATATGTGAGGTGCCAAGATTTACATATTTAAATGAAGTTAATTAAACCTTAAGCCTAACACGCTGCTGATGCGAAACGAAATTTTTAGTTGGTCTCCAACAAGACCACAAATGATTACAAAAACGAAGCGGAAACATATTTCAATGACAGTTGCACAAATTCAAAAAATTAAAACAAATACAAATACAAACAAAATAAATACCGGCAGCCACGGTGTAGTCGTGTAATGAAAGAAACAACAAAAATAAATATGAAAAAGCAAAAATATCACTTTTTCGCACACAATAAATGATTTTGCTTTAAACCAAAAGAACTCAACTTGCATTTTCCATAGATCTTGGTATGTAGTTGGAAGTATACATAAGCGAATGCTTTGAAAGTAAAAAAAAAAAATAACTGCAGGAAAAACTGACTAGGAGTTCAGCGATTTTTTAAAAAATTGATACATACAAATTCCTTGACATTCCCTAACTTTCCCTGACCAAAATTGTGTTCCCTGACTTTACAGTTTAGTGGAGATCATGAATTATGATTTTATTCTTATTCCTGCTTCCTCTAAAACATATTTGCAAACTGGTTTATGCAGTCTTTAATTTTTCATAAAACTGAAAAAGTTTCCATTTGAAAAATTGTAATAATTTCTGGTATATACTCGCATAAATTGGATCGGATTGAATAATATATAGATTACAAACATTTGTAAAAAAAAAAGCTGAAACAATCAATAAACAACTTTGATTAAAAATAAAGTCAACAATTTTTAGTAAACTAGAGTTTTTGTTTTAAGGGTTCGATGAGTCCTACCTACACCATATTTGCAATTAATCATACTGATGATAACAATAGAGCAGCAACGACACCATATCGACTCTCATTTACGAGAAAAACTCAGCGTAACATCGTACTACTAACAAGCATACCAATACTGAGATGGCCAACCCTTTACCTGAAAACAGAAGCTATTAAATATGCAGTTGGTGTTGTTCTGGACTAGGGGAAGAGCGCACATCGCTAAAAGCATTAGTCATTAATAACAAATAATAATATGGCTTTAATGTGTTAAACGCTGTTTCCAAAAACATTTATTTAATTTTTTTTTCTGTAGTTGCGGAATGATTCTAAAATAAGATCTGTTCGTGAACTGTTCAAAATTGCCAATTTCGACGAATTTTACTTCAAAGTTCGTTCAAAATTGTCAATTTTTTTGAATTTAACTTCAAAGTCATTTGGGTACTCAAGAAGTTCAAATTCATTAACTTAATGCATGTGCAATGCATTCTTTACATAATTCTTTATGCATTTTATTATTCAAACAAGACACACAGAAAAAGACGATGAAAAAATTAACTGTTTGTTTTTATTTATAAAATAGAATATTATACGTGATCTGAATGCGTAATCAAAAAGCCATACAGCTGCTTCAGAAAAATTAACCAAAAAAACTCTGTGCATTTCAAGGTTCGAATAGGGAGCTGTTCTTTTCGTTGTTGTGATTCACAAATTTTATGGTAAGCTGGTATATTTGAAAATTTTTAGACAAAATGTTTAAGTAATTAAAAAAAAAATAATGTTTGCTTTGTATGGGCTGCAGCAACAACATTATATGTAACTTTGACAGAAAAATATCGTTTGCTAAAGCCTATAGTATACATATGTATATATGTATGTACATGTTAAGTTTGAATAGCCTTAAAAGTTAACACAAACATTCGTCTATTTTGGTAATTGTGGTGCATTGATAAAAAATAAAAATGTTTGCTGTTAACATTATGGTACAACGCAATGTAATTTTTTTTTTCAATCAAATTAACAATTAAACTGGTCTGCAAAAATCTACTTTTTTTTTGCCTTCAAGTAATTTTTTGAAATTATGACAGATTTGACTTTTCTGAATCTAAAACTGGTTTCAGAAAAATTCTATCACACGTCAAGTTTTCTTTTTAATTGATTTTTGAAAAATATGATTGATTTGTAAAAAAGTGCCCTCTTAGATTCGGTGGACCTGGTAAAAAAAACTATTGTGCCTATTCTGCTAAAATTTGGAGGACTTACTCCAAATAAACAATTTACTATAACTTTTTTTCTTTAAACTTTTTAAAGCTTTTTTCTTTTCATATTTTCCATCGGTGCCTGACGAAAAATTGACCAGCAAAAATCTGCCAGCATTGCTTCTAACCATTTTCCGTTATATCTTCGTTCTATGTGCATCATGTCTCGATGAAACCTTTCACCATGTTCATCTGAAACTGTACCAAGGTTAACCGGGAAAAAATCTAAGTGGGAGTCCAAAAAATAAATTTTCAGCGACATGTTGCAATTAAGAGCTTTATAAGAGCTAAGTAGTGGTTGGATGATTTCCTTGAATTTACAATATCTTTGGGAGGAAAACTAATTTTAAAAAGATTTAAAATGATCTAGAAAGATGAAATATAGTTCTTTAAGCTCCTGTTATTAGTTTAAAAAAAATTCTATCGGTGAAGAAATTCAACGTCCAATGTACTCAAAAAACGGGTTTTTGACATTTTTGAATTGAAATATCTCAAAAACGTGACGTGCTAGAGTAATTTTGACTTCGGGATCGAGTATATTTTGGTTTAAAGGCGATTTTCGTTGCAGACCAGTGTTATTTGTGAAGCACTTATCTCTTCAAATTCAGTTTTCTTCTTATATCTCTTTTCCTATCTTAGAATTCCTAGAACAGATGCAAGCATTGATCTGACCCTATATAATTTAAACAAAATGCAAGAATGCACAAATCCGACCTTATAAAGAGTTTTCCAATAGGGACAAGTCGATATTGACAGTCTGTGTCGGAAATAAAATTTTTTGTTTATTATTCAGACCCTGGAAAAATAATTTCAATAATACCTTACATACGGTTTATTTTTTTTCATTTCAATATCAACTTGACCTTATTGGAAGGCCCTTTATTTAATAAACACAATAACGGCACAAAAATATGAAACATTTTTAAAACACCTTACTGCTACAATAAACAAAGTAGACAGAAAATGTGTAAAACATGAAGAAAAAATAGAAAAGATCGAAATGCAGAACATTGACTTTCATTTTCGGAATTAAAATTCACAATTTCCATTTCGATTGAATTGCGGTGAACACCAATTTCACTTTTATGTGAGTTGACAATATGTATGTCGAATTCAGATCATGAACGTTAGTATCGTAAAAAAATAGAACTCGGATTTTAATCAATCATTATGATAGACAAGACAAAAAGGCGGGTGTACCATGGTTGGACACATGACGTGAATGCCAACGTCTTTGAGCTACATATAACACGATTGTATCTTTTTGTTATCATTTTGACTAAAAAGTTTATTTTATGTGTTCCAAGTTTATAGAAGCATTCAGTGAAAAGTGAAACTAAATCTGTGGTGTTTGGGAGAAACATGATAACTCCATTTTAAAAATTGCGTCTTTGCGTCCACTTTACATCGAGATAGAACCTAAACGGGTGGACCGATTTTCTTCAAATTTGAAACACAATTTTTTAAAAGTTATGTTCATAAATATTCCAAATTTGAAGAAAATCGGTCCATCCGTTTAGATTCTAGGTCAATCTAAAGTGGACGTAAAGACGCAATTTTCAAAATGGAGATATCATGTTTCTACCAAACACCACAGAAATAATTGTTTGTCTGCCTGTTACTTTTATTTATCGATTTATTCTTTTTTAACAAAAGAGGCGTCTTAAAAGCCACTGTCACTCAATGACGACTGACGAATGCAATTGAACAAAAAATAAGTGACTTTTAAAGGTTGATACTAACTGAGAATAGTAGAGATTTGTTTTTTTTTTTTTATAAAAGAAAAAAATATAGTAGAAATCTTCAGATAGGATTTCTGTGCTGATTGGTAGAAACCTGATAACCCCATAAAATATATAATTTGCATCTAAACGTCCACTTTAAACTGAGCTAGAGCCTAAAAAGGTTGACCGATTTTCTTCAATTTTATAATATTTATAAACATGCCTTCTGAAAATTATCTTTCAGATTTGAAGAAAATCGACTAACCCGTTTAGGTTTTAGCTCGATGTAAAGTGGACGCAGACGCAAATTATTTTATGGATTTACTGCGGTGAAGTGAAATAAGGCCCAACGAAATAAAGCCAAAAATAAAAATGATGATTTGGTTGGGAGTATGCACCAGCTCATCTGCAAAATATGGTCGGAAGAAAGCATGCCCGATGAATGGAACCTCAGCATTGTGTGCCCGATCTTCAAAAAAGGCGATCCTCTGGACTGCACAACAAAGGCATAATCTTCTTAATATAGCCCACAAAATCTTCTCTGCCGTTCTTTGTGAACGCCTGAAGCCATTCGTCATATCAGTGTGGCTTAAGGCCAGTGAAGTCCACCATCGACCAAATATTGGCACTACGGCAGGTCTTGGAAACAACCCAGGAGTTTCAAATCGATACCCACCCTTTTCATCGATTTTAAGGCCGCGTATGACAGCATCTATAGAGGCGAACTGTATAGAGCAATGTCTAGTTTTGTCATCTCTGCCAAATTCGTCCGTTTGTGCAGGATGACGATGGAGAATGCACGCTGCTCCACCAAGGCCGGAAAAGACCTCACCGACGCATTTGATGTCAAAAAAGGCTTTGGGCAAGGCGACGCACTTGTCATGCGACTTCTTCAACATTGTTCTTGAAATAGTGCAAAATTCTCACGTCAACACGTGGGACAGCCCAGTAGAGGTGGACAGCGTAAAAGGTGGCGCACACATGTGGAAGAGAACCTCAGTCAACTTGGCGTGCGAAACTGGAGACAGCTAGCTAGAGACCGAGCCGGCTGGAAGAAGCTTGTTGGTTGAGGCCGTGATGGTTTACCCCGCGTCACCTTTAAGTAAGTGTGTAAGTAAGGTTGAGCTACATATAACACGATTGTATCTTTTTGTTATCATTTTGACTAAAAAGTTTATTTTATGTGTTCCAAGTTTATAGAAGCATTCAGTGAAAAGTGAAACTAAATCTGTGGTGTTTGGGAGAAACATGATAACTCCATTTTAAAAATTGCGTCTTTGCGTCCACTTTACATCGAGATAGAACCTAAACGGGTGGACCGATTTTCTTCATATTTGAAACACAATTTTTTAAAAGTTATGTTCATAAATATTCCAAATTTGAAGAAAATCGGTCCATCCGTTTAGATTCTAGGTCAATCTAAAGTGGACGTAAAGACGCAATTTTCAAAATGGAGATATCATGTTTCTACCAAACACCACAGAAATAATTGTTTGTCTGCCTGTTACTTTTATTTATCGATTTATTCTTTTTTAACAAAAGAGGCGTCTTAAAAGCCACTGTCACTCAATGACGACTGACGAATGCAATTGAACAAAAAATAAGTGACTTTTAAAGGTTGATACTAACTGAGAATAGTAGAGATTTGTTTTTTTTTTTTTTATAAAAGAAAAAAATATAGTAGAAATCTTCAGATAGGATTTCTGTGCTGATTGGTAGAAACCTGATAACCCCATAAAATATATAATTTGCATCTAAACGTCCACTTTAAACTGAGCTAGAGCCTAAAAAGGTTGACCGATTTTCTTCAATTTTATAATATTTATAAACATGCCTTCTGAAAATTATCTTTCAGATTTGAAGAAAATCGACTAACCCGTTTAGGTTTTAGCTCGATGTAAAGTGGACGCAGACGCAAATTATTTTATGGATTTACTGCGGTGAAGTGAAATAAGGCCCAACGAAATAGAGCCAAAAATAAAAATGATGATTTGGTTGGGAGTATGCACCAGCTCATCTGCAAAATATGGTCGGAAGAAAGCATGCCCGATGAATGGAACCTCAGCATTGTGTGCCCGATCTTCAAAAAAGGCGATCCTCTGGACTGCACAACAAAGGCATAATCTTCTTAATATAGCCCACAAAATCTTCTCTGCCGTTCTTTGTGAACGCCTGAAGCCATTCGTCATATCAGTGTGGCTTAAGGCCAGTGAAGTCCACCATCGACCAAATATTGGCACTACGGCAGGTCTTGGAAACAACCCAGGAGTTTCAAATCGATACCCACCCTTTTCATCGATTTTAAGGCCGCGTATGACAGCATCTATAGAGGCGAACTGTATAGAGCAATGTCTAGTTTTGTCATCTCTGCCAAATTCGTCCGTTTGTGCAGGATGACGATGGAGAATGCACGCTGCTCCACCAAGGCCGGAAAAGACCTCACCGACGCATTTGATGTCAAAAAAGGCTTTGGGCAAGGCGACGCACTTGTCATGCGACTTCTTCAACATTGTTCTTGAAATAGTGCAAAATTCTCACGTCAACACGTGGGACAGCCCAGTAGAGGTGGACAGCGTAAAAGGTGGCGCACACATGTGGAAGAGAACCTCAGTCAACTTGGCGTGCGAAACTGGAGACAGCTAGCTAGAGACCGAGCCGGCTGGAAGAAGCTTGTTGGTTGAGGCCGTGATGGTTTACCCCGCGTCACCTTTAAGTAAGTGTGTAAGTAAGGGGTGTCTGATATTAAAAAATGATTTTTGGAAATAAAAAAAACCCTAATATAGATTTATATGAGTTTATTTGAAAAAATTGAATTCGAAATGCTTTTTTGGAAAAAAAAGTCATTTCATTTTCGTGTTTAGCGACTAAAAATTAATCTAGAAAATATGTTTTTTCTACGAGATCTACCATGACCCAAAATTTTGTAAGCCAGTGTTATCAGTGGGAGCAGAAAGATAAAGGACAAATTCCAAGACACAGTAGTTACATTAAACAATTCAACTTATTCATAACCAAAGCGTTCATAATGGAGGTCTTAAAATATTTTTGTTCTGTACCCAAACTGAATTAATGTAGAACTCTACTCTTTAATACAAACCAAACAATTGTTTGTTTAAGGAGAGCTTGGTTCTTTTTTGGATCATTGAATAAATTGAATATGAAGTTTTTCTTTCAGTTACAAAATTAGATATTCCTATTTATTACATTCTAAAAGTACCAACACAGTAACTTATTAGCGACATTTTTGGCTGCATTAATTGAGTCTGATGCTATTGAACGAACACAAGAATACCTACTTGATTATAATTTTTGTTGGATAACTCAACCGTATGATTCATTAACCATTGTCTAGAATCAAAATGAAAAAACTATTGAAGCGTATACATTCAGAAACTATACAACAATAATACATACATAACATTTGTATGTACGTAGGGTAGTAGGTATGGTAAGAGCAGTATGTAGTTTTCTTTTTCACATTTCAATCGTTTTTATTCCCGGATGAGGGTGTCATGCTGGAAAGCATTTTTAGTTTTTATGGAACCTATGTAAAGGTTTGTTTACCTTCTGTCTGCATAGAATTTCATTCATCCTAAAATGCCTTGCATAAAGAAAACAATGAGCTGTTCTTTGAGATCATGTACATATGTGTACCTACTGGTTTTGTATACCTTTTATCCCTAAAGTGTGAAGCCTTCATGTCTGAAGGGATTTTTTTGAATCTCGACCTACTAATGAAAAAAAAACTCCCTCTTACCATGCTTTAGTGTAAGCATGTCCGCATAAAGATGCAAAGATGCAGGAGACATATCTAGGTGAAGAGGAGTTATAATAGAGTTTCGGGTAACAATCGTTTTATAGGTAAGTTTTACACACTTTGTTTTTTTTTTTTTTATAAACAATCTTTTTCACGTTGAACAAATTATATTTTTTTAAACGTGCCTTTGCATATTAATTTTGTTTTTCCTTGAGCGTGAAGGAAGTTTTAAAATCTTATAAGAGTTTGCTTTATTTCTTCTAATTTCGAAGAGTTGAAAAACTCTGTGCGGTCTTAATGTTCTTCTTCAGTTTCATTTGGCCAGGACAAAGCAAAATAAAAGATATCACAAAAGCAACGCCAATTCTCAACCACAATTGTACTTTTTGGTGAGTTGTAATAATTTAATAGTTGAATTGAATACCAACAACAAGGTTGAATTTCTTCTTCTAAAATCTCAGTGAAATGTACAAAAAAATCTCTTCAAAATCCTTTTTCATTACGAGGAAACAACAGTGGCTGGAGATGTTTTGACGTTTTCTTTTAACTTCTTCTAAAAGTCTATTGGTTGAACCTTGAACGCACACTACATATGTGAACTGTGAGAATTAATGTCAAAAATCAAATCGTTGATTGGAGCGATTTTGTTCACTTCCATTGCTTCGTGCCCTAAAAACAATGAAAAACATAGAAAACATCTCATCATATGATAGGGACCAAATCAATATGACATTGGCGATTGGCCGCAGCGCCGTTCTCATATTCATTAGTAATTAGGAGGTACACAAACAAACCTTCCACATGAGCCAGAATTAAGACCCCTTTCCCACGAGTAAATGATCTTTTGAAGAAATGTTTTGAGATTTCCTCTCACATTTACGTTAAGGTGCGTTCAACCAAGAGACTTTCTAAGGAAATTTAAAAAAATTTTAGAGATTTTGTTTTCTCGTATGAAAGCTACAAGAGATTTTTAAGGAAATTAAAATAAAACGTTAAAAAAATTTACAGCAACTTTATTTTTCATGTGAAAGGGGACTAACGTAAAGTGATTCGGCGGAATCACTGCACTCTAGCGCAACATTCTCAGAAAATGCACTATGATTTAGTAGAAAGAGACAATTTTCGGTTGAAACTATCAAGTATCAGTCCAGTCCAAATCGAAAACTAGTTGTCAAACTTTAACAAATATTGGACTCAGTCCAAGGTTTTCAAAAATGAAAGTAGCTTTAGAACTTATTTAAACTTGTTCAATTTTTTGGTTGTTCCTTATTAAATGATATAACTCTACAAGTTCAAATAAAAGCCTATATACCTACCAACTTAATCCAAAACTAAGAAACTCTACAAACTCAAAAAGGACTAATTTATAGCCAAATTACCATATGCGCTGTAACTTAAAATGTTGATATTTCATAAAAAAAAAGCCCGAACGCACAAAGGAAAGTGAAATTCGTCTTAAATTATGATGTCATATGGGCAAAAGCATAACTTTGATGTCTGCTGTCTGCATTTCAAGTGAAGCAAAAGGTTGCGTTCCCTCTTTCATAAAAAAATTAAAGATAAAGCATACATATCTATAAAAGAATGCATTAGTCAGAGAGCCAGCACAAACAAGAAGAACCTTTTAATAAATTAATATTCCGACATATTATGTAGGTACACAAAATTCAATGGTTACACGAAGAATAAAAATTCCCCTTGCAAATCTTGGTAAAAAGAATACGGAAGTTACCCATTAGACTGTATAAGTTAAAGGTAATTTTGATCGGTTTTGAGAATGATAAGCCGTTCAGTAATAGTAGGTACATTTGAAAAGTCTTTTATGTTTGTATTATGTTTTTTTTTTTTTATTTTATTTAAACCGTGATAGGTTTATACAAAACCATGGTCATCGGACGAGCCCTTTTCTTAGAAGTTTACATTAGAGATTATAGTTCTAGCCATACTCAAGTAAGTCTCTTCACTATAACACCGCGGACCAAAAATATACTCTCAATAGGTACATCAAACTCGCACTGTCACTATGCAAATATGAAGTTTATTTTTATTTTGTTTTAGCACCATCACAGTTCCGCAGAAAGTTCTTTAAGATACAAAGATAGAAAACAAAAAATCAAAACATCATGAACCACCAAACCGCGCCTTCATAAAAATAAATTATCCAACAGAGCGCATTGAAAACACGATTTAAACTAAAACTAAAACTGAACTGAATTTGAAATGCACTCAAAAATCTGAGTTTCACATAAACAAAAGGGAGACTCAGAGTCAGCGTTTGGTATTCTAAAAATATCCCATGAAAGTTAAAAAATAAAACAACAACTATATGACAGACACTGTCGTCGTCGTCGTTGAATGAATTGCGCCGCCGACAACAAAGTTTCTTTGTGAGTTTTTGTTTAAATTTTTTTTAGAGTGTTATCTCCTTTTTATGTCTTGAATGTACAAACGCAAGGTGTCGGATAAAAGATATTTTGATTTTCGCGCCTTGCAAAAAATCAAAGTGAAAAGAAATTAAAAAAAAATAAAATACCGAACTACCAAACAGATAGCTGCTCCCCTTTAATGTGGGATTTTGCGTATGCGAACCGCACCGCTACAGATTCACTCACTACGCAACCGGTCAAATCTGAACAACGACTATAGGTATTATGTCAACAGAAGCAACTTCGAAGCAAAGCAACTCTGGTTTGAATATCGTATTCTAGTATGGTTGGCTTGGTCGGGCATGGGATAATGAAGTAATGAACAAGGCACGGGGATAGAGAATGTGGTTGTTCGAGGAAAAGTTCTTGTAGGTACTTTTACTCCACCCATTCAAATTATTTTTAATAGAAGTCAAGTGTGTTAAACATTGTGTATTCTTTTCCAAAATTCGTCAAAACTGATTCCATTTCTAGGTTGAATTTTCGAGTCGTTGAAGATATGTTAAATGTGTGGCGTTAAGATTTGTTTCTATTTATATATTTCAACAACTACAGACTTAAATATTTAAACAAATTGTAGGTACATATTTGGTTAAGATAGTAATTATAGGTTTAACATACATTGATATGTAAGTTATTCTATTGTAATCTTTAATATAAATTGTGTTTCAAACTAGAAGCTATTGAAATTAATAGTTATAAGATTTACTGAAGCCTCTCTCTTCATAACATTCATTTCAATTTTTAAGCCATTACTGTCCCTAGAGCACAATATGTAGAACAATCCTAGATTTGTTGCTGTTCTTGGGCGGGTATTCATTTTAGTTATGGCTTACATTAACAACATAGCAACAAAACTGGCTAGTTGTAAGAACTGTAAAGGTAGAACTAGAATAGTCGGAAGCCAGCTTAAGTGGTCGTACGAAACCGAGCGAAATTCATATGACGTGCACAATGCTCGTTAACTTTTGCCGTCGGACGTGAGAGCGCTCACTAACCGCTCTTTCGTAAGTGGACGTTCGAAAATCAAAATGGTGGAAGCAAACTAAAAGGAATTTGGCGCTTGGTGCATAGTTTTCAACACTTTTTTCTCTATTTGATGTATGAGTGTAGTAAAATCTTAAATTTTCTTTTAATTAATTTATACCTACCACGTCGAATTTTCGTGGTTTTACGAGTAAATAATTAAAAGCCTATCGTTCTGTGCATTAACATTGAAGAAAAGATTATTTACATTTTTTTTTTCACTTTCAACCACGTTTCGAAAAGCTACTTTTCGGTCGGTTTTGACATAAGCTTCCGACAGCTTCTACCTTAAGGCATTTTGGAGCAATGTTCGCGAACTTGTGTTGAGTACCCTCGGAGCTGAGACACTAGCGGCTCATTTTAAAACTCTTGTCGGCTGATGATTCTCATCATACTTTCCCTTACGCACTACCCAACATAACTGGTCAGTGAAGTGGATGGCCCAAAATCTAGGGGTGAACTGGAAACAAATGGCGTAGACGGCATTGCAGGAGATGCTAACCTACCTGAAAACTATAGAGGGATTTCTTTTCTTAGCAGTTTGAGGAAGATCTTGACTTCAATTCTTTATGAAAGGCTCATTAACTTTGTCGAAAACAGTAATACTCTTAGCATGTTCTAAGCACGCTTTCGATTGGGTTTTCTCAACGATGGATTAGATCTTTGGGCTAATAAGTACTGCCAGGAAGTCTTCTACTTGGCTGATTTATTTCAGTAGTATATAGAATTTGTGTTATAAAACCTTCTTATATATATAGATATTGCCAGGAAGTTTATTTTGAAAAAAAGAAAAAATTATACACCTGCTTTGTTGACTTCAAAGCAGCATTTGATAATGTAAACATACAAGCTTTGATGTACAAGCTTTCATCCCGGAAATTCTTGATGATGTACTTCAACTTTCTTGTTTCAACTAGTGCCGCTGCATGGGATGGATCAGAATTTTCTGATTGGTTCGAAACGACGACAGGAGCCCCACAAGGCTGCATTTTAAGCCCAATACTATTCGCTTTGTTTATTTAAGATATTTGTGATGTACTTCTAAGAGGAATTATTTTCGCCGATGTACCAGTTAAAGCTTTGCTCTATGCAGACGATTTAGTTAATGGTGGACAATCTCTTCGCCCTGCAGCGGCAAATCAACAGACTGAATACTTTTTGTGAAAAATGGGGCTACAGTCACCATTAACACAACAAAAATAATAATTTTTGAGGCGCGTCAAAGAAGGAGGCTTTCTGAAGAAAACTGGTCGCTCAATAATGTGCGTGTCGAAGTTGTGCAAGAATTTAAATACCTTGGAGTTTTGCTATCGCATAGTTTAAATTTTTCGAATCCATTCAAAGGGATTACTTCAAACGCATATTCAGATTACTAAATTCAACACTGAATTATGCTATCTATGTGGAATATGGCGTATCTACATTCAAAACCTAAAAACTAATTCCGATTATTCAGTGAGAGTGATGAAAAGAAACGAAGGAAATCTCCATAAATCTTTCATGTTGAGACTACTGCAAACAAATGCATCCCCTTTCAAGGAATGGAATAAATTAGCGCTAATTCACGAAGCTAATCTAACGTTAATGGAGTGCAATGAAGATGTAAAGAAGCATATGCTTGCAGTTGTGACTGCAAACATTGACAACAACATCATCCAGAAGTACTTATAGGTACCTCAATCACCATTTGCCATCGGAAGCAAACTATTTCCATAATGAACTTTCACCTGACGCTATAAGCTACATTTTTAGAGCACGAGCTGAAATATTGAACCTCAACTTCATGCCCCATCGAGCTGATCTGATATAAATCAGCGATTTAAGTAACAGAAGATTAACGGAAGATGTAAATCACTTAATTGCAATTTGTTCAACATTACAAGAAATTCGTCGGTTACATTTCGATGAGAGTTATCTATCACCTAACAGACACTACGAAATATTAAACGGAGCACTATGGTGGCCTACCCTATACAACTACTGTAAACATGCTATAAATTCCGTAATAGTTTCTTAACGTGAAGTCAAAAGTTGTAGTTTAAAACTATATTTATTTATTTTGTGTTTCAAATCACGCTAAAATTGCAAACTTTATGCGTTTCAAATCATAGTAAAATTGGTATTTTCCTTGTGTTTCAAAGTACGTTAAAATTGAAAACTTTTTGTGTTCTAAATCATTTTAGAATTTATTTCTCAAGCATCTAAAATTGTTAAATGTGCTAAATTAATATACCCAGTTGGTTAAAACAAACCAAAAGTATTAAGTTTGGTTATGCAATATGTATTTTGTGTTCTTTTATTATTTTTGTTTCTCCATAAGATTCTTAATATTCAGATAATTTTGTTATGTTCTTATACTTTAATTTTTTATATTTTTGTTTCTATGAAATGTCAGGCAGACGGCAAAATTTACCATGTCTTGTTCTTAAGATAGATATGTTGTAAAACTTTTTTGGAAAAATAAAGAATTTATTTATCTATCTAGTTGGCTAAGAATAGATCGTGATAAAAGTTTATATAAGAACATAACATTGTTAGCCTATCTCCTTTTTTCCAACGTCCTTAGACTGTCTAAGATCCAATCCATTTCGTTAACCCCACTCAGATTTTGTATCAGTGTCGTGCTGCAGAAGCTATTGTTGTTGTTGAAACCATATATAAGTTCAAAATTATCAGCGATCATTAAATTCCTAGTGTATATAAGATGGGTGTGTGTTTATCATTAAAAAATATTATAAAAAGAATAGGCCCAACACTACTGCCTTGGGATACTCCAGATACCTAGTAAATTTATTATTTTCGTGGTAGAGTTTTTGAATTGAAAAAAATTGAGTTGTGTTTTTAGGATGCTATCCAAATCAATATCTAATATGGAAACCCGTTACGGTTTAGTTAATAAAACTATATTGTATTTTGTATGGCGTTAAAATATGTAATTATTAATCCTGGGCAGTGAAACTAAATATGTTTGCACATAATGTTTTCAAATAGTTTTGGGATAAATGAAAGTTGGCTATTCTGATATTCCGTCGGATTGAATCTTTACGGATTGAAAACGGCCAACAAACATATACCGGAATTGAAAACGTCAAAAAAATGGCGGATTGTGGATCCATTCATTTTGCTGAACATTCATGATTTAAAGACGTTCGGAAAAACGAACGTTTTTAATTGGGGTGATTTTTGATATTCCTTTTTCGATTCGTACGGATTCAATTCGACCAAATATCAGAACAACCGCGTATGTGTACATTTTGTCTGTGCGTTTCAGCACTGGTGTCACGCTGGAATGAACTGGCAGAGTGGTTTTTTAACATGAGGTCAGGTAAAATACAACAGGTAAAAAAAAACACATTAAATGTTAATTCAACCTGATATGTGGTAAAACAGAAATTCATATCATACAGTGTTAGAAAAACACGAACTCGGTTAAAATTAACACTATTTTCTTGTTAAAATTTCTTATTTACAAGAATTTAGTGTTAAAATTACAGGTCATCTTCTTAAATCAACCTGAATATGGCAAGAAAGTCCACCAGGTTGATTTTGCACTGAATAAAAGGTTACTAAAATCAGGTAATTTTCTAAAATGTCAGCAACTTTGTATGGGATTGTGCACCTCGTGAATTCAACAAGGCCCAGGTTAATTATTTACCTGACGTTTTTCTCTGAGTGTACCACAAGTTTTTTTTAGTTCAGGGTTTTTCGAACATTTTAATAAGATAAATTCTAAAAATTGATCCAATTGAGCAATTCAGAGCTCAGATTTGAAATGAAGACATTAAAAGCAGAGATCAGAAATAAATGTCAACTTTTTGAGAGGTCCTCTAATTACTTTTATTAAGTCGGCTCAAAGGTAAAGCTCAATTACTAACAAAATAGTCAAATGGAGATTTTAAGGCTATTTTATTTCTCAAAATTCCAATTCTGAAGAAATATTTTTTTTTAAATTAAATGGTTCTTATAACAATTTTTATTATTTAAGTATGTATATGTAGTAGGGTGGTCCTTATTTGTATGGAGGAAAAACAAATTGTTTGTTTTTACTGAGCACCATTTTTTTGTTCTTCTACATTAACCTTCGGATGACAACAGGGGTGTTCTGTCACTCCAGACAATTTTCTTTTAGTTGTAATATGGGTTTTGCTTGGTTTTCTTTTCTACCGTTCTAGGTATTTGTCGTTTAGTATGTCAGATGTCAGTTGATGATAAGAAGTCCAAGCAGTGGCCTGTGGTTTTTGAATACGGTGGAATACAGTACGCACTGGGGTGACACATCACCCCATGTTGTCATTCATGTATGCGAAAATTTTAATGAAGTTACCCTCTAGAGTCATTTGAAGGGGAGCTTAGCCCCCCCTAAATTACAGAAGCAGTAAAGATATGTAATTTGTCCAGAATATTGAGGCAAACAAATTAAGTTTTCATGCTTGAATAGCAATTGTGCTGCATTTCCTGAAAATATGAGAGAGACTTGCATCAACTGGCCTTTAGTCCTTTTAACTACCCAGCAATTTTTTTTTTTTTTGTATTTCCTATTTTCTGTTTTTATTTATGTCAATGAAGTATTACAATTCCATAAATATTTTTTACTATCCGTTAAAATACTGTTTTTGCATTAAATTTTAGCTGGGGTGTTCCATCACCCCTGTTGTGGTGTATGTAATTTTAAAAGTGTTGTCATCGGAAGGTTAAAAACGTGCACAAAAAAAATTTCATGCTAATCGGATTGTATTAACACGTTCCGCAATGAGTTTGAAAATTTGAATTTTCATAAAACCCACCAAAACCGGGGGCTATTAAAAATTTGGTTTGCAGAATTAATAAAGTGCACTTTCAGATCTGTTACCTACTCTTGCTTCGAAAGAAAAAAATAAAAGGCACGACTGGGTCGCACGTTCTTGCTCAAAAATTTCAATTTGCTTGGAAATTAAGAATTTTTAAAAATATTCCAGTAGGTAATTATACAAACATTTTTAGAATTATTATCGAAATCGTTTGAGCTGTTTTTAAGATAAATAAGGTTTTTCATAATGGTTTTATAGCAAGTATCGTTATTTTTGGAGCTGAAACAGTATTTAAATAGGCCCTAACTCTCACAGGAGCATCAACTTTAAGCTCAATGCGGCACGTGTTAGCGTGATTAAAAAGAAATAAAAAAAAATAGGGTAGTGTTTTAAGATGTCAAAAAAGGCGTGCTCAAAAGTTTTTAAAATAAGGACCACCCTAATATGTAGTATATAATGTAAAGTTATGTGATAAGACTTATTATCGAGCACATATTGAAGCATTAATAAGCTTTGAAAAATATTATTTCATAAACTTGACTTTATCAAAATTTTGTGGCTAGTAATTATACTTTGATCGCTGACAATAAAATGCACTTAAAATTGAAAACTTACAAGATTTAGGGAAGTTAATGACCGAAAGATGCAGTGTCGGATCGAGGGGTGTTTGAAACGTTCAATGAAATGGGGTGCTGTTCATTTAAAAAACAATTGTTCCATAGATCGAAGCCAGCGGCCAAAAGGCCTTGCTCTTGAATTTTTAATAATTCTTGTTTTAGTAAAACAAATGCACACAAAACACAACATTTGCTTAGGTTAGAAGGAGACATGGATTATTCGGAATAAAGGATATGCACGGCGTATACGTGATATTAATATGGTGTGAAAGTTTTATTAAATTAAGAATAACCTGTTCCCAAAAAAACGCTGAACAGGCACCAAATACTAACGATCCGAAACTATTAATATATGTTTTGGATATTGAAGTTAGAAAGAAATAGTCCAGGAAAATTAGACTTTCACTTTGAAAAAATTCCGAAAAAGCTGAATTTTGCTGGTAAGCTTTGTTTTGGCGTCAAGCATTTTCTAAAAAATTCCGTAAATTTTAGCCGGGCAACATTTTTTAGTAAAGAGGGTAAAATTAATATTTTTCTTAATTGCTCGAAAGCTATCAGTGAAGGTATACATTTTAGCTTATGCAATTCTACACAAACAAGATTAAGTTCAAATAAGAAGTTTAAGTGAACTCTACTCTTATTTGAACTTAATTCATTCGTTCCACTGAAACCGAAGGACATTATTTAATAGTTTTCTTCAAATTCTTAACAAAAAAGATTGACATACTTTTTTTTTATACAATCAATAGATTTAAAGACAATCGTGCAAGAACTTCATGGCGGAGCAAATTTAGTCAACAAATTTATTAAAATTTCATTTATCGATGGGCAAAATTTTGAATACTATTTGCGTTTGGTTACATCTTCTCATTATAAAACCAAGTTTTTGGGGTGTCTTGAAAAGAAAGTGACTTGGTTTTTATTCAACAACTCGATTGAATTTTCTTTTACAGCCAAGTCTTGCACGATTTTCTCTGAATCTATTGATTGTATGAAAAAAAGTATGTTAATCTTTTTTATGTAGAATTGTATGAGCTATAATTACCTTCACATTTTTTTCAAAAAAAAATTATAGTTTTCGAGAAATTAAGAAAAACCAGAATTTTACCCTCTCTTACCAAAAGTTTAGCCCCGGCTCAAATTTACGGAACTTTTTAGAAAATGCTTAAGACACCAAAACAAAGCTCTCCACCAAAATTCAGCTTTGTCGGAATTTTTACTTGGCTATTATATTCTTAGACTCATTTAAATTGGCTGTTTTTTCCATCTTGGCCCCACTGTGCGGCGCTCAGTGGTCTGAAATCACTTTTTCATTGCCAAAATCATAACTTCTCAATGTATAAAGATATCACTATAGTTTGTTTTCTAAAAAAAAGTTAATTTAAATAAAATTGATCTACATGGTGTTCTGAATCGTCGGTTGAAGATTAAAAAAAAAAAGGAATTAACTGAAAAGAGCTTTAAAGTAAAAGCAGGGAGTGTACTTAAATTTTTTGAATTACAACAGCGGGTGCATAAAGTTTACTAACCAATTTTTTAAATGTTTTCAGTAAGAATCAACACAGTATATTTTTTTTATTTTGTGGTGGATCGGTTTATTTTATAGACTTTTATAGTATACATGTCATGTGAAATCTTTACTTAAATAGAAACAAAACAACGGCAATATTTACAATCTAAAACTTTTTTTTAAAGCTAAAAATCTAATCTCAAATTTTCATTTTAAATAAAGTTATATTATGTATGAAAATATTTTTGGAAAAAAAATCGTATTTTCATACATAAAATTTCGAGAAACAAGGGATTTATTTTTCTAAATAAATTTTTTTGCAAAGAGAAAATGTTTGGTTTCTATTCAAAGTAAAAATTAATTTTTGGTTTTAGTATTCAAAACTCTTAATTATTCTTAATCAAAAACTAAACATAGTATTCTGCAATATCTTTTAGTTTTTGAGAAAACCAAAAATAAAAATAGCTACTTTACTACTTTAAAAAAAAATATTACGCGTTTTTCTATTTTAACTCTGAGATGAGCTCTAAGCAGAGTCTGATCGAAACGAGTAAACTCTGAACAGAGTATAATCAGAACTCTCCGATATAATGATCAAACACACTTGAGCACTACACTGTCATCTGATAATAAATTTTATAAAAACAAATTTCATTAGTTATTTCTAATATTTTCTCTACCATTTTAATAGTTTTTTTGTATTTTTTTCTTTAATTTCCACCCTTCTGGCAAATCCTTTTTTTTTGTATAATATACGTGCACTAAAGGGGTTGTGACTACCCTTAAAATGATTGAACACAGTGCGAGCGTTAGGAAAATAGGGAAGGATTTGAAAGGAGATACCGATGCACATTAGTTTTGAAGTTCTGAATATCAAAATGGAAGGGAAAAATAGAGCCGGGTAAGGCATTCCACATTCGTGTTGTTCGGCTGAAATAAGAATCTCTGTACTTTACAGTACGTCCGAAATTGGGGTCAAGAGTAAACTGATGCGCAGTGTTCGGTGTTCGGCATTTTACTCCGTTTACTCTATTAAATTATTCTAAGCTCATCGAGTGCGTCCTGAACATGTTCAGAGCTAAAAAAAAACAAAAACTTGAAGCTTTGAACGTTCATAGCTAAAAAAGAAACACAATTATTTTTGGCAGTTCAGACTGTTTTTTTTTTTTTTTTTTTCAACAAAAATTTCTATTTACAATGTATGGCGTTGCATTAGGTTTACCTTTAGCTCTCCTTGTTGCAGATATGTGGATGGAGTATTTTGAGACAAAAGCCTTTAGTAATTCTACAGAAAAACCGAAAATATGGCTAAGATATGTGCACATTATGTAGCCTAAAACGCTCCATTACTGAGAGTTTCTTTGAACTAAACTCTCAAAATCCAAAAATCAGTTTGACGATTGAAAAAGAAAAAGACAGTAGTTCCATTGCATTTTTGGATGTGAAGGTCACAAGAAAAATGGATGGTAGGGGAGACAGGGGCAAGTAGACTCAACATTTTTATTTTATTTTGTACAAACAAAACGGAGGCAGGTATAAATAAATATTAAACTCTCTTCGATAGATAATCTTTTTAGCTGTCCAAATAAAATATTACTATTTAAATAAATGAATAATAAAGTCCTTTCTTCTGAACTGGGTCAACCAGCCCCGAAACCGGGGTAGTTTGACAAACACTATGGGGTAAGTTGACTATGCTTTTGTTATGCGCACTATTTTACAGCGTTGCGTATATAAAACTGTTTTTTATCAAATGTATTGCGATAGAGACCGATTTATGATATTAAAATGAATATAACGTTATCATTAAATTTGTACTCCATTTTTGTATCAAAAAAAAAATATATATTTTTAAAACAGCTAATTTATAGAAACATTATTTGAGAAATAAGTATGAATAAGAAATAAATAAACAAAACCCCCTTCTTGTTAAAAAAAACAGTGGATTTATAATAACTAAATTATTGTTTTGCGAATCCCATACAAAATAATGAGTCAACTTACTCCAAAAAAAAAAAAAATAGTCAACTTGCCCCGATCGACCATTTTGCAACTAAATGGATTTGCTTCATAACAGGAAATGTAAATAGCAAAACAGCTCAAAAAGACAGATTCAAAAACACAGCTTTACAATGAATTCCAATAAATTTTTGGAGCCAGGCTAAAAACCGAATCGAAATGAGGAAAACACTAAAAACAAATTACTAACGGGGGCAAAAAACAGTTTATTCTTTATATCTTTGAAACTAGGTGTATCCCAGGTATAAAAATATGGTAAGAAGCCGTGGTTTATCCAAAGACAAAGATCAATTTTACTAGGTAAATTTGAAGCTATTGACAGTTAGTCTACTAACTCCTGTGGTTGGAAGAATGTTGAAACACAAATAAGTCTCGTGTGTCAAATTACAAAAACACTAAAACACGCTTTCGGGAATAACCCAAATTGAAGCCGGGGCAAATTGACACATATCGCTTTCAATACGATCCGACACGTTTTCTGGCATAGGCCAACTGAATGTTTTCTTAACCCTTTTCTTGCCAAAAATATGCACACTGGAATTGTCGAGAGTTGTAAGTAAGGCCCTTGTTCTCCACGAGTTGTTGCGTCACCAGATTAAGATTTTCTTAACGGTTTTATAGCAGGAACCGATATTTTTGGAGTTAAAAAATCGATGGTCCTTCTAGCCAAACCTTAAGACTCAAGAAGAAGTCGCTTCAGCGGCTTAAGGGAAAGATTGAGGTATAGAAAGACAGATGGACATATTTGCGGGTCTGACTTAAAATGCGATTTTTTGAAGAACACGGTCCCCAATTGTGTTTTAACGAATCCAAAATAATAATACAGCTATCGAAATTTATAAAAACGTGCGGTTTTTACCCAGGTTTTGTAAATTTTCTGGATAATAAGAAAGCAGTTCCGCCGTATAGTCTCTTTCTCATACCCAGCCCTTTTGGGCTTATGATTTTTTTTTGTTGGAATGCTGACGCTCACCAGCGAATGCAGTTGACATAAAGCAGCCCCTTCGAGATGTTGATGTTATTTTGTTTTTATTTATTCTTTTATGTAACAATTTGCTGTCAAAAAAGTCGGAAATAATCACAAAGATTACAAAAAAGTTCGGCATCCACCGCATGAAGCACGTTAATCTTAATTCGACATCTAAACTTACCTACATTTTTAAGTAGTTTGGAAAATATTAAAAGGCGCGTGCTTTTCAAAAGACTCCTCTTTTATTAATTGCAGAATTTTATAAAACAGAATTATGAAAAATAGAATTTTGAAAAACAGAATTTTGAAAAACAGAAAGCAGAATTTTGAAAAAGGAATTTTTTCACAAGGACAGTTTTGACCCCAACCCAATTTATTTTCAAAAAAATTCATCAATCCATTTTCAAAATATTGAATTTTAAGAAAAAAATTAATATTTGCTAAAAAAAATCCAAAATTTAATCTTTTTTCCAAAATTTTGTTATGTACCTTATATTGTTGAGATTTGAAAGGAGCTTTTGCATACAACATTGTATTGAAATAATTTGAGAGGAAACCGAAAATAAAAAAAAAAACGTTTTACGGCAGGTACCGTTAATAACAGTTTTTGGTAATTTTTTTGCACCAGAAAGTAAACCATATATACAATAAGCCATTTTTGAAATAAATAAGCTTTTTCTTAACGGATGTATGGCAAGTACCTACCTACCGTTATTTTTGGAGCAAAAAAAAAAAATTAAATTTCCCCTCTGGAGAATAACAAAAAAACCTAAAGCTCAAAATTTGAAAAAAAAAAAAAATCGTTTCAATGGTTTAGCCTATAGGGAGAGGTACAGACAGACAGAATTGTCCCACCCACTTTTTTCGTATTCTCTATCATCGTAATGTCATGTTTGAATATTATCTCGATTTTTTTTTTGCACGACGAATCCAAAACTTGCCCTATTGTACCTATATCGCAATTAAAAATTGTGTGGTCGATTTGGTTGAAATCGTTTCACATTAACACGTTGCCGCAGAGCACTTTGCCATTTCAAATATACCAGATCTCTTAGGTCAAAACTTCGGTTAAAGTTAAAGTTGATCCAAAATATTTTCATTTGGTGCCAAAAACAATCCAAAAAACGTTATTTATTACTACTTTAAACAGCCCGCCTGGAAAAATGGCAAGTTTTTGTCAAGTTTAATCGAGGCACTGGGAAGGCTTCGGCAGGGAAAATCTAGAAAAGGCAAACTTGTCAAATACTCGCGAGGTCCTCGCTAGTAAAAACTTGTTGGGTAGGTCTTGGGGCAAGAGTACGATAACTTAGGCGCCAAGAAATAATAACGGTTTTTTGTAGAACAGTTCAATACAAGCATTTTTTTTATATGAGAGGGGGGGGGGTCTATCTCACCCCGTTTGGGTGGGAGGGGCAATTTCATAAAAACAGTACCAAAAATGTAAAAAAAATATTGAAAAATAACGGTAATACTTACAACAAAGTATGATATCTTTATTTAAAGCCAATACTTTGTTCTATTAGCCAGTTTTTGAATCAAGTGAAATCTATGTATGGTTTTTGAAAAAATGAATTTTAAACTCAAAATTTGCGAGAAAAAAGCATAAAAAAAAGGTTTAAAGTGTAATTTATTAAAACTGTAAAATTATATATAATTTTTTTTTCTGAAATTCGTTGCTCTAATTAATTCTTAATCAATTTTCAATTTTCTCAAAAACTAGAAGACATAGAATCATCTAGTTTTCAGTTTTTGATTAAGAATTAATTAGAGCAACGAATTTCAGAAGAAAAAAAATGATATATAATGTTACAGTTTTGAGAAATTACACTTTAAACCTATTTTGTATGCTTTTTTCTCGCAAATTTTGAGTTTAAAATTCATTTTTTCAAAAACCATGCATAGATTTCACTTGATTTAAAAATTAGCAAATAGAACGGAGTATTGGCTTTAAAAAAAAGCATAAAACTTACCTGTAAGTATTACCGTTATTTTTGTATAATTTTTTTATTCTTTAAGTACTTTTTTTATGAAAATGCCCCTACTTGTTTAATGTACTTTTTATTTCATTTCAATTCAAAAAAGTATCTAACTAATGCAAAACTGTGAAAAAAATCCACTGGAATTGCGGTTTTCTTGTCATTTTGATGACAACTTCGCATTGTTTAAGAACACCACAATTTGTTCCTTTACCTGGTTTGTAAGACTTTGAAGTTTTGGTGAGGAAAAACGGTTCGATGAATCAATTTGAAAATTTACAAGAATATTGATGATTTAAAAGTCTATAAATTTGCATACAAACGCAAGCCATGCAATCAATATTTGCAAAAAAAAAAAAGATTTACGAAAAGACCACAAAACGTCGGTTTTTAGTACTTTTTTTAAACTAACGGTGAACGATAAAAAAAAAAATAATTTCTACAAAATCATAAAAAATTTTGTAAAACGCTTTTTCAAATTTCCAAAACTGTCTTTGAATTTTTTATAACATCATTATTTGCTGAGATATTGGTAATCAAGGCTAAAAGTATCTTTTTTCATTCAAAGTCAGATAAACCATGTCAAAAAAAATCGTACGAAAACAACAAAAAAAACTGAATTAAAGCTGAATAAACAAGGTATCTGATCATGACATTTAATTGACTCAAAAAAATTTATCCATAGAAATGAGGACCTTCAAAAAAAAATAAAAAAAAAATAATTTTTTTGTCTCGTCTCATTTTTTGCAATAACGCAATAACGGTACTTCAAAAAAATTTGTTTGCAAACAAATCTCGAAACAAAAAACATAAAGCTGTAAAATGCTTTTTATTTCAACTCAATACAACCACTCGTCACAAAGATACAGCTCTTCAAAAAACGCTAACAAAAATTGAAAAAAAATTTGTTCCTTTAATATTGTTGACTAGTGTACTTCAATTTACATTTACACCTTTAAGAAGAACATGTTGTAAAATTGCACGGAATTAATAGTTCAGAAGGCATTATGTTAAGGCACTGATCGGGCCTAAGCACACCATTTGCATTTTTGGAGAATCCATAATCTGTCAACTGCAGGCTTGAATCTGGAAAATAGCTTTGTGATAGGCTTAAGCATTCCCTTAAAACAAAAAAGCATTAAAACAAGAAAATGAAGCGATTTGTCTTTGACATTGACCAGTCACTTAACGAATGTGAAAAAGAAAGACAAAAAATTCTAGATCCAATCGAACTGATAAATATCAAACAGGAGACGCGTATTCCTAGACAGATGGATAGATTCAGGTCTTCAGGTAAAAACAAAGAGATGTTCCAACTAGCTGCTGCTTCTAGCTTCATTGAGAAGGAAAAAGTGACTGACCTCACTACATCTCTAAGTGGTACCCTCACAGGTGACAATGATAGCATCAGGGATGCATTAATAATAAATAACAATAACAAAGAACTTCAAACGTGCTCGGACCTTCAAACCTTTGTTGAGGAAGCAGATAGCAGAATTATAATCCACCTGTTCAATGCCGTCCAGTCATGCATAAAATGCCTTATAGTGTTATCAACTGACACTGATGTCGTTGTTCTCATCCTTCAATATATATTTGAACTATTCAGTGAGGGATTGCAAGAATTATCAAAGTGGGAGTGGGTGATAAAATGCGCTATGTGCCTCTACACACTCTTAGGGAACAACTGGGAGCTGCGCTTTACAACAATTTAATTAAGGCCCACATACTTACAGGGGGTCAATTCTCGATCCGTGAAACTGTGAAGTGATAGATATGATAACCCCTTCACGCCAAATGCGATTCTCGAAGTGGAAAAAATGAAAACAAATGTTTTCATATGATAATTCTTTTATCTCAATCAATTCATTCTGCGAAAACCTGTGAAAAGAAAAATGATAAACAGAAACAAATTGTGCTCATTTGATACAAACAAGTCGCCATCTTGGTCTTTCTCTGACGTCACAATCATCTTTTTCTATGAGCAAGTGGTAGATTTTTTTCATTTTAGTACTTTTTAGTACTCACTTTGACAGCTGTTTCTCATAATGAGTTCAGGAATCGCCTGCCGCGTGTTTGTGAAGTGATAAAATTATAAAACTCTGTGAAAACTGAAATGATGACTTTGTTTTCATTTCACAGTTTCACAGATCGAGAATTGACCCCCAGGTTGTGATACCACAAGCAAGATGGGAACAAAATCATCTGCAATTAAAGCATCGCCAGAACCGTTACTACTTCGATTTGCAGAAGATAATATTTTATCTGATGAAATACTTGACAAAGTAGAGGAATACCTTGATCATGTTTTACATTCATCAGCAAAGTGTACGACATTCGATGAGCTTCGTTATTCATTACATAAACAGAAACATATATCAGAGTTACCACCCTTATCTTTTTCAATAAGAAATGGACATATCCTGCTTTTTTGTTTTAAGGTAATACTTAAGCCTATCACAGAGCTATTTTCCAGATTCAAGCCTGCAGCTGAGAGATTGTGCCTTAACATAATACCTTCTAGGGGTTAATTATCGATCTGTGAAACTGTGAAGTGATAAATAACATAACTCTTTCACGCCAAATGCGATTTTCGAAGTGTGAAAAAATGAAAACAAATACCAAAATGTTTTATATGATGATTCGTTTATCACAATCATTTCATTCTGTGAAAACCTGTGAAAAGAAAAATGATAAACAAAGACAAATTGTGATCATTTGATACACCCAACTCGCCATCTTGGTATTTCTATGACGACACAATCATCTTTTTCTATGAGCAAGTGGTAACATTTTTCATTTTAGTACTTTTTAGTACTCACTTTGACAGCTGTTTTTCATAACGAGTTCGGGAATCGCCTTGCACGTGTTTGTGAAGCGATAAAATGATAAAACTCTGTGAAAACGAAATGATTACTTTGTTTTCATATCACAGTTTCACAGGTCGAGAAAATTGTGGTGAAAATTGTATACAATCCCTATACTGTTCGCTATCATGTGTGAATATTTCATTACACTGGGTGAAGTTGTTCAGATTTTATCTTACTAAAACGAACTCCATACAAGTCACAAAATAATAAACGCCCACAAAATAGGCATGGTAGGAACTTTTTACAGCTTATATTCCATACAAAAATATTTTTATAAGTTTAACTAAAGCAACATCCGAATTTGTATTAATTTTGACGAATAATATTACTTTTTCAAAAAAGGGGGCGTGGCAGTGGGCTCAAATTAATTATGTTGGCTTCTCATCTTGTTTTTTATCATGTCTGATCATTTCATAAAAATCCGTTTAGTGGTTTAGTTTTTATGGAGATTTTTCCGTTCTCCCATACAAATTATAGTTACTACTATTTGTCGGCCATTTTGGAAAATGGCGTCTAAAAAACCCCGTCCAGAAAACGGTGATGTCTACCCAAGTTTTTCTAACTCTCCTATATGTTCCTAAATCGATTCTGGCGGTTATATAAATCAGTACGGAAATTGTTACGGGACTTCACTACAGGGACAGGAGTATGCTAGTATCTATGTAAAACTTTCTACCCGTTCGCAAAAACGAGATTATTTTTCCAGCCGGGTAGATAAATATAAAAAAAAAATAATAAGGGTATTCATGCAACAGCGTTAAGTCGTCGTAAACGTGGTAAAGTTTTAAACTTCGTAAATCTGTCAAATTTTCCATACAAATTGTGACAGATTTACGAAGTTTTAAAACTTTCCAACGTTTACGACGACTTTACGCTGTAGCATGAATACCCATAATATAATAATAATAAAAAGAAAATATACGTAATAGGTGTAATATAATTGGTGTTTATACTCCTTATATTACAAAAACTTTCCGATAAACTTTTACACTTTATACCTTGCTTTTGAGTAAAAATATGTGAAATCAAAGTGCATTCTGTATATGAATTTCAAAGTGATTGGTGGCACGTGTTGTCATCTACTTTGATTAAAATACATCTTTCAATTAACAAAAGCAATTTTACCAATAGTCATTGGTTTTGTAGTACGTATGTATAATGTACTGTACATGTACAATATAACCAGCGAAACCTAGGATTCGGCTCGATTCGGGGTTTAATAGTTATTTATTAATCTCTATATCTACTGGTTAAATACAAAGCAATGGAGTTTTCTTCTTATTTTGTTCCATTAAGTGTGTGGTGTGGTTTAACTAAAGGTTTGCAAATTCATTTAAAAACTTACCGTCATATATTCATCAAGGCGGCGCTTCCAGTTATCAGATCTATCAATTAGATTATTCCATTGTTCTGATAGTTTACCTACTTCTCGTCGAATGCTTCGTGTTAGTTCACGTGTTTGCTCGTCGGCGGACATGTAGCGGGAATCTGAATCGTGAGCTGAAAACAATCATTAATAGAACATAATTTTTAGTAAAAAGAAAAATATAAATTTTCAAATATGTACATTAGGGTGGTCCTTATTTTAAAAACTTTTGAGCACCTGTTTTTTTTTGTTCATTGACATCTTAAAACGCTACCCTATTTTTTTTATTTTTTTTAAATCACATTAACACGTGCCGCATTGAGCTTGATGCTCCTGTGAGAGTTAGGGCCTATTTAAATACTTTTTTAGCTCCAAAAATAACGGTACATGCTATACAACCGTTACGAAAAACCTTATTTATCTTAAAAACAGCTCAAACGATTTCGATTTATTTTTTTTTTTCATTCGAAGCAAGAGTAGGTAACAGATTTGAAAGTGCACTTTATTAATTCAGCAAATCAAATTTTTAATAGCCCCCGGTTTTGGTGGGTTTTATGAAAATTCAAATTTTCAAACTCATTGCGGCACGTGCTAATACAATCCGATTAGCATCAAATTTTTTTTGTACACGTTTTTAATATAGAAGAACAAAGAAAAAATGGTGTTCAGTAAAAACAAACACTTTTTTTTCCTCCATACAAATAAGGACCACCCTAATGTACATATAAATAGAATTTAACTCTTAGTTAGGTTACTAATATTATTTTCGTGAAATAGAACAAGCTCTCTAAATTGTACTTATTGCGATTTCATTGCAGACAATTTGAAATCTTAAATAAGGTTTAAAATAGTACCTAATTGAAAATCGAAATTTTAAAAATTAAAATCTGTATTCAGCATTTCGATATACTACGTTCTTTTTTCGTATTCGATCTTCTTTATGTCACCTTTCTGTACTTCTGTGAATTGTGCAGTTAGTTATTTTTGTTGAGACAAAATGCAAGCAAAATCATTTTAGACTTTACACTGTGGAAAACTTCGGAGCCCACTCATACAAAATGAGTTTAAATAATTCTGGGTTTGTCAAGTTTCTGATATAATGAAAACAAAAGTTTACTCTTTGAAAGCTATCGCTAGTGGAATAAAGGACATTTTCATGAAAATTTTTTACAGTACGAGGTACATGATTTTTTTCTATACACATATTCTTTTTCCTGCTAATTTCATTTAAATTTGATACCACGGAGCGATAGTGTACAAAATATTGTATGCCAACTTTAAGACTTATATTGTGGATTAAAATAAAAATCAAAATATAAAACCGAGATCATTAAAATTTCAAGTAGGTTTTGAATAAAACTCAAAGCCTAGTATGCAGTTCACGTAAACTAAAAAAGGATGTGAATAAGCATCACTGAAGACTAAGCCTTTTTTAGACAATCATTTAAGTTCCAATTTCTGTTAAGCTATCAGTTTAGCTTTCAGTTTAGGTTGTGTCTAAAGCCCCCTTTAGACGATTATTTCAATTTCACTGAATTAAAACGTATTTAGACGGTGCAGGGAACTAAGTCCCCGGGAACCAAGTCCACCGAGGGACTTAGTTCTCATTTGATGGGAACTAAATCCACTTAAGGGAAGTGGACTTAATTCCCAGACAAGGTGAGAAAGTAGTCCACTTCTTTATGAGAACTAAGTACACATTTTGAAATATGAAGAGGGAACTAATTTTCAATGATAAAAATTACAAAAATTCACTGTTTATTCGCCGTAATGCTGGGTGCTACCACTGTATTTATGTAAGACAAAGCATTACGACGAATAAATAGTGATGTATGTATCGGGGGGCATGCTGCCCCCCTGCAACCCCCCTGCTTGGGCTCACTATAAGATTTGGGGTAGGTGTGAGGCTGAGTATATGCAAAGTTTCTTTTGCATTTAAAGAATCTGGGTTTACAGAAACTTTGAATTTTTTACTTGGAAGTGAGAATTAAATCCACATTTAAAGGGAAGTAAAACCACTCAGTTTTTGAGGTATTTAGTTCCCACCTTCTATGAGTACTAAGTTCACTTCGCTGAAGTGGATTTAGTTCCCATTAAATGAGAACTTAGTGCCCTCGGTGGACTTGGGTCCCGGGGACTTAGTTCCCTGCACCTATTTACACGCCAATAGCTATAAATGTAATGACATTCATAACTGAAAACTTTAATGATTGATTTTGAGACGTTTATAAAATATTGTAAACGTAATTTTGGATGCCAAAATAAAGTTCTGCTCTTTATTACTATTTCTGACCAAACAAAATTAATTTTCACCCAAATTTTTTTCCCATACGAGTGGTAGGTCAAAAGATATAGCGGTTGTAAAAGGGCCAAATGCCAAAAATATAAGTTTTTCGTGTATAACTCTCAAACGTGAATGTTACCAAAAAGTAGTTTATGCAAAGTTTGTAGATTATTTCTGGTAGAGTACCAGATACAATTTATTTTTCTTTTTAAATTTACATTTCAAAATATATTATTATTATTTTAAGCATTTATTAAATTTTAATAACACTGTTTTCTTTCGCTTTACTCTCTTAAATGACAAAGTTGTCTTGAATCAATATATGCTGAGTTTTGAGAGCATAACATTGTCTACACAATTTATTTAAATTTTGTTCCATTCGAGCAAGATACCTCAATTTCTGAAAATTCGTGAAAATTTGAATAGATAGCCACTATGCAATCAAAACTCAGTGTATTCGTGGTATAAAATTTGGGGAATGATTTCTGGGATCATTCTACGAAATAAATTGTATGGGGGGAAATTCTTTCTCCCCCCGCTTGTAGACAAAATTTGACCACCTATTAGGTAGTACATTTCAACTTCTACAAACTAAACATACAGTTGTTTAAACAACTTATTTCAGAGGCATTTAAGAGTAAAAATAAAAACCGTTATTTTTGACTTTAGCACAAATTATTAAAATAACTATATCTTTTGAATGGTTAGTTTAAGAAAAATAAAATAAGTTTTTTTTTGTAGAGTATCACACAATCTACAAACTTTTTATGAAGTACTTTTCGATACCATTAACTGTTTAAAAGTTGTACGTGATATTTGTCGATATTTTTGACATTTGGCCATTTTGAAATCGCAATATCTTGTAACAAACCATTTTTGGGAAGTATTTGTTACAACCATTGTATTTTTTTTAGGTTTTTAGAGTTAAAACAATAAATGTGAGAACGATTCATCACTTTTATTTTGGTATTGAAGTTAAGCCCAGGCATCACCCTTTTTTTATGAAACTATAAAAAAAAGTCGTAACACCATCCATTTGTTATTTTTCCAATAAATTACTTAAAACAATTCACTAAAACTATAAATGAACTGAATACAACACAAGATTTTCACATTTAATAAACAGCTGCCAACTTTCTTTAGTCGTATCAATCGTGAATTCGTTTAGCTCGAAGCGCATAGAACAACGGTATTACGAAACACACTTTGTTGGACTTCTCCACCATCCATCGTTATTCGTAATGTTAATTTTGAAATAAAACTCGATTTTTCTTTGTCTGACCAACCAACTTGCCATATAGAGCAAGTAAGCACAAAAGACTTTTGTATTTAGATCAATTTCATGTACTATCGAACAGTAGGCATGTTGCAAGCAATCTTTTAATTATGAAATGCCAAAAATTTAAATGCAAATGCTATTACAACGGCACATTGGTTCTTACTGGCAGTGTATAAAATTTTGATGAAATTCTATCTTAGAGAAGCAAATGCCAAAAAAGTATAGAACGGTTTGGTAGCAACTTTTTACAAAATGTTTGTTTTGTATCTGACATCTGACGTACGTCAGCCTGGATTTTGACAGACCAAAGAATTTCTGCCCAAGGAAGGAGAAATGTTTTAGTCCCTGGTCAGCCACTCTCTTCTTCCGGAAACAAACCAATTATTAAAGTGTGGAATCAAAATTTGACAAAAAGTAAGATTGGCCGTTTTCGTCAATGTTTTGAGCAAAGCTAATACAAATTAATACAAAAAAGTACGTACATAGAACTTAAAACTACCTTTTTTGTATTTTAAAATTTTTAATCTTGAAAACAATCAATTTTGAAGGAAAACAAAGCAAAAAGGAAGGAAAAGGCAACAAAGCAAAAAAGGTACTAGCGGGTAAAAAAGGCAAAATGAACTTTATATGTTATATTACATACAAATAAGGACCACCCTAATGTACATATAAATAGAATTTAACTCTTAGTTAGGTTACTAATATTATTTTCGTGAAATAGAACAAGCTCTCTAAATTGTACTTATTGCGATTTCATTGCAGACAATTTGAAATCTTAAATAAGGTTTAAAATAGTACCTAATTGAAAATCGAAATTTTAAAAATTAAAATCTGTATTCAGCATTTCGATATACTACGTTCTTTTTTCGTATTCGATCTTCTTTATGTCACCTTTCTGTACTTCTGTGAATTGTGCAGTTAGTTATTTTTGTTGAGACAAAATGCAAGCAAAATCATTTTAGACTTAACACTGTGGAAAACTTCGGAGCCCACTCATACAAAATGAGTTTAAATAATTCTGGGTTTGTCAAGTTTCTGATATAATGAAAACAAAAGTTTACTCTTTGAAAGCTATCGCTAGTGGAATAAAGGACATTTTCATGAAAATTTTTTACAGTACGAGGTACATGATTTTTTTCTATACACATATTCTTTTTCCTGCTAATTTCATTTAAATTTGATACCACGGAGCGATAGTGTACAAAATATTGTATGCCAACTTTAAGACTTATATTGTGGATTAAAATAAAAATCAAAATATAAAACCGAGATCATTAAAATTTCAAGTAGGTTTTGAATAAAACTCAAAGCCTAGTATGCAGTTCACGTAAACTAAAAAAGGATGTGAATAAGCATCACTGAAGACTAAGCCTTTTTTAGACAATCATTTAAGTTCCAATTTCTGTTAAGCTATCAGTTTAGCTTTCAGTTTAGGTTGTGTCTAAAGCCCCCTTTAGACGATTATTTCAATTTCACTGAATTAAAACGTATTTAGACGGTGCAGGGAACTAAGTCCCCGGGAACCAAGTCCACCGAGGGACTTAGTTCTCATTTGATGGGAACTAAATCCACTTAAGGGAAGTGGACTTAATTCCCAGACAAGGTGAGAAAGTAGTCCACTTCTTTATGAGAACTAAGTACACATTTTGAAATATGAAGAGGGAACTAATTTTCAATGATAAAAATTACAAAAATTCACTGTTTATTCGCCGTAATGCTGGGTGCTACCACTGTATTTATGTAAGACAAAGCATTACGACGAATAAATAGTGATGTATGTATCGGGGGGCATGCTGCCCCCCTGCAACCCCCCTGCTTGGGCTCACTATAAGATTTGGGGTAGGTGTGAGGCTGAGTATATGCAAAGTTTCTTTTGCATTTAAAGAATCTGGGTTTACAGAAACTTTGAATTTTTTACTTGGAAGTGAGAATTAAATCCACATTTAAAGGGAAGTAAAACCACTCAGTTTTTGAGGTATTTAGTTCCCACCTTCTATGAGTACTAAGTTCACTTCGCTGAAGTGGATTTAGTTCCCATTAAATGAGAACTTAGTGCCCTCGGTGGACTTGGGTCCCGGGGACTTAGTTCCCTGCACCTATTTACACGCCAATAGCTATAAATGTAATGACATTCATAACTGAAAACTTTAATGATTGATTTTGAGACGTTTATAAAATATTGTAAACGTAATTTTGGATGCCAAAATAAAGTTCTGCTCTTTATTACTATTTCTGACCAAACAAAATTAATTTTCACCCAAATTTTTTTCCCATACGAGTGGTAGGTCAAAAGATATAGCGGTTGTAAAAGGGCCAAATGCCAAAAATATAAGTTTTTCGTGTATAACTCTCAAACGTGAATGTTACCAAAAAGTAGTTTATGCAAAGTTTGTAGATTATTTCTGGTAGAGTACCAGATACAATTTATTTTTCTTTTTAAATTTACATTTCAAAATATATTATTATTATTTTAAGCATTTATTAAATTTTAATAACACTGTTTTCTTTCGCTTTACTCTCTTAAATGACAAAGTTGTCTTGAATCAATATATGCTGAGTTTTGAGAGCATAACATTGTCTACACAATTTATTTAAATTTTGTTCCATTCGAGCAAGATACCTCAATTTCTGAAAATTCGTGAAAATTTGAATAGATAGCCACTATGCAATCAAAACTCATAGTGTATTCGTGGTATAAAATTTGGGGAATGATTTCTGGGATCATTCTACGAAATAAATTGTATGGGGGGAAATTCTTTCTCCCCCCGCTTGTAGACAAAATTTGACCACCTATTAGGTAGTACATTTCAACTTCTACAAACTAAACATACAGTTGTTTAAACAACTTATTTCAGAGGCATTTAAGAGTAAAAATAAAAACCGTTATTTTTGACTTTAGCACAAATTATTAAAATAACTATATCTTTTGAATGGTTAGTTTAAGAAAAATAAAATAAGTTTTTTTTTGTAGAGTATCACACAATCTACAAACTTTGTATGAAGTACTTTTCGATACCATTAACTGTTTAAAAGTTGTACGTGATATTTGTCGATATTTTTGACATTTGGCCATTTTGAAATCGCAATATCTTGTAACAAACCATTTTTGGGAAGTATTTGTTACAACCATTGTATTTTTTTTAGGTTTTTAGAGTTAAAACAATAAATGTGAGAACGATTCATCACTTTTATTTTGGTATTGAAGTTAAGCCCAGGCATCACCCTTTTTTTATGAAACTATAAAAAAAAGTCGTAACACCATCCATTTGTTATTTTTCCAATAAATTACTTAAAACAATTCACTAAAACTATAAATGAACTGAATACAACACAAGATTTTCACATTTAATAAACAGCTGCCAACTTTCTTTAGTCGTATCAATCGTGAATTCGTTTAGCTCGAAGCGCATAGAACAACGGTATTACGAAACACACTTTGTTGGACTTCTCCACCATCCATCGTTATTCGTAATGTTAATTTTGAAATAAAACTCGATTTTTCTTTGTCTGACCAACCAACTTGCCATATAGAGCAAGTAAGCACAAAAGACTTTTGTATTTAGATCAATTTCATGTACTATCGAACAGTAGGCATGTTGCAAGCAATCTTTTAATTATGAAATGCCAAAAATTTAAATGCAAATGCTATTACAACGGCACATTGGTTCTTACTGGCAGTGTATAAAATTTTGATGAAATTCTATCTTAGAGAAGCAAATGCCAAAAAAGTATAGAACGGTTTGGTAGCAACTTTTTACAAAATGTTTGTTTTGTATCTGACATCTGACGTACGTCAGCCTGGATTTTGACAGACCAAAGAATTTCTGCCCAAGGAAGGAGAAATGTTTTAGTCCCTGGTCAGCCACTCTCTTCTTCCGGAAACAAACCAATTATTAAAGTGTGGAATCAAAATTTGACAAAAAGTAAGATTGGCCGTTTTCGTCAATGTTTTGAGCAAAGCTAATACAAATTAATACAAAAAAGTACGTACATAGAACTTAAAACTACCTTTTTTGTATTTTAAAATTTTTAATCTTGAAAACAATCAATTTTGAAGGAAAACAAAGCAAAAAGGAAGGAAAAGGCAACAAAGCAAAAAAGGTACTAGCGGGTAAAAAAGGCAAAATGAACTTTATATGTTTGGCATCAGGAGGACAAGAAACGTATTTGTAAAAAGTCGATACTTTCATACGATAACGCACAGAAGAAAAAAGGCAGTTAGCAAAATCTTATCCCTGATAATGTACATGGGTCAATATTTCAAAATATTAATATTTCACTCTCCTTCATTTTTGAACCGAGGTAAAAATTTTTTTTATAAGTTTGTTAATTGGATGGCTTGAAGCAAACGGGTTCTAATATTCGCTCTAGAAAAAATAAGTTAAAAAAAAATATCATAACCGCTATCTCCATTTAAACACCCAAAATGTCATTCCCCTGACGTGTCCCCAGGCCTACTTACCACATTGTCTGAATTTTAGCAACGAAACTTAAAACGATACAAAAAATTTAATGATGCAGTCTTTTTAATTATCTATCCATCCTAACTAAAAAATAGTTAAATGATTTTTAGTTGCTTTATTTTTTTAAATAGGAGCTATTAAGTAAGTGTCCCCCATAAATTGATCATTTCTATCCCACCAATGGAAATACAAATTAAATGCACGACTGGGTCGCACGTACTTGCTCTTATGTTCAAGACACTGTGGGCTTAAGAAAATTGTATGTAAAAACATAGAAATTATGAGAGAAAAATGTAGAGAAGCATGAAATACGACTTTTAAATTGGATAAAACAACTCTTTTGACAGTTTGATGTGGAAAAAGAGAATGCCATCTTAATTCTTGATTGAATATGATTGTATGGGAAAAAAAATTTAAAATCGTTGGAGCGGTTTTTAAAAAAATTAATTTTGTATATATAAAATTCTTAAAACATTTTTAAGAACAAATCTTGGTATACAAATCTAAAGTATATATTTATGTGTATATAGAAACAAAATTTGAAAAAAAATTGTCAACACGCTTTTGAGATATCGAATTTTCAAAAAAAAATTTTGAAACTTTTTTAAAAATCCAAAAACTTTTTGTTTGAAAATTTTGATATGCAATATTATTTGATCTTATCTGCATTTTGTACATAAAAAAATTCATCTAAATCCGTTTAGCCGATAACGAGAAAATTCAAAATAAAAAAAAACGTTCTATGACAAGTACTATTAATAGTTGATAAGTGTGAAATTTTATAATTTTTGGTAGTAGATCGTACTAATTTTAGTATATGAAAAAAGTTTAATCAAAATCGTAGGAGCCGTTTTTAAGCAAAAAAATATTTTCCTTTGCAGTTTTTTAACTTTTGTATGAAAGGTACCGTTATTTTTTCATAAATGTAAAAGTTTTTCTAAAAATATTTTAGAGAATACTAAAAAAGTCTTAAATACCGAGTTTCAAAGAAATCGATCATGTCGTTTTCGAAATATTTGATTTTCCAAACAAAATTTTGAAACATTTTTCAAAAATCCAAAAAATATTTTTTCAAAAATTTTGGTACACAAAACTATTCATATTTTTTGGAAGCTTCTGTGTAAAAAAAATAATTGAAATCGGTCGTACCGTTTTGAAGAAAATCAAAAATCAAAAAAATGGTTCTTTGGGAGGTACCATTAATAACCATTTCTGAGAAATGGTATTCCACCAAAAGAAAGCCTTTACTAAAATAAATTTATTGATTTTTTTTTAAGAAAAGTTGTCGAGCCGTTTTTGAGAAAAATACGATTATGTAAAATTGCTAAAAAAATTGTATGGCAGGTACCGTTATTTTTGATTCTAAAAAAAAATGAAAAAAACGTGTGGGCATAATCACCAAAAACCACTATGTACCAATTTTGAAGAAAATCGATCGAGCCGTTCAGGCTATAGACGAACAGACAGACAGACAGACAGAATTCTGCCACCCACTTTTTTGGTGTTCTCTATCATCGTAATATCATGTTTGATTGTTATCTCAAAAATTTTTTTTAGCACGAATCCAAAACTGGCCTTATAGTACCTATAATCGCAAGTAAAAATATATATAGGCTCAAAATAGAAAACAGATTTTTTTGTTGTTTAACGGTACAGAATTGCTCTTTATGAAAATTGAAGTAAGAGTTTCAAAAAAACTTTGTTGTTTTTTTTATTTCAAGCTAAGGCAACGATTTTGTTTTTCGTCAAGCGAAATTGTCATTCCTCTAACGCGTGTTTTTTACTAAACCGTGTGGTAAAAAAATTAAAAAGTTTTACTCGGCTGTGTCTTTTAGAAGGGCCTACGCGAAAAATAATGTAAAACATCTGATTTTCTAATAACCTCCATTTAATTCTCATAAAACACCCTTCGGAGTCATTCCCCTATCATTATTTTTTGTGTCATTCCCCTGACTTTCAAGTTTTCATTATAATGACTGATTGCGTTTTGGTAACTCTAGAAAAATCAATAATATTACATTTAAACATATTTACAGTATTTTTAGTAGTCTTTAATTTTTTTCACATTTTCTTGGTCAAAATATCATAAAATAAAATGCACGACTGGGTCGCACGTACTTGCTCTTATGTTCAAGACACTGCGAGTTTAAGAAAATTGTATATACAAACATGGAAATTATGAGAGAAAAATGTAGAGAAGCATGAAATACGACATTTAAATTAGCTAAAACAACTCTTTTGACAGTTTGAGGTGAAAAAAGAGTATGCCATTTTAATTCATGATGGAATATGATTGTATGGTAGTACCTCGTGGCTTGATGGTTAGTGCGTAGGACTGTCATGCCGAAGGTGTGGGTTCGATTCCCAGCCGTGCCACCTAAAAACAGAAATGTTTTATTCGAGGTACTGCCTCTTGCGAGGAACTGACAAATCCTCCAAGAGTATACGTGTCATGAAAAAGTGCTTCTCAATTTAGCCGTTCGGACTCGGCAAAAAACTGTAGGTCCCCTCCATTCCTGCCAACAAACACGCACACAGGAATGGTTGTGAGTTGTAAGTCACTAGGCCCTGGTTCTCCATGAGCTGTTGCGCCACCCAATTTATTTTATTTTTTTTATGATTGTATGGGAAAAAAAAATTTAAAATCGTTGGAGCGGTTTTTTTTTTAAATTAGTTTTTTATATATAAAATTCTTAAAACATTTTTAAGAAAAATTTTGGTATGCAGATTTAAGCTATATATTTATGTGTATATAAAAACAAAATTTGAAAAAAAATTGTCAACCCGTTTTTGATATATCGAATTTTCAAAAAAAAAGTTTGAAACTTTTTTTAAAAATCCAAAAACTTTTTTTTTGAAAATTTTGATATGCAATATTATTCGATTTTATCTGAAATTTTTATATAAAAAAAATCATCTAAATCCGTTAAGCCGATAACGAGAAAATTCAAAATAAAAAAATACGTTCTATGACAGGTACTATTAATAGTTGCAAAGTGTAAAATTTTATAATTTTTGGGTAGTAGATCGTACTAATTTTAGTATATACAAAAAGTTTAATCAAAATCGCAGGAGTCGTTTTAAAGCAAAAAAATATTTTCCTTTGCGGTTTTTTAACTTTTGTATGAAAGGTACCGTTATTTTTTCATAAATGTAAAATTTTTTCTAAAAATATTTTAGAGAGTACTAAAAAAGTCTTAAATATCGAGTTTCAAACAAATCGATCATGTCGTTTTCGAAATATTTGATTTTCAAAAAAAAAAAATTTGAAACATTTTTTAAAAATCCAATAAACATTTTTTCAAAAATTTTGGTACACAAAACTATTTATATTTTTTGGAAGCTTCTGTGTAAAAAAAATAATTGAAATCGGTCGTACCGTTTTGAAGAAAATCAAAAATCAAAAAAATGGTTCTTTGGGATGCACCATTAATAACCATTTTTGAAAAATGTTTTTCCACCCAAAGAAAGCCTTTACTAAAATAAATTTATTGAATTTTTTTTAAGAAAAGTTGTCGAGCCGTTTTTGAGAAAAAAACGATTATGTAAATTTGCCAAAAAAAAATGTATGACAGGTACCGTTTTTTTTGGTTCTAAAAAAAAAATGAAAAAAACGTGTCGGCAGAATCACCAAAAACCACTAAGTACCAAATTTGAAGAAAATCCATGGAGCCGTTTAGGCTGTAGACGAACAGACAGACAGACAGACAGAATTGTGCCACCCACTTTTTTGGTTCTCTATCATCGTAATATCATGTTTGATTGTTATCTCAAAGTTTTTTTTTGGCACGAATCCAAAACTTGCCTTATAGTACCTATAATCGCAAGTAAAAATACGATTATTACTATAAAATTTTAAGTCTCGCAAAATCCTTGAATCATGAGAGCAAGTTCGTGCAACATAGTCGTGGATGCTATTTTTAATGTTAGTATTTGTTCTCTTTTTTCTTTACACTCCTGAAACCATTCCCAAATTAAATATCTATCTGATCAAAGGAGTAAATATAAAATTTTGTCATTCTCCTGATACAAGTATCATTTCCCTGACTTAAAAAACCGTTAGATTTGATCAAATGCTATGACTCCTTGTTTTAAAGTGGTTATTATAGAGTTATTAAGAAACATAATTGTTCGTCTACCAAAATAGGTTCTTTTGAGCGAGGGTCCACTTTGGAGTGAAAAATATTAATGTTTTGAAATATTGACCCACATACAAAAAATACAAATTACGCAATACCAGAAGTATTTTCAAAAAAGGATACAAATAAAAAGATATAAAATTAAGTCCAACAAAAATTTTAGTGTGCAGGAAGAGGTGAAGGGGTATACAAATTTAAAATTCAAAACAAAAAATCACCTTCGTTATCACTATTATCTGACACTGGGGTTTCACTTGAAATATACTGACGACCGCTAAGCAGATTACTTTCAACAATAGGTCTTTTGTCTTCTAACTGCCGGCGGAAAGCTTTATGATCATCCTATAAAACAAAAAAAAATAATTATTTAAACTTTCATATAAATAAAAATTATTCATGATTACTAATTGTTTCTGTAAACTAGCAGCATCACCGCGTACAGGACTTATTCCAAGAGTAGACAATTCTGTGTCTTTTCTGATCACCCATTCGGTTAATTCACGCAAAGATAAAAGAAGGGCATTCCAATGTTCCGAGTTCGATTCAAGACGATTTCTGTAATGAAAGAAAAATTAAGTTTACTTTTCTAGCATCATTTAAAAAATAAATACGGATACGGATACGGATTTTTAATTTGAGATATATATGTAGCTGCATAAGGAACATTTACAAATACAATTATTATACATACTATGTTCGTATCACGAGTTTCAAAATTGAAGCATATTCAAGCCGAGAACAATTTTGAAAAAATTGTACTATTTATGAGGTTTTTTGGTAAAACATGGTAAAACATGTATCAATGTTGGGAGAAAATACCAACGTATCTTATAAAGCAAATAAATTGTAAACTGAACAGTATTTGCCAAAATAAGTTACTTACTCGACAATACCTTTTAACAAAATTGAAAATAAAGGAAAAAACTGACTCAAATTCTATCAAGCTGTAAGCAAGAAAAAAAAAATAGTGTAAAAGCCAGTTTAACAGTGCTGATTATTTTTTTTCTTCTGAAATTTGGCAATTTATGCGGTTTTAGTGTTTGTTTAGCATTTAAATTAAACGAGTTCTGTCTAGAAAAATGGCAAGTTTTAGTCATGTTAGGGCAAGGCGTTTACAAGTGTTAAGTAGAGAAAATCTAGACGTATTTGAATCGTTGTAAAATCGCTAATAACTACAAAACCTTAGCTAATTCCACCTTTGCTTAAGTCGAAGTAAATCGAAATATTGTAGTTTATCACAGGTACTATGAATATAGAAGAAGAGAAAAATAACTAGAAATACCTTATTGCCACACTCTTCGATTTAAGATTATTCCAACGTTGGTTCATTTCATCTAAGCGACGTTGCAGCATAACAGCATCCTCCTGCGAAGTCAGGGAACCAAGTAGTTTCCTGCCAGTAACATCGAGGCTGTCATATACACCACGGTGTGTTTCAATTTCCGACTGCAAATCCTGTTGATAACAAAAAAAAAAAAAAACATTTCAAAATATAGAAGCGATGATTTTTCTTATTGGTTTATAATATTAAAGACTTTTTTGGGTAATTGATTTTTACTCAAAAATTCAGATTGCCAATGTTAAAATTCCCAAAAAGAGAGAAAGAGAGAGAGAAACCCTAGTAAGTCCAAAGAGAAAATCTCAAATAAAAAATAATTAAGTAGTGATTTTCTCCTTACTTTCCCATTATGAACATTTAGGGCCATTTACTGATATGAAACTTAAATATTTAAGGTCACCATAAGAGCTTATGAGACATATTATGCTGAGGAAAACGGCTCTTAAATGTATAATTTTGTAATACTTATGTATAATTTTTTGCATTTCTTTGTTCTTTTTGTAAAAGGTAATATTTTAAAGTCAAATGCAGCATCATTTAAATAGGTTGTAACTTTTTGAACACAGGCAATATCTTCATCAATTTTATTCCTATGTCAAATTTTGAAACTTGGAACATACATACATACCTAAATTAAGTACCATATGGAGTATAAAAACTAGTTATTTTATTATTGATTTAAGGTCGGAATGGTCTGAAAATAAGGTTTTTCATTCTTAAAATGAACCAATTGAATACTTTACTTAAGCCTTATTAGTCTCGAAATAAGAATTCGAAACTTATTAGAAACGGGCTCAAAACAAGAATTTTGGGCTTGGATTAAACATTTTCGAGCTTAACAGACTTTCGTCAACGAATCGACTTTTTGTGACCTTTATTCCATATGCGTTTCGCCCAGGTACAAACAATTGGGCTCATCAGTTAGATGTTGTTGTACCCTTCTAAGACGCATAATTTTTTAGTCGTACGTGGGTAAAAAAACTTTAAAATTTGAATTAATATTCAAGAGTCCACAAAAACAAAAACAAAAATAATTAACTTTCAATTATTTACGTTTTTATTCTTATAATTATTTGACACCGAAATTCTTGATTTTAGCTCATTTTTTTCTGAGTGCATGTGTCACAAAATTGTTTCAATTTGTTTATTTGGAGCTTCACAGAAAAATTACCATAAGGTACAACAAGCCAATTCTTATTAGCTTGTATAAAAAGTGAACTTCAACTGATTGTATCGAAAGCAGCTTTAAAATCTACAAACAAGGGGGTATAAAGGCTTCTTTTTGTCTATACATCACCTTGCGATGCTTGTTAGAGCAAAAATTTGATCAGCCGTTGACAGACCAGACCGAAATCCAGCTTGAAAACAACTTATCATGTTATTGCTCTCAACCCAACTAGAAAGTCTAGAGAATAATATTTGTGCAAATAGTTTTCTTAGTGACCTTAAGACGGAGATGCCTCAGTAATTTTCAGGAATATTCGGTTCACTAAACGAAAATAGCTCGGAAATTTTGCCTCGATAAACATTTTATTTAACAACCCCAAAATAAGTTCAAGGAACTCAGGTGTTGCGTTCTTATAAAATTCAATCGGGATGCCATCTAACCCGGCTGCCTTATTGTTTTTCATTTTATTAAGCGATTGTTTTTAGCTTAATCATAGTAAAAGGGCAGCCAAACTCGGTTAAAAGTCTGTTTTGCCAGGCAAAACTTATGTTACTCACTTGAGGATCTGGTACCAACAAACTCTCGTAGTACGTTGCAAGAAGATGTACACTTACAACAATACTCGATGACTTGCTCCACCCACCTTATATTCGAACATTGTACCAAAATGTCTTAGGGTCCCAACAGTCTAACAGTTTTGAAGCCACTCTGGAAAAGCATATTGGTTTGTATGCCTATTTTGATTTTTATAATTTGGGAACTAGCATCGTTCGAATTAACGCATTCAATGAAATTCAATTCACAAGCTCTTTTTGATTTTTATTTGAAAAATATTTAATTCACATGACCTTTCTGATTTACAAATTTAAAAATATTTTTCAAATTCAAAAAATCACAAATCCAAAAGAGTATATGAATTGTGTCTCATTCAATTCGTTTTTCCATGATTAGTTGTGTATTGAAAATTTTTCAATTCAAAAATCTGAAAGAGCTTCACAAATCAAAAGAGCTTATGAATAAAATATTTTTCAATTGAAAAAACAAAAAGAGCTTGTGAATTAAATATTTTGGAATTCACAAGATACCTTACGGCTTAATTCATAAACTCACAACCTTGGTTCTTATGAACCTAGCTTTATGTCTGAACGAAGATGATGGTTATGTTTCTCTTTTTTACTCCTCAAAAATATCCTTTGTAGGGCTTTGTGGAAATTCGATTCGACAGAAAGTTTAGTAACCTATACATGTACATATATAGCTTAAACGGTTTTGCTAAGGCATGGACTTTGAGATTCGAATGTCATGGGGAAGCCTCTTTACTTAATTTATAGAGCACCGAATTGAGCTTTATATTCAATCGAATCTCTATTTCATCGCTTTTTTTTTCTTCAATGAGACTTGGAAATTTTGTTCATAATAATTGCCGAAACAGTATTTTCATTTATGCAAAAACACTCCGCTCTTCCTATTTAGAATTGGAAGCTTCGAAAAATCTAATAAAATTGCTAAGATTTCTTCCACGTAGTTCATACCATCCATTTTTTTTCGAAATCACGATTTAAGCAGACCAACAAATTTTATTTAGCTCGATATGTTAGAATGTATTCTGTTTTGTAAGTTTATTTCCTAATTTCAATTAGTTAATTATTTATTAATAAAAAATAAGATCATTTATTTCTTAATATACATATTTTCATTTTCCTCTTGCATTGAAAAAAAAAAAACAAACAAAAAACTTCAAAAGCACTCGACAAAACTTGAGTGGCCAATATCCTCAATAATGATTTTTTAAAATCATTTAATATCAACAAAACAATTCTATAACATGAAGTATGTATATATGTATGTAGGTACCGTATAAATTCAAAGCTCTAAGTTGTACTCGGAAATGACGTTTGGTTGTTGCACCCTGTTCTAAATAAAATCAATGCTCCTAGATTTCTCAATGAGTGAGTGAACTCAAGCAAATGCAACTTTAACAACACCGAAAGGACTTCAAAGTTGGAGAATATTTACGACATGAGTTATTTTTTTCTTCTAGGTTTTACTTAATTAGAAGCATACATATATATGTATGTATGTATGTACATATGTAAGTGCGAGCTATGCCAAAGTGCCACCCATTCACGTAAGGTGCATCTTCCGTCGTACTAGTAGAATTTTTCACCTGGATTCTTTTTACCTAATCTGGAACTTGGTTAAGTGGCTTTTTCAACTGTGTGTCAACATATATGAGTAGAAGATACGTAAGGCACCACCAAAACACACACAAACAGAATTTTGTTTCTTTTTTTTTGTATTGTGTTCATCTTCATAAGTGTTTGATCACACCGATACGATGTGGTGAGATGATGTGCGAGAGGATGTTTTAAAAACTACTCTTGTGTGTATAAACACGATAAAAGTGTTAAGCCTAATGAAAGGTTCATCCATTGGAAAACAGATGATTGGATTTGCACTTTCCTTCATAGGAAATTGAACTTATTGAACTATTTTTTAATAGCAGTTAGAGTTATTATATCTTATATGTAGCTTTAGTTAACTTTCCCAATATAGAAGCGTCAAGTTTCTAAACAGCATATTAATTACATGAACTGGGAAACACTCTAAAATAAAAAAAAACTCAGAAGGAATGCATAGAATTTAAATGATATAAAATCCAGTATTTTGTATGTTATAGGCTTTTCACACCAAAACCCAAAACCGGTTTTCGGCGAAAACTTTTCAAAAACGCGAAAACCATTCACACTGAAAATTTCACGTTTTCGTTTGACATTCCAATTTTTTTTACACAAACCACGCACAATTTTTTTAATTTTCTTCCGTTTTTTTGAAATAAAATCGGTGATTTATTTTATAAAGAGGATCCATATGAACAATTTGACTTGCCACAAACAATTATTTATCAATTTTAAATAAAATATTTTATTTTGAGATTCGAATTTTATATTTGAGATGACAGAATTACGTCAGCTGTTTTCAATTTTTTTTTGAACCATCCCATCAGTTTCTTTTTTGACACTTCAATAGGCGCTGAACTTATTAAAAGGTATGTTTGTTTTGTTCATCTTTGAATTCCAACATGTTTTCGACTGGTTTTACATAAAACTTGTTTTTTACGAAAACCTGAAGCTACAAAAAATGTATGAGAAAACTTGTGTGTTTCGATTAGGTTTTTCTCTAAAACCGATATTTTCGCGAAAACCGCGTTTTGGGTTCGGTGTGAAAAGGCTATTAGAGTTGTTTCCTTCAATAAGGACTTTTTTGTTGTATTAATTTTTTTTTTTTAATTGCCCCTGAGCTTCAAGACTGTGAAACTTACTAAAATATTTGTTTTATCTCAAATTTTGAATTAAGAAGAATCGGTTGTGCTCTAAACGAAATAATCCAAAAATTAAGACAATTTTATCAAAAAACGTCAAAATCCTATATCCGTAATGTTAATTTTTCGCTAAAACAAAAAGGGCAGTCTTTTTACAATTATTACTTTTGATATCACAGAAACGAGATTTAATCAAAATCGTTAAAGCTGTTTTCGAGAAAATTTTAAAGAAAAAAAATTATTGCGTGGAGGCTACCCGTTTCGAATGAATGAATGAATTGTATATTGGGATTATTGCACTGCAACCTAATTATCTATTGAGCTCTCACTTAGAGCTGGATGAGAAAACTTCGCGTGATTAAATCTCCAATACGTTAAACAAAACTACTTTCCTTCTCTTATAACAAATGTTCATTTATTGCCATCTTGAGCTCTTCGTCACCAAAAAGATGAATGTCACGAAGGATTTTTTTTTTAAATTAGGGGGCTAAAATAATAATCTATATAAGAAGGTTTTATAATACAAATTCTATATACTACTGAAATAAATCAGCCAAGTAGAAGACTTAGCATTAAGGATTGGACTTGTTGAATTATTGATTCAAAATAGCTTTTTATGGCCTTTAGTCCTATAAATTGGCGTTTCGTTCGGCTTACTCACTTGAACTCATCAGTGACATAGTGAGGGCTTTGTCATACGCAATTTATATTAAGTTCAGTTCAACTTACATGAATTTTTCAACGAAAATTCACTGTGAACTATATCCAACAAGATTAGAATTCCTAATCATTAAGCTGGAAGTTTTTTTGCCCTGGGCCAGGCATAGTTTCTATATAAGAAGGTTTTATAATACAAATTCTATATACTACTGAAATAAATCAGCCAAGTAGAAGACTTAGCATTAAGGATTGGACTTGTTGAATTATTGATTCAAAATAGCTTTTTATGGCCTTTAGTCCTATAAATTGGCGTTTCGTTCGGCTTACTCACTTGAACTCATCAGTGACATAGTGAGGGCTTTGTCATACGCAATTTATATTCAAGTGAGTAAGCCGAACGAAACGCCAATTTATAGGACTAAAGGCCATAAAAAGCTATTTTGAATCAATAATTCAACAAGTCCAATCCTTAATGCTAAGTCTTCTACTTGGCTGATTTATTTCAGTAGTATATAGAATTTGTATTATAAAACCTTCTTATATAGAAACTATGCCTGGCCCAGGGCAAAAAAACTTCCAGCTTAATGATTAGGAATTCTAATCTTGTTGGATATAGTTCACAGAGAATTTTCGTTAAAAATTCATGTAAGTTGAACTGAACTTAATATAAATTGCGTATGACAAAGCCCTCACTATGTCACTGATGAGTTCAAGTGAGTAAGCCGAACGAAACGCCAATTTATAGGACTAAAGGCCATAAAAAGCTATTTTGAATCAATAATTCAACAAGTCCAATCCTTAATGCTAAGTCTTCTACTTGGCTGATTTATTTCAGTAGTATATAGAATTTGTATTATAAAACCTTCTTATATAGAAACTATGCCTGGCCCGGGCAAAAAAACTTCCAGCTTAATGATTAGGAATTCAAATCTTATTGGATATAGTTTACAGTGGATTTTCGTTGAAAAATTCATGTAAGTTGAACTGAACTTGATACAAATTGCGTACGACAAAGCCCTCACTATGTCACTGATGAGTTCAAGTGAGTAAGCCGAACGAAACGCCAATTTATAGGACTAAAGGCCATAAAAAGCTATTTTGAATCAATAATTCAACAAGTCCAATCCTTAATGCTAAGTCTTCTACTTGGCTGATTTATTTCAGTAGTATATAGAATTTGTATTATAAAACCTTCTTATATAGAAACTATGCTTGGCCCAGGGCAAAAAAACTTCCAGCTTAATGATTAGGAATTCTAATCTTGTTGGATATAGTTCACAGTGAATTTTCGTTGAAAAATTCATGTAAGTTGAACTGAACTTAATATAAATTGCGTATGACAAAGCCCTCACTATGTCACTGATGAGTTCAAGTGAGTAAGCCGAACGAAACGCCAATTTATAGGACTAAAGGCCATAAAAAGCTATTTTGAATCAATAATTCAACAAGTCCAATCCTTAATGCTAAGTCTTCTACTTGGCTGATTTATTTCAGTAGTATATAGAATTTGTATTATAAAACCTTCTTATATAGAAACTATGCCTGGCCCAGGGCAAAAAAACTTCCAGCTTAATGATTAGGAATTCTAATCTTGTTGGATATAGTTCACAGTGAATTTTCGTTGAAAAATTCATGTAAGTTGAACTGAACTTAATATAAATTGCGTATGACGAAGCCCTCACTATGTCACTGATGAGTTCAAGTGAGTAAGCCGAACGAAACGCCAATTTATAGGACTAAAGGCCATAAAAAGCTATTTTGAATCTAAAATAATAATCGTTTGGGGCTTGGTTAAAGCTAAAGGGATTTTTTCAGAACCGCAATCTCTCACAGTAGCCCTAATTATATGATCAACATAAAAACAGGTGTACCTGAGCTATTTTTGACGACTCTGAAGCTTCAAATTGACCACATGCTACGAGTGATCAACATGGATGATAATCGTAAGTCCAAATGAATAGCGCAAGAAGTCTAAGGAACAATGCAACATGGTTCGTAGAATGGTATAATCTGGCAAGACATTGTGGAATGAGCTTGTCTCTTGGCCTTACAGATATTAATTCCTGGAAACCACAACTCTACCTGCTATTGCAAAACCCAGATGTTAAAAGAAGAACTCATAAAACAGGCGCAAGAACCATGTACGCTAGCCTCAATTACAACCTCAAGAACAACAACTACTTCAGCGCCACAAGGACTACAAGTAAAATCAGTATAATTTTTTAAGCTAGACGGCCATTCCAAAAATCTCGAAACCAAGAAACAATATAAGTGTATTCAATACACTGTTTAAATTCGGAACTATTTTCTTGATAGGAGTGCTGTAAAAATAGTATTACGCCTCGAAATGACTGAACATTTCATGTCTTCTCCGTTACCGAAAAATGACAAAAGTTGGTATAAATGGTGAACTATATTAGTGTTCGTAAAATCATTCCGCATACAAAGCAAGACTTGAAAAAGGATTATGGTGGATTTTTTAAAGATTTTTAAATCATGTTTAACGGTCTAAAACAGGGTAACGGAGAAGACAAAATTGCACTTTCTTATCCAAATTTCAACGACTCATAGGCACTTTTTTTTACAAGTCTGAATTTCTTTGATCCCCATGCTTAAAATGGATCAAGGTAACTAAAAAAAGATATGTGTTAAATTTCATTAAAACCGGTTGATGTTTACACGTGCTAGTGAGCACTTGAAGTTTTTCATATAAAATACATGGTGTTTTCACAGTCTTTTACGCAAAGTGCCGGTAAAAGTGCAAACGTTGGTTGAAAAACTTTAAACTTGGTACATATGCTAAGTACCATAAGGAGTTTTCATATATATTTTTTTTATTTTTGTAAATAACAGTTACTCCATTAAAAATAGCAACAAATGCACAAAAACAACGATAATTATTAAATTTTTTTATGGGGTTAATATTATACAAAAATATTGAAAATATTTTTTTTTTTTGATACTCCTTACGGTAGTTAATTTATGTGCCAAGTTTAAAGATTTTCCGTCAACTTTTACAAATTTGCTGATATTTTGAGTAAAAACTGTGAAAACCCCATGTATTTTGAATGAAAAATTTCAAGTGCTCGCTAGCACGTGTTAACGTTAATCGATTTCAATGAAATTTTATACACATTTTTTCAATTGCCTGAATCACTTTTATCATTGATGAGAATTATTTAAAAATACGAATTGCAATGTAACTGAACAAAAAAGAAATCTTTAATCGTACGTGTCTTCTCCGTTACCATTAGTTGTCTTCTCCGTTACTGTCTTTCATATTTTTTTCTGATAGTAAAATGAAACTTGGGATTAAACCCAGGATGGTTTTTGATAAATGTTGGTGTTATGAAAGTGTGCAGAAAAAGTCGACTTCATATCTTAATGGACGGCGCAGAATTTAAAACTTCAAGGCAAAGGTCGGAAATTTCTAAATCGTACGTGTCTTCTCCGTTACCATCTATTTTTTTGTATAAACCTACTAAATTTCATAATTTTTTGGTGAAATTTATGTGTCATGTACTTTGTGATGAATTTCTTAAAAACCACTGAGTTTCAAAAATAAATATTAATTTCTTAACAAGAAAAACCTTACTACAAGCGTCCGATTGTATTCTCCGTTACTTTGGAATGGCCCTAGAGGAGAATTGCTGGGACTCAACAATTATATTCCACATAGCGCTGACTTGGAGGAAATATGTAATATTTATGTGCAATTAAAGTGAACGAGTAACGAGAAGATATCTTACTCATATATGAGTCATTCTGAATATTTTAATGTAATATGTTATATTCATTAGTGCAAAATTTTAAACATTGCTCGTTTAAGGAATAGAACCGTTTCTAGTTAGCCTAGTCGTTTAACTTCTATAACTTGTATAACTATTTCATTATTTTAAATACATTAAACAACTCTTCTAACTAAAGTGAACTCCGCAACGTAACGTAAGCAAATTAAGGTTGAACAAGCCCAAATTTGACATATGAATAGAGACACACTGCTACACAACACCTACAAATTAAAAACACAAAAAAAAAACTCGAAGCAAATAATTTCTCGTTGTAGAAGGCAAAATTTATAAAGGAAGATCATATAGATTGCGATTGTCTAGATACAATATTGCTCTTTATTCTCTGATTCCTAACCAAATCAATTTTATTTTCCCACTCTCTTGCATTTTTGAAATATCTTTGAGATATGTATGTGTGTCCAACGCCGGAGTATTTCAAAATTTAAGATCGCGTAATTGGATTGTTTTGCAATTTATTTGTTTTTGCTTTTTTTTAAATCCAAAATATTCAAAAATGAGCTTCAACTTTTTTTGTAAAATTAATTTATTTATTAATTTTTTTTTGTATTGTTTATCAGTTTATTTATTTATTGTTGTTTTTATTTATTTAATTATTTCGTTTTTTACCAATTGTTAATTTATTAGTTAATTAATTAATTAATATATATTAAATGTTCATTGATTGTTAATTATAAAAATACTTACTACTAGTATGGCAATTCCCTTAGATTTAAGCTTGTAGTCATTTTTTTTGTATCAAATGAAGGTTTTAATCATAGTTTTCTTTTAAATGTTATATTAAATTCAAAATCAATTTCATAAAATGTTTATACATATTTCTCAGTTGTATAAGATAAGATATTCTTGAAATATCAAATCTCTGTGCAAGCGGCGTATTTTTCTTATATTGTAAAGCCTTGATCTATGAAAAATAAAATATCTATCTATCCATCTATCTTCTGTGAAATAACTCTTGTCCACTGGATAAAGTATACTTTTTATGAGATGCGTTTTGCTGCTTTAGCGTTAAGGTATATTTAATGTCCATTAAAATTACAAAAGAGTCGACTCTCGCTCTAAAGTTTGTATTTAGAGCGGACTTCCATTTTAAAAGTGATTTATGTAGAGTTCGTTTTAAATGTTTAAAATTTTTCGCCATTGTTTTCAATAGTCCAAAGCAAATTGTTTCAATATCAGTTCTCAAAAAAATACGCACAGTGGTTTCAGATGTATGGAGAGGCAGTATTAAATCTATAAAATCTGAAGTAGCTAACCATAAGATATCATCAGAGAAAATTTCCGCCTACTGACACGCCCCCTTTTTAAAATAGGTCATCTAATCGTCAAAACTTGATGTATATAAAGGGTGTGTTTTTTAGAGAAGTTGTAGATAGTAAAGGTATTCGTGCAACAGCGTAAACTCATCGTAAACATCGTAAAGCTGTAAACTTCAAAAATCTGTCAAATTTTCCATACAAATTGTGACAGAATTACGAAGTTTAAAAGTTTACAACGTTAACGACGACTTTACGCTGTTGTATGAATACCCTTAATGTAATTTATAAGATATCTTCCATATAACGCCCACTTTTGGGGCGTTTTTGACAAAAAAAAAATTGTTTGGCTAATTTCTATGAGATTAAAATGAATTGCCTTACTAACAGGTTAAGAACAATAAATGAAATGATGCAAAATTTTTACCCCGCCCACTTTTGATGGTGTTTTTCACAAAAAAATTTTTTTAATCGTTTTCTAAAAAAAAGTGAAAAAAGTTGAATAGAAAAAAATGTGTATGGAGTGCCTTTTTAAAAAAATTAGGTCATACAAAGTTTTTTACCACGCCCTCTTTTAAGAGGTGTATTGGAGGAAGTAATATCTCCTAAAACTGAAAGAAATTAAACACTCTTTTTGGTAAACGATAGTCTAGCTCTAGACTCTAGAGCAGCTATACTCAACCTGCGGCCCGCGGGCTGCATGTGGCCCGTCGAGTATTTTAAGTGGCCCACCTGGCATACTTACATAAATATGCGATTGCATAGAAAAACTGAGTACCATAAATAAAAATTTACAGCCGCTTACAGCATTTCAAATGCTTCTGGAAAAGTTAATTTGGTATTAGATGACAGTTCTTCTTCTGAGAAGAAGAGAGCAACGATTCTGAATATGAAGAAAGAAATTGAAACCAGAAGCACGAATACATGTGCTCAATTGAAGCGTCAAAATTGTCATATGTTATTTGCTATTTAATTTTGGAATTGCCAATGTGCATTCTCATTATACTAAAATTTGGAGTTAAAATAAAACAATTATGAAAAAAAAAAAAAATGGTTAGGCCAAACATTTTATCCTCTCCATTATCGTTATCTTCATACCTTGCAGTAGAATTTTTGCTTAAGCAAGGAGTTTACTCAAAATAAAAACCCAAGGGGCAGAAATTCGCTGCTGTTATTAATGAATATCAATATTCAGAGAACAGCTCTGTGAACGGTTCACCAAATCACCTAAATGCAACAACCAAGTGCACAAGTACAACCAAACTTCAGAGTCAAGAAAAGGGTTGCAACTTGTTCGTTTGGCATTCTGGAATCTGGATTAGAGAGCTCCGGAGAGTTCTTCCGGATTACCAAACGGAAACGTTATGACAAAGCAAATATTTTGCTTACGTGTGAAAGCCACTGATTTTGCAGCTGATTTAACTCAAATCGCAAGTAATTTTGAGATGTTTGACCGGTTTTGCTCTTAAAAGTTAAGACACAAACTAAAAAAAAAACAATATCACTATGAATTAAGCGACCGCAACATAAACTTGCCTCCTTCTACTTCAGGAAATAGTTACTGTTCCTGACAGAAAAAAAAGTCAGAAAGTCGAAGCTGGATTGAAAAATCAACATCTTGGATCTACATACGTTTGGGAATAATCGTTTCCTATCCTACAAAAAATGTGTAAGGAAATGAACAAATTAGCATGCACAACAAGCCAGATATCGAAAAAAGTGTTCTTAATTTCAGATATCAAATTAATTTTTGTATTAAAATGTATAATGAACTATTCAATCTAAATTACTTCACACCTAAGTGCAAAAAATATTTTATGTTGCGGCCCGAGGCCTCATAACAAAAACTTCTTTGTGGCCCTTATGAATAAAAGGTTGAGTATGGCTGCTCTAGAGCGTTAAGAAAGTCAAAAATTGGAATTTTCATGGTCCCTTAAAAATTTTCATAAGATGGTGGATTTAAAACGGTACTAATGAAAAAATTTTGCTCCACAAATAACATTCATATAGGTTTTTCTATAATTTAGGGCGTTTTGAAAATCTTTTTTATGGGATTTAAGTCATTCAAGGATTTTTTGTTTTCGGTGCTCTTAAGACATAAACTCGATGCTTTTAAAGGTTTTTTTGTTTTGTATTCCATACACCATGGTTCAGTGTATAACATGTACTATAAGTCCGAACGGGGAAGACCAGGGAACATTAATTTTTTCTTAGTTGAATTTTGAATTTGAATTTAAAGAAAGGTACCAATTTTAAAAATTCGCACAAACAAATTTTCAAACCATATTAGTTTTTTTTTGTTTCTAAAATTTTATTAATTTGCATACTTATTAGAGGAAAAATAACAAAAAAGTCAAAGAATCCTACAACTTAAAATAATCGTCTTTGAAGTATGCTAATTTTTTGCTTCAAAATCACTAACATTTCATTCATCAACTAAGGAATCCAAAATTTTACATTTAGAAACTGATTTCATAAAAACCATACTGATCCTGATGATTCAACTATTACTTAATCAAACTGCAATGTCAAAAATTAAAATATTTAACAGTCGAAAAAATGATTCTTGTCCGCCCCTGAACCACAGTGGGACGTCCTCTAGTACAATTTTCCGATTTTTTTCCGAAGACGGCGAAACGGGATCGCCTGAGCAAATGTCGTCTTCAATATACTCTGGGCTTTAAACTCACATGACCATACTTTTATACAAAAGATAAAGAAAGTGCAAACTATTAGTTAACAGTCACCTTTGAGAACTTTTTTGACTATTTCCTTCTTTTGTAAAAATTTAATCAAAATTTTCTACACATTGTCAAGTCAGCCGTTCCGATTGTCGTTAACTAAGGCTAATAAGCGAAATAATTATCTGAACTTTATGAAATTTAATATTCAAAGCCTCAGATAATGTCAATACCTTTAGTAAATATGTAAGTTAAATTTTAATAAAGATAGTTCTGAAGTTGAACCGCATCAATAATAATTTACTCCTATACCGATAATACATTGAACGTCCCTCGTGCCCCCAAATACAGACGCCCTGTATGAGGAAAGCCACTTTCTTGGACTTCTCCATCTTCGTAATGATGATTAAAACCTCAAAAATATTTTTGACACGAAACAAGATGTTGCCTTCTAGAATAAGTAAAAATACCGAATAATTTGATCTTTACTTTTATAATCTTCAAAGAATAAAATTATTGTTAGGTTCAGAAACATTCTTTGAATTACTTTTGGAAGGATCAATCTTTCAACATTCCAGGCAAATTTATAGATGTACCGATAGTTTAATCAATCTTAAATATGTAATATTTTCACTCTAACCTAAACTCAGTCCTAGAAACTAGAAAACTCAGAAACTAGATTCTATATAATAAAATTCTGAGGGTCGAAGAAATTCCCAAGGAGTCACAAGCAAATGGATACATCCACTTCAGAGCCACAGGAATGTGAGAATTATTATTATTTGAATAACATTTCAATGGGCGTTTCTCTTCCATTTAAGTCCAATGCCGATTCCTTGGGCTTGTTTTTTGAACCACAAAAAATAATTTTCTCTCATTATAAGGAAGAATCTCAATTACAAGAAATGAAACTATGTATATGTACATACATTTGAAGAATGACGATATTTGGAAAGGACCTGACTATGGCCGCAGAGAAAGATACCCAAACTTCATGTAGTTTTTAATTCTTCAAGTCGAACATCAACTTAAATAAAATAAATTAAATAACACGTTAAAGTTGTTCAAGAAGAACTTTAGTCAGCTTTATTGATATTAAGATTAGTTTTGTTATGGATTCTATAAGTTAAAAGCATAAAACACCTAGCTACTGTATCAACTCCCTGTACACTTCGTCCCATTTGTGGCTCCTTCTACTTATAAAAATAGATTAAGTTCCATTCGAATAGTAACGCCTAAAATTCATAAAATATGTACATTAGGGGTCGTTTAAAAAGGTCATCGCGAATGACCTAAATCGACTCAAAATTACGGGAAAAAAAAACCAAGCAGTTGGAGACATTACCCACCCATCATAGGATTTTTTTCTTGCCTACTTCTCACCTACATGCTCTGAATTGTCTGGCAGATTTGACGTGAATTTCCTAGCATGCAAAAAAAAGGGAAATTTAATTTACTCCTATATAACGGCCACCCTAATGTACATATATGAAATATTATATTTAAAATTGATTTATTTTTAATTATAAGTCAGATTTGTCCGACTTGCAGAAGTTAAGATGTTTATATTAATCAGGAACAGTAGGTAGGGTTTACAAAAAAAAGAACACAATTTTTGACTTTTAGGTTCTTTAAACGTTTGAAGTGCTTAGAACTAAGTTATAAATAAAAGCAAAAGAAATCGATTCAAAAGAGGTGACAACAATTTGTTAATAAATATATCCTTACCTGACTGAATCTGTCTTGACTGTCAATGATATCTATAAATAAGCTCATGCGATCATCCAATATTTGAAATCCATTCCGAGGTTGCAGCAGCAGGCTTTGGACAGCATCTCGTATACTACCGGGTGTCGAACTACACGAACTACCCTCAGTACTATCACCAAGGGTGTTATCCTTTTCGCACTTTAGTTTTTGCAATTTTTGATGATCCGAAGATTGACGAAGTGCTTCAGAACATTTTTTTAGATAATCCATGGAGCCTTTTGATTTGTGTATATCAGCCATAGCTTGAAAACTATCAAGGATTTCGTTAAAATCCATTGTCTTCACAGTACTCATAACAGGAGTTGGTAGCTGTTGGCTGTTTTTATTTGAAACTGCAGTTGTATTGTTGTTGTTTTTGATAATCTTACTTGGACTTAGGGCATGCAAATCTTCGTTCATTATTCGTAGGTTATCAGATATTTGGTGAAAACTCTCCAAGGTAGTACTATTGGTAGCGTTGGGATTACTTTTGGTTGGTAACCGTCGAGCGGAGAGGTCTTGCGACGAGTTTCTATTTGATTTGACATCAGGAATTACAATTTTTGCATCAGTCTCAGGGATTTGATTTGATCGAATTGCATCTAGAAAAACTCTTAATTGGTCAGATGGGGTTATGAGTTCTGCAGGAGTTTCTAGAGGATCTTGTTCTGGTGAAACCAACGTTTTATCTGGAAATATATTCACTTGATGCTCGGTGCGCATTGTGCTCCGAATATTCTCGAGAAACATTTTAAGTTGGCTTGAAGGAGTTTGTGCATCGCTGGAAGAAAGCGAGGCTAGGGATTTGCTCACAATTTCTGGCGAAATCATGCTTGAAGAAAAGTTGCCTGTTGAGCTTGAAGTGGGCAACAGCGAAGATGGTTGTGAAACTTGTTGTTTCTGAAGTTGTTGGCGTTTAAGTTCCGAAAGTAATTTTGCTTGCTCCGAGTACTTTCGTACACTCTCTGTTATTGTCCGCAACTGTTCCGAGTAAGATCGTAATTGATTTTCTAGATAGGCTTGATCTGGTACAGAACCATATGCATAGGACAACGGTCTTTCTGTTGGTTTTTGCCATAAGAGCTCTTCGTTATCTTTTCCAACAATCGACTGATGACCGTGAAATGTTACAGAATGTCTCATTCCTCCAGACTGCGTAGCTACAGAAATATCAGGAACAACAGACTTTTCGGACGATTCCCTTCTAATATTATCGTTGCTAGAACTCTTCTTGTCGATTATAATTTTGTTGTTTGTAGTAAATTCAGATTTAATGTTCCGAGGAGAAACCCGCACAGGTCCACACTGATTTGGTTGTGATTGGCGCCTTAAGGGGATCGGCGGCGCTTGATATGAACTGTCTATCTCGTTGTATCGGTCCAAGCTTCTTGGGCGCTTGCCAGCAACACTATTGTGCAAAAACAAACTTTGTGGGTTTTTAGGCAAATTATTTTCAGTGACTATAATGTGGCTATCAGTTGACTGCTTAATAGGACGTGGTGTGCTTTGAGAGCGCCTGGGAACAATAGGTTGCTTTTCGGGCGGTTTTTGTTGCTTTAAAGCAATTTTATCATTTGAACCATTCGAGCTATTTCTGTACTGTTGAAACAAGGCCGCATAGAGGCTCTCTTTATCGGCTCCTGAAAGATGTTCAGATACTGGATTCCTAAGCTGGGATCTAGACAAAATTAGACGCTGTTGTTCAGATTGAGATATTGGTGACTGGTGATGCAATTGTTTGGTTCTGTAGCAGGGAACAATTGGCTTAATGTCAAAAGTTACTCCGTTGTGTGTTGAAGTGACGGCAATACTATGAGGTCGCTTTGGTCGCCAATCTGAATATTTTGATCCCTCAAAACTCGTTACTGGTGAGGAATTCGCCAAAACGTCAATCTCTTCGTTCTTTTGTGCAAAAGGATTTGTTTTACTACTATCGTCTGCGGGTGCATCTTTGATGCCATTTGTGATGTGGCCATCAACTCCATTAAGAATGACTGGTGCAAGGGGAGTGCAATGGCCATTTGAGAGTGGGCTTGATTGGCCCTGTTTAATTGGTAGTGAAACCTTTTCTGGTGATACAGCTGCTGGACTACACTGTTTTGATGATGGTGATGATGATGATGTCAGTTTGATAACATCGTTTTGAATGCTTATTTCAGGTATTGATTCCATTTTAATTCACTTGATAGCGTATGTTTAAACATATTTAAAAAAACCCGCACTAACTAGGAATATTGAAGTTTTATTCGATGTTTGTATAAAATTTCTCAAAAATTGATACATCGGCCTAGATTTTTAAAGCATTTAACTATTTGAAAATAAGAAACTGCTGCTGGTAGGGTCTTCTATTTATTCAATTTATTTTATATCAATTTAAAGCATAAGTTTTATTTTACCAAATAATAATTTCAAAGTCAATTTGTATGCACTCAGCGACTATTCACAATAGTTAATAGCCACCTATCCGCCAGAATAAAAACAAATTTTTGGAACATTGGAATAGGTCCAAATAAAAAGTAGGATCCCATGTTTTTTTTGCAAGAATGAGTTAAAAATTGATCAGATCACGAGGAATATAAAATACGGCTATTATTGTTGGCTAGAAGCCTTTATATCTAAACAATATTGGTAGCTTTAACTTAAAAAGACGAATGAACGGGGCAACCCTAATTAATTGCAGAAATATACCAAAAACATACAGTGTAATTCAACTTCCGTGGTATGATGATGAATGCGCGGTATTGAAGCAGGAGTAGGAAAATGCACAAATGCAAATGCTACAACGGAAAACAAGAACAGCAGAGGAGTACCGGGAGAAGAAAAAGAAAGACAAAAAAAAAACTCTGTATAAAACCTTTCTGCAACACTATGATCGGCACGTACCGGTGTGGCTTCAGGGCAGGCAGATCAACGATAAACCAAATCTCACATTGAGCAAATCCTGGAAAAGACCAACGAATTTCAAGTGGAGAACCACCATCTATTCATCAACTTCAAAGCCGCATATGATAGCATAAGTGCCAAGAGCTTCCATTGGCGATGTCGGAACTCGGGATCCCGAAAAAACTGATCCAGCTATGACGCATGACGTTACAAAATACGCGGTGCAACGTGCAAGACGGTAACAGCTCATCTGAGCTATTCCAGACATGTACAGGGTTCAGACAAGGAGATGCGCTATCATGTGATTTCCTCAAACTAATCCTGGAGCAGATAGTGCGCAAGAGTGGTGTTAACATGGAAGGCACTATCTTCAACTGGGCTTCTCAACTGTTTGGCTATGTGGACGACATCGACATCATCGGCCACTCCAAGCGAGCTGTACTTGAAGCTTTCATAGCTATTGGTAAACAGACGAAACGCTTTGGTCTTGAAGTGAATGAAGACAAGACAAAGTATATGCTATCAACAAACAAAGCCTCATCTGTCCATCGCCTATAACAACACGTCACTGTTGGTAGCAGTAATTTCGAGGTAGTCAAGGAGTTCACCTACCTCGGAACAAACATCAATTTCACGAACGACACAATAGTGGAAATCCGACGAAGATTTACCCTATTGCCCATAATCTCATAAAGGCCTTGACTACAATTTTCATACTTCTGAGTAATAAAGGAAAAAACTTAAGGTCTGGGCCTGGTCAAACAACGCGATCCGGCGATACAATCATTACTTAACTGGGAAAAAATATTCCGCCGATCGCACTCTGTTCGGCTTTAATCGCTGACCATAACCGAACATTTTGTAGAAAGGGCCTTTACGAGATTATGGGCAGCCCAGCAAACCGCTGCTACTTCGGTTTGGGCACACAAATGGGTTCAAAACTTCTTTCTCGAGAGACAAAGTACACGGTACACAAATAGCTTATTTTACCAGTTCTACGGCGGCACCGAGTGCTGGACGATAAGTAAAAAAGCGGAATTGGGCACAAAGAAAAATTCTTGGATGGATATTAGGTCCTATATGCGAAGAGGGTGATTGGAGAAGACGATTCAATCGTGAATTGTACGAGCTGTTCCAAGATAAGGATTCAGTCCAAAGAGCCAAAACACGATGGCTCGGTCACATCGAGCGAAAAGATAATAATGCCCCAGCCAAGAAAGTCTATGAATCCCAGTCCCCCAGCTTCGAGATGGCCAGGAAGACCGAACCTCCCCTACAGGGACCATGCGGTTACAGACGCAAGAGCGCTTGGTCTCGACACGACTGGAGGGAGCGTGCGAGGGACCGCAACCGATGGAAGACCGCAATATCTCAGGCAGAGACCCTCCATGGATCGGGAGTCGGATAAGTTAGTAAGCAAGAAGAGTTTTCAACTTGTTTTGTTCAACTGGTGTTGGTGATTTAACCCTGAACTGTAAAACTAGACCTTAGAGGCTCAGGTTAATGACCCCATCCCATAGCAAAATTTGTCTGGCCACAAAATTTAACATAATTTTGTGATTTAAGGGCTGTCTGACTTTAAAATTAATTTGGGAAATAACGGGCTTCCGGAGAGTGATGTTTTTTTTTTTAAACAATACCCTATTAAGTATTTTGTACCAACAATCGTTGTAACGTTGACATCAGACTATATTGTATTACTTCCATATTCATGTACCTTCTTAACAAACGTTCTTGTAATTCATGTACGAACAACTATTACAGAATGAACGTACGGTATAATGAATGCAAATTTTTTGAATAATTACCACAAACCACATCACCCACATACGAGGCAACTACATACCTATACTACTCTTTGTCTGACTGCAAAATTTTTGCATAAAATCTGTTTTCATTTTGCAAAGCAATCATCAAAAACCGGGAAAAAAAGTTTTGTCTTCATTAGTTTTCGATTCTAACAAGAAATCACGGCAGTCCTGAATCCTGATCTTAGCAACCAACATCACCATCTGTGCAAGAGGTGATTTTTCTCTCACAAACATATGTACATAAATTATAATCAACCCAGTTATCGTATTGGATATACAATATACATATAAATATGTACATATATTTGTGTACATATATAAAATAAAGAAGTAACTTGGAGTATTGATTTAAGGGTATACTTCCACTAACAACGCCAAGTGCACACGGATGTTATGGATACCTTTGTTGACGGAATGTGGTGGTGTGCTCACCTATTTCAAAATGTCTTTTGAGCTATTATCCTTCTTTTTTTTAAGATACACCCACATACAAATATTTACTACCACACTATACTTTTCGTGAGAATATGAATGATGAAAATGGTGGAGATTGCATTGTGCCAAGTAAAAAGGGTTGACGGAGCAGCAGCCACTTATGAAGAAAACGAAAATAGTGCACAACAAACCAAGTTGGCGATGTCAACTAATTTTTACTTGCGATATGGGGGGGAAAAATGTTTCTTGTTCATTTATTGTTTGAACAATTAATAATAACTATTTATATATGTAGGTATTTTGTAGGTAGGTATGTACTAGATAGCTAAATGAAATTATGTTTAATGCTCAATTCATGTTCGACCAGATACTTTTGAGTGATATTCTACAAACACAGTGATTCAATTTCCTATTGTTTATATAAAAACTTAAAGGGTGTTTCTGTTTCTCTTTTTAAAAGTTACAGCTTTTGCAGAAATGTCCCAGATTTTTTATTGTGAATGAATGAGTGTTTCTATAAAAGCTTAGTAGAAAGCTAAATTTGACCACGAAAATTTAAAGAAAGTGTTAATAAAACGAGTTTCTTTATTTGAAATTTCAGTTTAATTAATTTCAAACTGTTTTAAGGGATTTAATTTCAAACTGTTTTAAGGGATTTTCTAAACGTACAGTTTATCTTACTATTCCAAATTACAACAAAAGTACAGTAAAAAATCATTTAGTCTTAAGAGATCTGCAATAAATTTTGCCTAGCGGAATTTCCTACCTGGAGAAACAATCTTGTTTTAACGGGGCACTAGAAACTTTTGCATTGACACTAACGTGGCTCTAGCGAGGGTAATTATCGATTTTCTCAGGGGTCACGCCAGTTAAGCAACCTTTTGCCTCGAGAGACAAAAAAAATTGTCTTCCCTGGAATTCTTTCCTGTCATCTTCTGATTACCAGTACAATACTCTAATTACTGAGTTATTACGCAATACAGTTGCGACAAGTTCTTACTAGCGAGGGCCTCACGAGTATCTGACAAGTTTTCCTTGTCTAGATTTCCCCTACCAAAGCCTTTCCACGGCTTTGATTTAACTTGACAAAAACTTGCCATTTTTTTCAGGTGGGTTGATTTTTGACATTAATATACACAGGTAAATAGCCCTTGACATTTATAGCTTAAGGGCGGTATTCACCGACGGCTCATAACTTATGAGGCTCATAAACCTATTCACCAAGCAATAATAGTGAATATTTATGAGCGCTCATAAGACTTATGAGTGGTACTGACCACTCATAAAGTTATAAGCGCTCTCTCCGAAAACTAATTCGAAAACCTTCGAAGTACCCTTCAAGAAAATTCACTTACTCATTTTGTCGGTACTTTTTGGATCCTTACAAAAATGAGTCTCACACGCACACATATTGTAAATCCTTTTGTCTTCAGGAATTTTATTTTTTGTTTCAATTTTGTAGGTTCTTTTTGTAATTCACGCGGTGAAAATTTGAAAAATAGGATAATAAAAGGTGTATAAAATGAATCTGTTCCGGATAGAAAATTACAGAAAAGTACAGGATTGTGTACTCCATGAGTAAAAACCCTGCCCAAGCTGTTCTTCATTCTATCACCATGATGTTTTTGAGAACAGTTAAGAACAATATTTCCTGCACCTACTTTTGTGGTCGAGAAAGTGAGTGAGAAATGTCGAAGTACCAGTACCAGTTGATTTGTTTGTCTGGGATAATAATAAGCAAAAATTTATCTCAGAAAAACTTTTTGCTTAAATCTGACAGTTTTGACAGTTTTCACACATTCATACTGTTCTGGGTCCCAATTCCGCAAGGGTGACTGATTTTCTGTGTACACATTCTATTCACACCCAAAACAAATGTAAATAAATTTGATTGATTGTGCATGCGTTATCTGTCAAAAACTTAAAACTCACTCTTGCCGAATCGCAAAAATCGATGTGTACACGAATTTCTGTGTACACAGAAAAAACTCACTCTTGTGGAATTGGGCCCCTGATGTAGTTTTTCTTAATTTAACATAGCTAATATAAACTAACGTTTGACGTCTATCTCCCCTTCAAGCGAACGAGTCCATTTTGGATCCTCAAACGTAGTAGACAATGTACGAACGAAATAATTAGCGAAACCAAAAAGTGAAGTAAAAACATTTCCCTATATGAAGCAAACTAAAACGTGCAATGATCTTCACCCCGAGACAAAACTAAGAAAATAAGTGCAGAGAATTAAAATCACTGTAGTCACAAAGAATTTATTTATGTGCATGCAACACTCATTTTTCAAGGATCCAAGAAGTACCGACAAAGTGCGGTCATTTTTGAAAACAGTTAGATTTCACAGTTTGGGGGTACCTGGGGAAGAGAGAGTTGTTCTCATTTTCGAACTTCGAAAAAGAGCTATGAGTGGCTGGTGAATAGCACAAATATAATTTGAGTTAGGAGCCTCATAAACTTAAGAGCCGTTTATGAGTGCTCGGTGAATACCGCCCTAAATCTAATTTCTTGTATCAGCATGCGAGCGAATGTTTTTTTTTTTTGAAAAGGTTAAATGTTAAAGTAAACAAATTCGATGGCGCGACAGCTCGTTCAGAGCCAGGGCCAATGACACCCAACTCTTAGCATTCCTGTCTGCGTGTTGCAGCAATAAAGATGTCCTACAGTTTTCTGCCGATTCCAAACGACTGAGACGAGATGCATTTTTTCATAACAAGAGATAATCTTGCAGAATTTATATAAGTTCCTCGCTAGAGGCAGTACCCTTAAAAAAAAATATTATTTGTTTTCAGGTGGCAGATGCTGGAGAATCGATCGCCAGATCTTTGGCTTCACGGTTTTAAGCAAGTATACCATTTCGCCATGGGCAACTACGATTTATTAAGGGTATTCATGCAACGTCGTAAGTTTACAAAATTTTGTAAAAATATAAGTTTACGCAAACGTTTGCATGAACGACCTTTTTATTTAGCCAGTTTATGGCCCTCATTATGAATAGCGAACGTTCGCTTAAAAGCGAATGATTTAGCGAATTCCCTTATCACGGTATTATCGATAGCGATACTGTTATAGTGGGCCTATATTTCAGAGATCTCAGAAAACTCACAGGGCTCAGAAATATAAACAGGATTCCTCTCAAAAATTCCTCACTTTTCCCTTAAAAACTGGGACTGAAATTTTTCGGGTTCACTAGCTCAGTTATTTTTTGTCGCAGTAAACATAAGAAGAAAAAGATATTTGTTTTGACTTCTATGTGAAGTATTCTGTTTATATTTTATCCTCCTGCTCTGTCAAAAAATGGAGGAAAATTACTGAGCACTCAAGAAAAATATAAACTGGCTAATTCATTTGGTTAAATGCTGTTCGATAAACGTCAAATATTAAACGTCAAAAACGAGACAGATTAGACTTGTTCAGTTTTCGAAGTTATTTTTAAATGGAGAACGATTAATAAATGTAAAGGTAGAACTATAACAGTAGCAAGCTGTTGGAAGAAAAACCAACAAAAGGTGGTTTTCCAAACAATGAAAAGGAGAAGAGAGCTATATTCCACTTAAGTAAAATGAATCATCTTTCTCTTTTGTTCGTTCCTACTTCACCAAATGTCAGTTTCACTGCCGTGGGATGCGCTCTGGATCACTCTTCGAAAAGTAGCAAAACGCAATTATGGGCGTGCCATATGACTTTCATGTATTCGCTCTTTTTCATCCGACCGGCATTCGACTATAATAGTTCAACCACGACAATACAAACGACAACTTCCGTTTGTTAAGGATCTCCCAAGCCAATGTGAATCATTCGTCGACGACGACGAAAACCAAAATAACAATAACATTGTTTTCAATGAAAATAGCACCTTGTTGGTGTAGTTTCGTCGTCGTCAACAATGATTCGCGTTGGTTTGGGAGAGCCGAAAAGTAGGTTTCTTATTTAATTATATTTTTGTTTGTATAAGCTACGTTTTAATTAACCATTCGCCAACTAATCGCCATACGATAGCTACAGAACAATATTTTTTAGTTCTCTGAGATATCATATCATATTTCTGAACACGCCTAATTCTTAAAGTCACAATGACGTTTGGGTAAGTTTATCCAAATAAATTTGGTTAATTTTCCGCAGCAAAAACCTTGGTTAGTTTTAACCAAATTGTGTAAACCATTTCCCATACAAAATTTGACAGTTCTTTAACCAAATGATAAGCTTAACCTAATCGTTAACTTACTAGTGTTTACGAAGTTGCATGAATACCCTTATTAAATAAGTAACCATAATTTCCTGGCTGGATTAAAAAATAAAACATTCCATCTGCTAACTGAAAACTAGCAAAAAAAAAAGAACAATAAACACGAAAAGGAACACCCTTTACAAGGAAATTAAATAGAATGGACAACCACAAAAAAAATCATGCATTCTAAATAATAATGAAGATAGAAACATTTTAGCACCACGACGCACAAATGTGTGAGGTTTATAATTTAGATTATTATTTAATCTGGTATGTCTCGTACTTTAGTATAAACATTCTAACATTTATTATGTTTACCTACAAAAATGTAAGGTATTAGAGTTTATGAGTAATGTATGTATAATTGTACATATTATATTCCTATGTCTGTATGGTTATTATCAACATCTCCCAGCAGCAGTATTAGATTCAACTTTTGCGATAAGAAAAGATAAAACTTAATTTTCACTAACGAAATAAGGAAAGAAAATCACTTTTTTTTCTCAAAGTAAGAATCTTATTTTTCACAACCAGTTGTTGCCGTAGTTTTGTTATTTCTTTTATTTATTTTTTATTTAAGAAAATTTTCTTTTATATAGGTACATAATTGTATTAAACTCGTAGCACTCAGAAACTCCAGATAAAGCACTTTTGATTGAAAAAAGAAGAAAATTAAAACAAAACTATCGAGACCGCTACAAATTGTATACCGAAAAATCTGTATCTGTTTTGGAAATTAGGAAAAGAAGGATACGATTTTTTTTAGTTCCGGAAATGCGGACCGATGCTGTTGTATCTCAAAAAGTTACACAAAAACTAAAATTATAATCGTCAGAGTAGATGGAATTCGAAGAAGGCAGACAATAATTGTAGGTTTATTTTTTTATAGATAGTTCAAACATTAAACAAACGATCCGACCGACGACGATGACGATGACGAGGACCACGGACCAACCGACATCTTAAAGATTTGGGGATAGTCTCCCCTCTCCCCTATTAATTCACTGATAGTGCGATATAAGGTGGTGTCGTCAAAATGTACATGCAAGAGTACAGCATAAGTGGAAGCTGGCTCTTTGGTGGAATGAAGCAGCATCTTCCATCACACAGTGTTTTGTTTGCTTTATGAGTGGTTATGGTTGTTACCATAATTGCGCTTCGGCTATCGCTGCTGATTCTTTTCCAAGCGCTTTAGATGAGAGAGCTACTGGGAATTGGGATGCTGTTTTCGTGTTAAGATTTTCCAGCAGAAAAGAGCGAAAGAGTAATCTATGGGAGGTACAGACTTGAAGATCATGCGCAAATCAATAGAAGAGAAGCTTTCGAGAAATTTATTGTTGGGAATATGTACTGGTATTAATGTATACATTTTCTCTTTTACTATGGTGTTTGTGTCAGTTTTTTCTGTTAACCGGACATTTAAATGAAAACAGTGCTTAACTTTTTGCAGTGATTGTAGGTGTACAAAGAATACACGCACCCTCTTTTTATAGGTGTAGGGGATGATTTGGACGTTTTTTTTTCTTCTCACAATGATTCTGTTAGGTAACATATTAAGTCCACGTGATGGATTTGTATGTGTAGTGTATTCACACAATATGTGTCAACAGAACAAGCTTTATGCCGTTAAAATAAGTACATAAAGTTATAATGACTTGGTAGATATTACAGTGGGTCTGAGCTTACGTTCTGCAACTTTTTTGTATCGAAAAAAATTGTACTTTTTCTTCGAAAAAATAATCTATGTCACTTCCAGTTTCTTCATAGGGAAAGACGAAAGAAATATTTTTTTTAACAGATTACACAAGTAGGAGCTGTTTATCCACCAATGTGATAGGTGGAAACCCAGAGTTGTTACTTGCGTTATATGTTTATATTCTAAGGTGATTTTTTTTTAATTTAAGCTGGTAAGCTCTTGTAAAACTTTAGTCCATTAATTTACCGTTAACCTGGCCCCCAAGATGAGAGAAATTTTATGTGGGAAAATACATATTAAATGTTCAACCTAGCATTGTAATTTTTATAACTTTGTTAATAATGGCTTTCTGACCCATATTATTATTATTTTTTGTATGGACATATGTAAGTCTGTATCTGGTGCGGGAAAGTGTTATAGCCCAATAACTGTTGCACTGCGCTATAACACCTCTAACAGTTATTGGGTTGTTACACTTTCGCTGCCCGAGATACAGATTTATGCTTATATAACAAAAAATAGCTCTCATTGAGACCATTCCAATCATAAAGATCAGATGGTGTTACAACACTTGAGACACAACTTTTGCAATGCAACAGTTATTATGGGCGTTTAGGCATTCCTTTTGCAAAAGATGACTGATGCCCACAAAAGAAAAAATAGCACTCATTGAAACCTTTTCATTGGTATAGGTCAGAAGGTGTTACAACACTTGGGACGCAACTGTTGCAGGAAAAGATTTATAGTTCAGTGCAACAGTCCTTATGGGCAATTACACTTTCCCTGAACGAGATACAAACTTATGCCTACAGAAGAAAAATGTATACCCATTGAGACCTTTCCATTGATATAGGTCAGAAGGTGTTACAACACTTGGGAAGCAACTGGTGCAAGCAAAGAGTTGTAGTACAATGTAACAGTTATTATGCGCATACACTTTCCCTTCGCGAAATACAGACTTATGGACTTATGCCCCTACAACAAAATAATAGCACTCATTGAGACCATCCCGATGATATACGATAGAAAGTGTTACATACTTGGGATGTAGTTTGTGCAGGGAAAGTTATTTTTCAATGCAACAGTTATTGGGATATAATACTTTCCCTGCACGAGATACAGATTTATGCCGATACAAAACAGATAGTACTCATTGAGACCTTTCCAATGATATATTAAAACAATGGGACGCAACCCATACAATTATGGCCATTCTCCTTTTAATTTTCCAACAAATGTAGTCACTTATATGGGGTGTTGAACTTTGAAATGGAATAAAACAAAGATGATTTGTATAGTTTGACATGAAATTAACTTTATTCGAAAGATAATCTTCTGGCATTATAATTTAAGTATGATTTCTGTCATATGATCGCCACGGCTGGCTCTGACGTAGTCTAATCTGGAGGTCCAATTTTCGATGACTTTTCCAACATTTGTGGCCGTATATCGGAAATAACACGTCGAATGCTGTCCTCCAAGTGGTCAATCGTTTCGTGCTTATCGGCGTAGACTAGCGACTTCACACATCCAATAGTCACACAGAAAATAGTCAAGCGGCGTTAAATCCCACGATCTTCGAGGCCAATTCACGGGTCCGTAACGTGAAACTATACGGTAACCAAACGATTCCTTCAATACATCAATTGTGGCACGAGCTGTGTGACATATTGCGCCGGCCTCCTTGTTGAAACCACAGCTCCTACACATCATGGTTGTTCAATTGATGAACGAAAAAGTCAGTAACCATGGGTCTATAGCATAGTCACCATTCACTGTAACGTTCTGGCCAGTATCGTTTTTAAAGAAGTATCAATTACTCCACCAACCCATAAAGCACAACAAACAGTCAGTTTTTGTGGATGTAACGGTGTCTCATAATACACTTGAGGATTATCATCACTCCAAATACGGCAGTTTTGTTTATTGACGTATCCATTCAACCAAAAGTGAGCTTCATCGCAAAACAAAATAATTCGCCCATTTGGTAAAATTTGGAAGTGAAAACTAAAAATAAATTACTTGATAGCAGACAAAATGGTCGCCAGTTAAAATAGCGCTGCCAAATTGTATTATTAAAAAAAGTTTTATGCCTCAAAAAAAAAAAAATGTAATTATAAAAAAAAATGTCGTATTGGAAAAAAGTTTGTTTAGTTACTTAACTAAACAAACTTTTTTCCAATACGACATTTTTTTTTATAATTAAATTTTTTTTTTTTTGAGGCATAAAACTTACATACAATGAATTAGCATTTTTTTCATTTTCTCTCCATGGATGTAAAAAAGAGAAGATATTCGGTTATGTGTTTTGTACCTAATCTTAGATGAGGTCCTGAAAGACTACATTTGTACAAAAATTTATTATAATATAATTATAACAGAAGTTATAAAAATTCAAATTTTTATTTTCATCCCCTATAGTCGCTGTAGAGGAAAATTAAATTTCCTTTTTTTGGCATACTAAAAAATACGCGCCAAATCGGCCAAAACATTCAGAACCTGTAGGTATGAAGTAGACAAGAAAAAAATCCTATAGGAGGGGGGTAATAACAATATCTTCCGTCGCTTGTACGGGAGGGGCAATTCAATAAAATTATTGCATAAAATAGAAAAAAAAAATGATAAAAAACAACGGCAACACTTGCAGTAATGATTTGTGGCTTTTTGGAAAGCCCGAAGTCCATTCTTATGGTTCGTTTTCAAATAATTTTTTTTTTTTTGAAAAGTATAGTTTTGCCAACAAATTGTTTCAAACTCATTTTTTTTTTTTAATTTAAATCATAACTTTGAAAACTATTTTTGCTGAAATTGTTTATTCAAAGAACTTAATTTGAAAAAAAAAATATAAGAATGGACTTCTGGCTATTTTTGCTTTTGATTGTTTTTCACTATCACAGATTGAAACATTGATTTAGGATATCGAAACTTTCAAAAATTAAAATAATTTGAATACAAAAATTCGATTTCTAAAACAGGTTGATAAACTGGGCAACAAAAAATGTGTGCTTGGGTTCTGCATATGATTTAAATATTCCTTCCTAAATGGGTTTGTTTGAAAAGGTTTGTTTTTGTGGCCAGAAGCACATTGTTTAAAATTCATGAAAATGTGTTCTGATAGAATCACTAAAACAAAATATTTTAAGATATAAGATCAAATTTAAGATGCACGAAAATGCTAGAGTTTGTAGGATGGGTCAAAATAAAAAAAATATATATGAGAGGGGGTGTTTACTATCCCCTGTTTAGGCAGGAGGGGCAATTTTCTTGTAAAAATGGCTTAAAATAGGCGTAAGAAATTAAGCGACAGATGACAGTATTGAGTTTTAGAAGTATTAAATTCTACACGGATTTTGATTCCCCATTGGACAATGCTGTCGAGATCAGAATTTAATGAGCTAATCATACGCTGCCGTTGAAAATCCACATACGAAGAGCAAGGATATGAATCTAAAAACGAATACGAAAAGCTGAGAGTGCTGTCGTCAGCGGAACAGTTTAATGGATTAGAAGTTTTAGACAAGAGATCATTTATGAATATAAGTAGACGGTCGGAGACAAAACGGAGCCCTAGGGCACAACAGCATTTATTTTATGAATATCAGAACTGTAGCCATCCAATACGACTTGTATTGAGCGGTCCGAAAGGTAATTTCTTATCGACGAAGAAGAGATTTATCGATACCAAGTGTACACATTTTTGATAAGAGAGCTTGAAGCCAAACTCTATCAAACGCTTTTGAAGCAGAGTTGTAAAAATTTCAATGCAAAAAAAATGCATTTTTTATTAAAAATAAAATTTTAATGCAATGTGAAAATTTTTTGCATTAAAAAAAAATGTTAATGCAAACTCAAAAATTTGTTGCATTAAAAAAAAATGTTAATGCAGAATAAAAATGTTTTCCATTAAAAAATAAAATGCACGACTGGATCGCACGTACTTGCTCTTATGTTCAAGTTGTGAGGGAATTAAGAATTTTAAAAAATATTCAAGTAATTATAGAAAAAGTATAAAAAGCATTTAAATCGTTCTATTAATTGTATAAACAGTCTGATAAATAACTTAGAGCTAAAAAAAAAGTATGCCATTTGATTACTTGAATAAATATGAATATATGCACAAAAAAAAATTTAAAATCGTTGGAGCCGTTTTCTTAAAGATTATTTTTTTATATATAAAATTTTTGTAACAATTTTCAAAAAAAAAATTAGTATGCCAATTTTGAGTATATATTAATATACATTTAAAACTGAAAATTCAAATTAATTCATCAACCCGTTTTTGAAATATTGAATTTTCAAAAAAAAATTTTGAATCTTTTTTTAAAAATCCAAAATTTATTTTTTCAAAAATTTTGGTATGCAATTTTATTTATATTCTAACAAAGCTTTTGAGAAACAATTTTTATTGAGATCGGATTAGCGGTTAATGATAAAACCAAAAATAAAAAAACCGTTATATGGCAGGAACCGTTAATAAATGTTTCTGGTGATTTTTTTTCCTACTAAAAGATACATCATATCTACAGTAATACACTGATTTTTTTTATCAAAATCGTTGGAGCCGTTTTTGAGATAAATAAGCTTTTCCTTAACGGTTGTATGGCAAGTACCGTTATTTTTTGAGCTAAAAAAAAAAAAATCAATTTCCCCTCTGGAGAGTTACAAAAAAACATTAAGTTCAAAATTTGAAGAAAATCGCTTCAGTGGTTTAGTCCCACAGCGTTGGCGGAAACACTAGGTAATACCCCCCTTCTAAATCGATTGGCATACTCAGTTTTTCAAAATTTTGATGTTGATATTTTAACACCTGTAAAAAAAAAGGTGTTCTAGTGGTCGCACAGCGTTGGCGGAAACACTAGGTAGTACCCTCCTTCTTAATCGATTGGCATACTCGGTTTTTCAAAATTTTGATGTTGACATTTTAACACTTGTCAAAAATCGTGTTAATGTGAATCTACGTCCTATCACGAAATGAGTACTTCATACAAACTCATTTGAAATTCGTGTGCTACCCATCACTACCACGAATCATGCCCTTAAATATTATTGACGTAGTTTAACGATTTTAACAAGAAAATTTCTTACATTTTTTTTAATGCAACATATTTTCATACATTTTTTTTTAATGCAACAAATTTTCAAATTTTATTGACATTTTTTTTTAATGCAACATATTTCCATAAAATTTTTTTTTAATGCAACAAATTTTCAAATTTTATTGACATTTTTTTTTTAATGCAACATATTTTCATACATTTTTTTTTTAATGCAAGAAATTTTAAAATTTTATTGACATTTTTTTTTTAATGCAAGAAATTTTCAAAATCTATTGAAATTTTTTTTTAATGCAAAAAATGTTCAAATTTTATTGACATTTTTTTTAATGCAAGAAATTTTTCATATTGCATTCAAATTTTTTTTTTTAATGCAGAACATTTTTGATCCGCACTAACATTTTTTTTTAATGCAACAAATATTGGTGTTTGCATTAACATTTTTTTAATGCAAAAAATGTTCATATTGCAGTGACATTTTTTTTTTAATGCAGACAATTTTTGATTCGCATTAACATTTTTTTTTAATGCAACAAATTTTCGATTTAGCATTAACATTTTGTTTTTAATGCAAACAATTTTTGACCTGCATTAAAATTTTTTTTTAATGCAAAAAATTTTCACATTGCATTAACATTTTTTTTTTTATGCAAAACATTTTTATTCTGCATTAACATTTTTTTTTTAATGCAACAAATTTTTGAGTTTGCATTAACAATTTTTGTTTTTAATGCAAAATATTTTCACATTGCATTAAAATTTTATTTTTAATAATTAATGCCAACAAAAGTGCATTTAAAAAAAAATGTATTTTTACAACTCTGTTTTGAAGTATCGAGTGCAATAATCTTACTTTCTCCAAACCGATGCAAGGATTTGTTAAACTGTTCGGTGAGATATACCATCAGATCACCAGTGAGTGGACCTATTGCTACGAAAGCCATACTGCTGGTCATTAAGAAGCTTTCGTTCTTTAAGATATTTCTTGAGCCGATAATTAATCAGCGTTATGACCATGAAAAGAAGGGACTTAAGTGCGATTGGACGATAATAATTGGAGGGAGAAGAAGACACACCTTTTTTAGGGACAGGCTGGACAAGTGCAGTTTTCCATCCACTCGGAAAGAGACCTGTAGATTAGGACAGATGGAAAAGCTTAAGCAGAGGTTTTGCCAGCGTTGAAGAACACCTCTTCAGATACGTGATGCGTTTGCATCACGTTAACATTTTGTTAATAATGTTAATAACATTTTAACGTTCCACGTCCTTAGAATCAAAAAATATTGCAAATAACAGCAACACTTACAATTTTATGCTTTAGCTTTTTTTTTAAGCCAAAAATCCATTCTCTAATTTTCTTTTTCAATACAGCTGTTTTAGTAAATATATGTTGTCAAAATAATTTTCAAACAAAAATTTTTCAAAACAAAAACAATTTTTTCAAACTTATTTTTTGCTTAGTTTTACGTTATTAAGTACAATTCTTGTTTGAAGTATTCAATGCTCTTACCAAAGCCATTTGCTTAAATATCTTGTAGTTTTTGAGACAAAAAAAAAATAACCAAACACTTTTTTAAGTTTTACGGGGTTTGGAGTTCCAGGTCAATTTCACCCATATTATTCACTCATTATGGTTTCGTCGTCATTTTGCGTGCGTAAAATAAATTTAAAATAAAAAATATTGAAAATTTTAATAATATTGATATTTAAAATAAATTGTTGAGCAACACGTTTAAGATTTAGCCATCCATCTTCGGGCTTTAATTTGTTCCCTGTTGGTGTTAGCCAATTAACTTCTGAAGTTAAGATTGCAATAACTAGGATGTTTAAATTAGTACTAAATCACATCAAATTAAAAAAAAGAAGAAAAGTAACTTAAAGTACTCAAAGAAGAAATTATTGATTTTAAGCAACACATTTTTTTGTTTTACTTTTGCGACTTTTAAAGTAAACATTTGCAAGGCTTATACGAATTTAAAATTAAAATCGTTGCTCAAAACTCTATCTTTTAAAAATAAACACACATTCAAATATTAACGATCACATACCATAAGTTTTTTTTTTTTTTTAGTTTGTTCTTTGAATGAAATATATATTTTTTTTTTGAAATCTTAAAAAGAACCCATTTCATGTCATTGATGATGTCGATTGTCATAAGCCTAACCAATTTAAATAGTTTGGGATCCATATTGTATCAGACAATATGATTATAATTTCGTTCTTTCATATCTACGAACCTAAAAAAAAAAATAAAAACAAAAAAATACGAAATGACCATGCCTACTTGATATTAATACAACAGCCGAATCTACATACCTGATTATTCTTTTAATAAATTAAATGTTATCGGTCATAAGGGTAATTGCAGATCACTAAAGGGGGAAATTATGATTTACTTCTTTATTTCTTTTCAAAGCACTGCCTTATCAACAAAGAAAACATACCCACTTACATGAGCACTTATAGAAGTGCATTCAATAAAAATAATCATTTGTAAATCTTATACTTTAAATGAGTGGAGCCACGGGATGAAGAAATAGATATAGTTTTTCAATAATAATTATTTGAAGTAGGTACATATAAAAATAATATTGATTTTATGTATTGCATGGGCGCCACTTCAAAATAATGAATATTAATTCAAAGCAAAGTTTCGAAATATAATTTTCTAAACGTTTGGATTAGTTAACAAGATATGAATTTTTGAATATTTGTTTGTTATTGTTGAAGGCATTAAATTTATATGCGGTTGCAATGGGGATTTCATTGAACATTATTGAATAACCAAGGACAAGTTTTGAATTTTGAGATTTTAATCAAACTTGACATTACGACGACGATAGAAAACAATAAGAGGTGGGTCCCGCATTTTCACCTGCCTGTAACTCGACCTGCAGCCCAAACCACTGGAAGCAATTTTCTTCAAATTTTGAATGTAAGGGTTTTTTGGTTGTTCCCTAGAATCGAAATAGATTTTTTAAAGCTCCAAACATGACAGTACAACCGTTAAGGAAAAGCTTATTAATCTCAAAAACGGTTCTTACGAATTTGATACAAAATATTTGTAAGTTACTGTAAGGTAGTTCCTTATTTGGCTCAATTTCACAAACAGCATTTAAAAATATTGATTTTCAATAAATATTTAGTAATTAACATTGCACAATCACTGAATTACGTTTTTTTGTCGTAATTCGCAACTCCATGAGAATAGTAGTTACAATTCTTAAATCACGACTTTCTTGTCGCAATTTATTTCTTGAAGAAATAAAGCACCACAACATGGCAGGTATCTAATCATCAATGTGTGACACAAACGATCTGTAATGCAAATTGGCCTGGTGGTTGCATGCTCGCTCCGCATAATTGGAAGGTTGCGAGTTCAAATCCAAGTAGAGTCAAGCGTAAAGTATTTATTTCAAATAAATAAATATGTATATCTGCAAAATGAAGGGTAGAGCAGGATTGGTCTTTCCAAGTGGCAAAGTGGTGATCACAAATCTTTTTTGCAAATTTACAAATTGTGCAATTGAATAATATTTGGATCAAATTGCGATTTTTTGGTCGCAATTTTTGTTTTCGCTCGATAGCATAGTTGATACTTAAAGAGGGTTGAGTCACGATTTTTGAGTATCAATATCTTCATTTTGCTCAGTTTTACAAATTGCAAACAAATAGTCGTAAATTACGAAATCCCGAGCCAAGGTATAAATCGGGATTCATTTTTCGTATTTTGCAGCTTATTTTTCGTGATATGATCCAAGAATTCTTTCCGTGGGGTCACGGAACGAAAATTGCGATTTGCTTGTCAACTTTTTAACGCGAATTGTCTTGTGCTAGGTGGGACTGTATTGAAGCATAAAACGTGCAACAAAATCACCTTGGTGCATCCGGACGATCAAACTGAAAACCAAATCGACTATATCATGATTCAGCGATAGAGGAAGTCAGTGTGTGATGTTCGAAGTAAAAGAAATGCCGATGTGGGAAGCGAGCACCATTTGGTTCTGATGAGTATCAAACTACGCACCGCTGCCGTACAGAAAGGAGTCTAAAATTCGACATTTGTCGTAGCTATGTCACCACCTTTTAGAGTGCTCCAGAGTGAACAAAACCAGTCATTTGCTTACTTCTTTTTTTGCATAAATAAGACCGGTTTTTTACACATTCATCAGATACTTTGTTTTATAAAACTTTGCATTTTTACTAATTGGTCACTTGTAGACATATTATTGTACTAAAAAAAAACATTTGGTAAAAGTAACTGATTTTAATATTTTAATGAATTTTCTGTCAAAAAATGCTTTTTAAGAATTAAAAATATACAGTAACGATTTATAATTAATAAAAATAAGAAACCCATCCACAGGCTTAAGAACAACAAATCCGCCAGCTCGGATGGCCTACCTGCGGAACTCTTCAAGTATGGAGGAGATGTCCTGGAAGGGTGCATGCACCACCTCATCAACCAAGTGTGGAAAGGAAAGTATGCCCGACGACTGGTCAAATAGCTCCATATGCCCAATCTACAAAAAAGGTGATCCTACATATGTCCTGCAAGAACTACAGAGGCATATCCCTGCTTAAAGTTGAGCGTCTAAAACCTTTCTGCAACACTATGATCGCCACGCACCAGTGTGGCTTCAGGCCAGGCAGATCAACGATAGACCAAATTTTCACACTGAGGCAAATCCAGGAAAAGGCCAACGAATTTCAATCTATGTCGGAACTCGGGATCCGGAAAAAACTGATCCAACTATGCCGCATGACGATCCAAATTCGCCATGCAACGTGCAAATGGGTAACAGCTCATCTGAGTTATTCAGACGTGTACAGGGTTCAGACAAGGAGATGCGCTGTCATGTGATTTCTTCAACCTAGTCCTGGATCTGCTCCAGAGTGGTGTTAATATTGAAGGAAACAGGTCTTCTCAACTCCTTGGCTATGTGGACGACATTGACATCATCGGCCGCTCCAAGATAGCTGTACTTGAAGCATTCACAGCTATTGATAAACAGGCGAAACGCGTTGGTCTTGAGGTGAATGAGGACAAAACAAAGTATATGCTATCAACAAACAAAGATTCATCTGTCCATCGGCTAGGACAAAACCTCACTGTTGGTAGCAGTTATTTCGAGGTAGTCAAGGAGTTCACCTACCTCGGAACAAACATCAATTCCACGAATGACACCTTAGTGGAAATCCGACGAAGAATTACCCTAGCGAACCGCTGCTAGTTCGGTTTGGCCAAACAAATGGGTTCAAAACTCCTTTCTCGAAATACAGAGTGCACGCTATACAAAACGCTAATTTTACCAGCGCTGAGTGCTGGAAAAAAGGGGAATTGATACTGGGCACTTTGAGAGACAAATTTTTCGGCGGATATTTGGTCCTATATGCGAAGAGGGAGATTGAAGGAGCACTGCACGAGCTGTACCAAGATGTGGATGTAGTCCAAGGAGCCAAAACACGTCGACTACATTGGCTCGGACAACAACGCTCCAGCCAAGAAAATCTTCGAATCAAAGCCCCCAGGTTCGAGACGACCAGGAAGACCGAACCTACGCTACAGGGACCAGGAAGTCACAGACGCAAGAGCGCTTTGTTTCGACGACTGGAGGGAGCGTGCAAGGGACCACAACCGATGGAAGACCGCAATATTTCAGGCAGATACCCTTCATGGATCGGGAGCCGGATAAATAAGTAAGAAGTAATTTATAAAAATCATGAATAATAAATTGAGTTTATATCCCCTAAAAAAAAAAATTGTCAAAAAAATACCGTTAGGCAAAAAAAATTAACTGTCAAAAAAGCGTTTATTTCAAAAATTACAAGCATTTTTATTTTGTATTATTAAAATTTGTATTAGGTACAAAATCAAAAATTTTCTTCAATAAAGTAAAAATATGAAATATTATGTCATTACAAATTTACATTTGCTTTGCAAAATAGCCATTTTGGCCATATTCTAGTTTTCTTAAAGGCATTTGATGTCCTAGAGAACAAGTAGTTCCGACCATGGACACCTTAATTGTTTTGATCGGCCAAGTACAAGCTTCACAATCTTATTTATCAAACAACCATTTCACTCTGGAACACTCTTAACAGATAAATTTGAACGTTTCAGGTAGGTTATTGATGTGAAGACTCCAATTCGACTACGTCCGAAAAGCAAGGTCAGTTGAATGAAAAGGTATGTCCATTTCAAGACCGGTCTGATGAATTTAGTTCTTCTAACACTAATTTGCATCAAAATTTTTGCCTCAAATAAGTGATATGGACGTCAGCAACGCACGTTTACTGTCTCCAATTTCGTGAAACTATGGCTCTATTGGATGACTAATTTCCTGGTCGAGTGATATCTCGAAATGGAGAGTACAATTGGCCGCATAGATCGGGGGATTTAGCACCATTAGGTAGTTTTCTTTGGGGTTATATAAAAAAAGCAGTATACACAAATGCTCCAGTAACAATTTATACACTTAAGAAAACATAACAGTCGGTATTCGCGAAATACAGTCGCAATTATACGAAAATGTGATGCAAACTTTCTTCAAAAGAATCTCTATTGGTAAGGAGAACCAAGGCGGTAATTCGACAGATATTGTAAAATAACCACCGAGTTTATATTATTGATATAAATACAAATATCATTAAAAAAAGTAAATTTTAAAATAATTTAAAATGAAACCCTTTATTTTCTCAAAATACTATGGAGTCTTTCAAAAGGTACCTTTGATTTTAAAATAGAAATAAAATAAGTTTCGAAATAAATTCACTTATTTTTTTATTTTAGAGAATATTTTATGGCATTAACTATGGAATATAAAGTCATTCGTGCAAATGTATTTCGGAGGTCCAATTTCAGAAGACTGAATCGCATTAATCTGGCTGAATTTACGGGATAACATTCGTTATTTTGACTTTTAGTACATCAATTGTTTGCGGTTTAATCGCATAGGCCTACGATTCACAATATTCTCATAGAAAGAAGTCTAAAGGCGTTAAATTGCACGTCCTCGGTGACTATATCACGTCACCAACGCCGCGCGAAATAACCATGCCCTCCAATCTCTCTTGCAAAATATGTAGTGGCTTGTAACCGCCGCACTGTGTGGTATTTAATAGCAAAAGCTATATCATTAGGAACTCATTATAACGGGTGATTTTTTAGCTGGTTTGGTTTTGGCAACACTGGTTTTGACAGCTGACGTGTGTTTAGTACCTTGTGTCACTGTCAAACAGCTTCAGTTTGGTTTGCAATTTAACCATGGATCGTCTTACAAATGAACAACGCTTGCAAATTATTGAATTTTACTATCAAAATTCGTGGCCGAGGATCCGCTTTTTTATCGAAAAATTGTGTTCAGCGATGAGGCTCATTTTTGGTTGAATGGGTACGTAAGTAAGCATAATTGCCGCATTTGGAGTGAAGATCAGCCAGAAGCATTGCAACAGCTACCAATGCATCCCGAAAAAGCCACTGTTTGGTGCGGTTTATGGGCCGGCGGCATTATTGGGCCATATTTCTTCAAAGATGATGCGAATCGCAGCGTTACTGTCAATGGTGAACGCTACCGAGCGATGATAACAAACTTTTTTTTGCCCGAAATGGAAGTTCTTGACTTGCATGATATGTGGTTTCAACAAGACGGTGCCACATGCCACACAGCACGCGAAACAATGGCGCAATTGCGAGGCGAGTTTGGTGAACAGTTAATTTCACGTTTCGGGCCGATCAATTTGCCGCCTAGATCGTGCGATTTGACACCATTAGATTATTTTTTGTGGGGGTATGTCAAGGCTAATGTCTATAGGGACAAGCCCGCTTCGATTGACGCACTGCAAGCCAACATCCATGCATTCATTCGTGAGATACCGGCCGATATGTGTGAAAGAGTATGCCAAAATTGGACTCAGCGGATGGGCTACCTGAGAAGCAGCCGCGGTCAACATTTGCATGAAATTATCTTTAAACATTAAATTGCAAGGTTCAAACTATCGATTCAAATAAATATTTCATTCATTTTTTCGAATTTTTTGTGTTTTTTTTTTTTTTTAAGTTCTAAACCTCTTAAAAAATCACCCTTTATTATGAAAAGCGATTCGCGCAGATTAAGTTCGCTAAAAATGTCAAAACTTTAGCGAAATCGATTATCGCCGGATTACAAATAGCGAATGTTCACTAAGCAAACCACTCAAAGCGTCAAATCCTATCGAATCAAAATAATTAGTGATAACTTATAAATCTAGCGAATTGAAAATTGAAGTTACATTTTCTATCAATGTTATTGTTTTTTTAAGTATTGTAATAATGTGTGAAAAAAAGAAAATTTTAATGATTGGTTTTGAGACGTTTAGGAGGCAAAATCATTTATTATTTTGATGGACGATCATAGCTCAAGACTTAATTAATATTTATAGTCAAAAAAAATTTCTAATAGGCCCAACTTTCCTCAAAAATTGACTTTTAATTTTTCAATGATCATTGGTAAGGTAGTTCAATCATTGAAATAAGAAAAATCTTTTTATGTGGAAAGTTGGGCCTATTTGAACAATTTTTTTGGCTAGAAATATTAATTAAGTCTTAAGGTTTATTTTTCCATCAAAATAATAAACGATTTCACTTCCTAAACGTCTCAAATTCAATCATTAAAATTTTTAAAATTTTAAAAGTTTCAATGATAGCTATAACTGGCGCCTAAGGGTATTCATTAGAGCCCCCTATTGCACGTGTAACACGTGTAATTAAAATACACGTGTAGAACCACGTGTATTTGTATTTACACGTGTATTTAGTATTACACGTGTATTTAGTACTACACGTGTATTTATTTGCAAACCGTTTTAATGATATTTTATGATCCATTGGGCTGAACAGGGATTTTATGATTAAAGTGATCATTTTATGACAAGAATCTGTACTATTTCATTCATTTGGCACTGAAGTTTTACATGTATTGATTTTTAAAGTTAAATGTTTCTATGGTTATTATTATTAGACCAAGAGCTAACAACCGATTCACCAACCATATTTCTGCAATGATGAAATTTTGGTCGCAGCATGATAAATAGATGTCAAATACACAAAATGTTAGTCACACACTCCGGTTCGATGGATTAGGTATTTATTTATTTAAAAATCAAGACCAAAAGCTACTTACCACATTTAAACAAGGATGAAACTTTGGTTATAGAAAGATTAATAGCAATCAAACACATTAAACACCACATTGGCGGATGCGGGGGGTCATGGGGGTCATTACTGGGACTTTTCTCAAGCATACATAAATATCAAATATATGAATTCAATCATTAAAAAGTGGTTTCACTACTTAAGATGGATAGAATCCGCCTTCAAATTTATTGTATTTTTATATTTGGTATCTATAAAACATTATTGGAGCGTATCTGACAAAACAGAAATCCGAGTAAAAACCACATAATTTGCCAAAAAAGAAGTCGCAAAAATAGTTCTTCCTCCAGACAAAAAGGAAAATTTATTTTCTTTTGAGACATAGTTGCAAGAACTTTGGTTTTTGTTTATTTTATTTAAAATTAAAAATTTGTTTTAGAGAAAAATAAAGAATTCAACATTTGTTTGCTCTAATTTTACCGCAAAAGGGATTTTGAAATTGGTTTGACGATTTTGTGAAAATTGCTGACAACCGTACATACACAATCAGATACAAAAATTAACCTTTCTATAATTTCTTTGGCACCCCATATGTGTGCCATTGGAAAGGTCACTTAATGGACATAAAAGGTCAAGTTGTTTCAGTAATTGGGGTGATGACCTTTCAAATGAGGTACCGACTTTTTTTTCAGTGACTTGGAGTGACCTTGAAAAAAAAAACTATACAAATTCATTAAATTCTATGACCAATTGCAGAGGCTATTTAACCTTTTATCACCATCTAGTGGTCTTCACATTGGGTACGAAATCCTGAAAATTAATCTGCGACCCCAAAAAAACTCAAAAGTTTGAAATTGAATGGTTCTTTGGCTTGGTAAACAAGTAAGTCTATTTTCGAAAACTGTGTTTTTAGTTCCTTTCTGTCTATTGCTCGAATGTCGTTAGAGTTAATCTGAACAGATTTAACTAATTTAAATAATTCTACCAAAAGTGTAATTATTAAACAGAAACAAATTTGAGGCAACACAAATTTAAATTAAAAAATCGAAATCACTCAAAATTATATTTTTATACAATTTATGCAACAAATATTAATAATTTTTTAAAAATCAAATTTTACCTACCAAAAATTTTATAGACTAATTTTATGTCACTGAGGAAGAAAATGACACTCACAGTTTTTGTAAAGAAGCCCTTTCGAAATATACATATCTAAAAGAGCATAAATAAAACTTTTTTTCCCCGTAATGAGGGATGCTATCACGAAATAATTATTTTTTCAAAAACTCCTGGCATATGAAAGTACTATTTCCCCCCGTTTAAAATCCATTAGGAATTCTTGAAGTCTTTTTACTTCTTACGGCGAAATTTGTCGGTGTTTTCAAAAAGTACACAGAACAATTTTCTCTGATTTATAATTTCTCGAATATATCAAGAAACTTTTTTGGTGCACTTTTCAAACTCATTTAGCGAGCCAAAGCCAATAACTAAACGAACATTTCTAATACAGAATTTAGTTTCAATATGTAATGCAACTTTTAGATGTTAAAATTCCAGAGTTGAAATTTATGACACACCCTAGTATACATTTTTTGCAAATATCCAACAAATAAGGTACTAATAATCGAGAGTGACTCAATGATTAAAAATTTTCTATGACTGACCAAATTCTAACGGCCAATTTCTTCACAGAGTCCTAACGTTAGTCCGGTATTAGTCTAAAGTCAGAACTCAAATCAGTATTTCTCATATCTTCAAACACACAGGTATGAATAAATAAGAGATACTGATTTGGGTATCAACTTTAGGACTAGTACCGGTATTAACGTTAGTACTCTGTGAAGAAATTGGCTGTAAAACCAGTTGAGCGTTTTAGACCAATTATATGACATACTTTTTTTGAGAATATCCAACATATGGAGTGCCAGGATCCCAAAGCCAAGGCATGGCACCAACTAAGGCGCGATTAACTTTTAGTTGCTCCCAGCTGTTAACATTATGCAGCAATTTTAAACCTCATTTAATTTTCAGTTAATTTTTTGATGGCAATACTGCAGCATTTCGAAGGTACATACATTTGTTTTTTTTTTGAATAAAAAGGTATGAAAATTTGTGTACCTATTCAGTTGAAGCGAAGTGTATAATTTTACATTTGCAATATAAATTCCCTAAGACTCTGAGTAAATTCTATTTTAAGAGCAACTTCATGCGACCTAGTCGTGTTTTTAATCATGAAATGCATGGTACTACGGTCAATTATGAAAAAGAATCACAATTTTTATAACTACACGTGTATTTATATTTACACGTGTATTTAAAAAATACTCGTGTACACGTGTAAATAGTTTTTTAATACACGTGTACACGTGACACGAATACACGCGTAATTAAGTAGACGGCTAAAAGCGAGAGCTCTAGTATTCATACAACGGCGTAAGGCCGTCGTAAACGTAGTTAAGTTTGAAACTTCGGAAATCAGTCACAATTTGTATGAACAATTAGACAGATTTACGCAGCTTACAACCTTACTATGTTTACGATCACTTAACGCCGTTGCATGAATACCCTCAATATTTAATATTTCAAGGACGAATCAATTTCAGTTTGCGAAGTATGTCGAAAATTATCCGGATATATCAAAAGACATAAGAGCGTTTTGATAATAAACAAAAAAAATAAAATGCACGACTGGATCGCACGTACTTGCTCTAATGTTCAAGTTGTGTGGGACTTAAGAACTTTAAAAAATATTCAAGAAATTATAGAAAAAGTATAAAAAGCATTTAAATCGTTCTTTTAATTGTATAAACAGTCTGGTAAATAACTTAAGAGCTCAAAAAAAAGTATGCCATTTGATTACTTGAAAAAATATGAATATATGTAAAAAAAAATTAAAATCGTTGGAGCCGTTTTCTTAAAAATTAATTTTTTATATTTAAAATGTTATGGAACCCGTATGATCAATATTCAGGTAGCTGACAACATAGAAACAAAAAACTTGCTTGACAAACTCCTCCAGCCCCCTTAATCTAGTATGCCAATTTTGGGTATATATTTCAAATTTCAAAACAATTCATCCACCCGTTTTTGAAATATTGAGTTTTCAAAAAAAAAATTTTGAATCTTTTTTTTTAAATCCAAAATTTATTTTTTCAAAAATTTTGGTATGCAGTATTATTTATATTCTAACAAAGCTTTTGTGCAAAAAAAAATATTGAAATCGGATGAGCGGTTAATGAAAAAGCCAAAAAAAAAAAAAAATGTTATATGGCAGGTACCGTTAATAAATGTTTTTGGTGATTATTTTTCTTACTAAAAGGTACATCAAATCTACAATAATACACTGATTTTTTTTTTATCAAAATCGTTGGAGCCGTTTTTGAGATAAATAAGCTTTTGCTTAACGGTTGTATGGCAAGTACCGTTATTTTTTGAGCTAAAAAAAAAATTTCAATTTTCCCTCTGGAGAGTTACAAAAAAAACCTTAAGTTCAAAATTTGAAGAAAATCGCTTCAGTGGTTTAGTAGGCTGAGGTACGGACACACAGACAGATAGACAGAATTGTGCCACCCACTTTTTTCTTGTTCTCTATCATCGTAATGTCATGTTTGATTGTTATCTCGATTTTTTTTTTTTTGAACGAATCCAAAACTAGCCCTATACATATATCGCAAGTAAAAATTATTGGGTATTGGGCAGTAGAAAACTCTCTTGGTACTCCGTCATGTGAGGGAAAACACTGGCACAATGTTCAATTCAAAATAACACACGACTTCTAAAAAATCGTAGAAAATACAAAATATATCTTAGAAAATATAATAAATCAACCTATGTACATATACATATGTGAAAATAAATAATGAATTATTTCAAAGGTTCTGGTAGTTCTAAGGAATTAGAAGTACATATTTCGACTGTTTCTTTCTTAACCCATCATAATTATTGTATCTTGCTTTTTTCCTTCATAACCAGTTTCTTCAAAGAATAAACAACTTTACTTAACATTTTAAAAATTATTTTATATTAAAAAAAACGTCGCGAACGGCGCCGGAGCGGCGCGGCGGTAATAGTTTTTGGTTTATGCTTCCGTTGTATCAATTTGTATGGGACTTTACGTTTTGCACTGAATATCTGACTATATTACAACAACCTATTTCATAGGATGTTGTATTCTTACTTAAATTACTTAAACCAAACAATAACTAAACAAATTAAATAGCAGCTGTCAACTGCAAGATTCAAAGAACCATATTCTATGCATACAAAATAAAATCAAAAATTTAGAAATTAAGAAAATATTATGTGGAGAGGCTTTGGAGTTTTACTGCCATATACATTATGTCATGAAAAACAACCAATTATGGTGCTCCAAGCTAGTATAACTGTCATTTTTTGTTTATGAAGATTTATAAAAACAATAAAATATAGTGAACCAAAATTTTGTCCGTGCTTTTTTCATATTGAGTGAAAGAACAGTACAAGTACGGTGTCTTCCCGTCTCAATACTACTTTTCTATATAAACTTTTAGTCCATTGAAATTTTACATTTTTTTGGGCTTAGCGTGCATTTGTCAGAGGATGCAATTTTCTTTTTTAGATATCAAGGGGGGTCAGTTCAAAGTTAAATCCAAGTTTGTGGGATTGCAACCCTTGTCCCGCGGCCGCCATCTTGGAAAAAGGGGTTGAAATTGTTCTTATGGTTTATCTGACGAACTATAGGTCTCACAAAAAAATTTGTTAACAATTTTTGTTGCAAATAAGATTATCTACAACTTTTGTCAGGTAACTTTTTGTCGTAGAACCACGAATAAAAAAGTTATAAGCGAAAATCCATGAAAATTTGAGAAACAAATTTCTATTGGTCGATATAACTTTTTTTCTAATCATTTTACAAAAAATGACATCAGAGCATTTTTATAGATGGTATTTTAATGAATAATTTTCACTATCAACTTTTCAAATTATATTCATTAATTTAGGTTTTACAGTGCTGCGAAACGAATACTCTTCAGTATTCATAACTATACATAATGATTTGTTATAATTTTTAATCATCTTTTCATTTTTTTTGTATGATAATCTTTTTAACTGCACATGTTTACAAGATTTTCGATATGACTAAGTAAGAGTTGACCTCAAGGTAGTTTTTCGTGCTTAACTCAAATCCGTTATCCGTTGCCCGCTATTAGCTTTGGTTTACGAGAAATTACCGTTAAAAAGTGCAAAAGAAACGTTTTTTTCGCCATTTTTGGGGTTATGTATAACTATGCGAATTGATGTTGTTTTTTTAATTGCACATATTTCTGAAAGTACTTATCTTATTATTGTTTTGAGAAATCCTCAGTTGCATTTTTCGATATATTGGGATGAGCAAGGAGAGCGACTTCACAAAGATTTAGAAAGAATAGGAAAAAGTTACAAAGGTTTTTTGGATGATGGTATATTAAGTGACTATTATTGATCTCTAATACGCCAAACGGTTCAAAATATAATAAGAGTTATTTCAAATTAAAAAAAAAAAAACTATGGTCAAAAACTTGTGATTTTTAATTTATTTCCAAAAGTTGAGGTGATAGTAAAAAATGGATTCAGATTTGAAATCTACATTAAAAACTCTTTTTCAAACATATTTTCCCGGCTCCTGTCGAAAACGAGGTAAGCCTAAGAGAAAGTATTTTTAAAATTATATGCAGTCAGGTAGGACTAATAATTAATTTAATATCTTTCAAAATGTAAAAGAGATATTGGAACGATAAAAGCTGAATTATGGAGACTAAGGGTTTGTTTCACAATGTCTGAGTAAAGTTCTGATTTGTTATTCGACAGTTAAATTATCCGTACATTAAATCCTCCCACCAACGAACTTTCCGTTTCACAATGATCTAATAATTAAAATTATATGTCAATTAGCTATTCGTATACAATCTTGAATATCCCTTATACTTTAAATTCTAAAATTGCATCACTGCATGCAAACATTTATCAAACTCGCCTTCTTATATGTTTGAACCACAAATCCAAAACCATTAAATTTATGTTTTCATGGTCGCACTTACAGCTTTGAATGTTTTAACCGCCAGTTAAATTTGAATGTGAAACAAGCCCTAAGAGTAGTACTTTCAAAAATAGTACAGAAAGGCCTTCGAATAAAAAAAAAAAATTGGTACCACCATGAAACTTGGTGAAAACGTTTCATGTACTATGGGAATGAAGAATCAAAAGAGTCTATAAAAATATTTCATATGGAAGGGTGTTTTTTTTTAAGGGGGGAGGGGCGTTAGTTGTGGTGTATCAAACGGAAAAATAAACTTTGGTGCAACCTAAGCATATGACACATGTTTTCAAGGTAGTTTTGAATGCTGAACCAAATGACACCAAAACCAAGTCGATACGACCTCCGTGAAAAAAGTTATTGTCATTTTTATGTGATGATGACTATATTTTCAGTATAGAAGTCAAATATAACCGAAAACTTGTTGAAAATGGTGGTCCGTCGATGAAACTTGGTATAAAAGGTTTATTTGTCATAGAAAGCAATAATAAGAAGTCTATTAAAATATCTGTGGTTAAAGGTTGTTTTTTTGGGGAGTTGCGGTACTGGTGGGATTATATCCATAAAACCTGCAGCGAAACTGGTACCCCCATGAAACTTTGTAAAAATGTGCTATGAACTAACAGAATGAAGAATCAAAAGAGTCTATAGAATTATTTCACATGGGAGGGTTCGCTTTTGAAGATAGGAGGAAGTGTGAGTTATTTTAAGAGAAAAATTGAAAATGATGGTACCCTCAAGAAACTTGGTAAGAGTGTTTTATTTACTACGAGAATGAAGAATCAAAGGAATTAACAAAAATATCAAGGGAAAAAGTTGTTTTTGTGGGTTTGTGTATAGGGTGTTATTTGTTCTTGGGATCAATTTTTGTTTTTAGAAAAAGTATTATACTTTCCTTCACCCATTTAAAACATCTAACTACCTAAAGATAATTTAGTAGACTCTCTTGATTCTTCATTCTGGTAGTTCATAACACATTTTTATAAAGTTTCATGAGGGTACCATTTTTTTAACAGGTTTTATGGTAATAATCCATAACATAACCACAACCCTCCAAAAAAACACCCTTTAACCACAGATATTTTTATAGACTCTTCTTATTATTGCTTTTCATGACAAATGAACCATTTATGCCAAGTTTTATCGACGGACCACCATTTTCAACAAGTTTTCGGTAATATTTGACTTTTATACTGAAAATATAGTCATCATCACATAAAAATGATAATAACTTTTTTCACGGAGGTCGTATCGACTTGGTTTTGGTGTCATTTGATTCAGCATTTAAAACTACCTTGAAAACATATGTCATATGTTGAAGTTGTACCAAAGCAAATTTTTTCGTTAGATACACTACAATTTACGCCCCTCCCCCCCTCAAAAAAACACCCTTCCATATGAAATATTTTTATAGACTCTTTTGATTCTTCATTCTCATAGTACATGAAATGATTTCATCAAGTTTCATGGTGGTACCAATTTTTTTTTTTTTATTTATTTTATTTTACCTGTACTAAAATATATACATTAAAAAAAATAACTATTCGTGTGTTGATTTTGGCAAATATTCTTAATTTTGAAAAAAAAAAAATGAATGGCAACCCCAAAAACTGTGAAAAATTTTAAATTTGAATTTTATTTTTGACTAACTGGTCATGGCTCACTAATACACCCAGTTTGAGCGTTAAATCCAACAAGTCCATCAAAATAGCCAAAAATGCCATTCATAATGTATTTTAAAGGCAATTTAAATATCTTTCTTTTATATAAAACAATGCCTATACCTATCCCTTACTAAAAATATTTTAAATTGTTTTCAATAATTCATTTTTTACAAAAAAGGTTTCGAGATTTATCTCGAAATTTTGCTTCGTTTTCGAGTTATATGCAAAAAAAACCAAAAAGGGTGCTTTTGCACCCCTCTAAAAAGTGCACCCTCCAATTTAATAGCACTCCGCGGTTTTCTCATCTTCAATGACCCCTTTGATGATTTTTACAATAAAATCCGATGAACGTCTTAGTTTCTTATTATATGACATAATCAATATCCTATATGTATAGTTATGAATACTGAAGAGAATTCGTTTCGCAGCGCTGTAAAACCTTAATTAATTAAAATATAATTTAAAAAGTTGATAGTGAAAATTATTCCTTAAAACACCATCTACAAAAATGGTCTGATGTCAATTTTTTGTAAAATGATTAGAAACAAGCTTATATCGACCAATAGAAATTTTTTTCTCAAATTTTCATGGATTTTCGCTATAACTTTCTCATTTGTGGCTTTACGACAAAAAGTTACTTGACAAAAGCTATAGATAATCTTATTTGCAACAAAAATTGTTAACTAATTTTTTTGTGAGACCTATAGTTCGTCAGATAAACCATAAGAACCATTTAAACCCTTTTTTCCAAGATGGCGGCCGCGGGACAAGGGTTGCAATTCCACAGACTTGGATTTAACTTTAAACTGACCCCCCCCCCCCCCCTTGATATCTAAAAAAGAAAATTGCATCCTCTGACAAATGCAACCCCAAATGTAACTTTTCGATGGACAATTTTATGAATTATTGTTTCATGAAAATATTGAGGAACTCGAAAACTTCGAATCCCTCATACAATATTGTACCACTAAATTAATTGTTTTTCTGTGAAATAGTTATTTCTGTTTTTCTCAAAACTAACATTTTATACTTGTACTGTTCTTCTACTCACCGATTCCATTGTCTTGTTCTTTAACAACATGGTCGACATACAAATTTCAAGAATCCCTATGAAAGACTCTTGGCAATGAACATTAAAGAAGTCTATATAGTAACAAACCAAAAATAAAGAACAAGTTTAATTTATTAGAACCGAACAGAAAAATAATTTAATAATAATTTGAGCTATACACAATTTTTCTTTTGTTTTTTTTTCTCGATTTTCTGAGAAACGACATTGTTTTTAACTCAAATAACAAAAAAAAGTTATTGATTCATATTTAAATTCGAATACCTCGAAAACATGACGTGATGTAGCAGTTTTGAAGTTGGATTCGAATTCAGGGCATCAAGAAACTATGGAAAACTATAGTTTAGATCAAAATACGACGAGCAGAGCATTTGGATGGCACGAAAAAAAGCTAGGACGTATAGTTTGAGTTTATACAAAAGAAAAATCTTAAAAAAGGAAGGACTTAATATTCCTACAAAATAATTTTGTTTGCTAATTTGAGTGCATCATTTATAAGTGGGGTTACTTTTGGCTTTTTAGAAATAAGTCTACTTCTGTAAGAAAATCTCGGCAATACAGCCCTATCACGAATTCTATCGTAATCGGAAAGTAGTTGTTACGAATCCCGAAAAAAAAACAGAATCCATCGTTGTGAAAAATCTCATACAAATTGCCATTACAAACGGATATGTTTTTGGATTACGATGGAATTCACGATAGAACTGAATGTCTTTTATAGTACCTACATATATATTAATTTTAGAAATTTGAAGCCTCGAAAGCTTCCTTATGAAACAATTTAGATCATTCTTTATGTTTCTCGAAAATACTTTAATTTTATCAATTAAAAACTAACTGCACCAGGTACTTAACCTTCATAGATTATAATTACGTATACACGACAATTATTTGTAGTTTAAGGTTATACTCCATTAGGTATACACGTTAAATTATGCATTTACTTACCCTGAACATTAAAGGATTTCTGTCAATATCCGATTCAGCATTCTCAACCAATGATTCTGATTCCGATAGAAAAGCTAAAAACTAAAATAATAAAATACATTAATAGAGAAAGTTTTTGAATTGAAATATTTTTTAATACCTGATCCATTGTACGATCAAACGATTGTAAACTATGAAGAGCAGCATGGAGTTGTTTTCCACGATTAATAACGCCGTTGTTTAGATTTACATATCTAAAATATTTAATACAAAAACATATCTATATCATATCTATTTCAAAGAAGGAAGAATTATAATATTATATATATTATGCAGCCATATTTATAAACTAATTATTTTAAAGGTTTCTTATCTTTTAAATAACTTGGAATTTCTAATATATTTCCATATGTAACCAACGTTCCTTAAGGCCTCTACTATTCAACACCACGCCACCGCCGCTGTCCACAGCATTTAAAGCTTACGCGAAGCCATCTTACAAATATTTTGGCATAAAATATGTATGAGAAGAAATGTTTTTATTTATTACAAAAATAAGAACATAAAAGTTTTCAGATGAAAGTAAAATAAACATTTTGTGGTTCTCTTAAATAAATTGAACTGTATAATAAATTATTTGGTTTATTTATTAACATGTTTTAACTTTTAAGAGGGCAAGGCGTGGTTCTACTTATTAAAGAATTTCTGGACCCAAAACAAGCATTAGCAACCAAAAATAAGTCTTTTTTCATTTATTTTGTACTGGACAATACCTACTTGTTACATCCAGTTGCAAACATTAAAAAACACCCAAAATGTATTAAATAAACATGTACATAATTGTGAATGGTCTTACGCTACCCTCAATTAAAATCGGTCAATAGAGAATGGTTATAGATAATAATTTAAATAACGTAATTCAAAACCAATTCAAATACTGAAGCAAACTTAATATTTTTTTTAATGGGGTTTTCCATTATAAAAAATAAAATCAATTTATTTTTGATTTGAATCTTTCAAAAAGCTGGTTTTGAAAATTTTTGCGATCCATTGGTCGAAAAAATTGATTTATTTTTTGATTTAAAATCAATTTTGCAGATTTAAATTTTTCGGCAGATTTACTCCTCCCTGTACATATACCAAAACAATGTTGAGCTGTAAGTTTGCAAATGTGGTTTTTGATCTGTTTATTTAATTTCAGTTATAAATTACTTCAGGATGCACATTTTTAGGAATAATGAGAAAGCCACGATATTACACTAATACATTGGCAACAAGAAAAATCAATTTAAAATCGCATTCCAACCGCAACGAAAAAAAATCAATTTTTGGATTGAAATCTGAATTAATTAATGGAAAACCCCCTAAGACATTTTGTGAAAATCTAATAAATACTAGCAGTCGTATGATTATTGTATGTAGTTTGAGCAGCGTAATAAATGCAATAAATGAAGAAGTTTTTACATTATATTCTGTACCACAAAAAAAAAAAAAATATTACAATAATTGTTAAAATACTCGAATTCCCCTTTTCTGTACATTTCAGTTGTACTAGTTACTTGAAGATCGACCCCTACCAGAAAACTTCAAGTCTGGTACAAGAGCCGAAACTACTATTTACTTGTTAATTCTGCTTTCTTAACAAATTTTTGTAAGAATATAAAGTTTTAGTTTTATGGTGAAGTCTCTAATGAGTTGTGTATTACGGCCCATTTAACAATTAATTGATATAATTTTTGTACACTTATAGCTCATTTTAATTCTGAACGTGCTGGTAAATTTGTCAATTGATACATATTGAAAATAGATATGTAACCCGATTGAAAAAAGTTTAAATAATTGAGAATATAACAAACAATTGTGAATTAAAAGAAAATAAATAATTTCAATGACAAGCTGATATATTACATTTCAATCAAATGAATTAGTTGTGTGCACTTCTAAAATTGCGAGCATCTTGTTTGAACTATTTTAGGGAAGTCTTACTATTGCACTAGAATACTATTTATAAGTATAACGCGATAAAATACTAAAATATTGCGGTGCGGCGGTATTCAAGCGATGAAAAAAAGTTTCCGTTATAATTTTCTCACTAATTTGTATGAAAATTCAAAAATTTGGAAGAATTAAGACTAAAGAAATCTTAAGTATTAAACCGAACCAGAAGGACAGACAAATTATCAACATCTTCGAAGAAAACCTTAACACTTAGCAGTTTTTGTAAGTGCATGTAGAATATGTGACCATTTCACAAAAGGTGGGCTGTGATCAAAAATGAAGGCAACAAATCTTCTTCGCCGTCAAAGCCACTGTGAAAGCTTATATTTCGTTCCCACGCTGCTTTCTAAATACATAGATGGAAAGCAACATTTGGACAGCCTGCCCCTAAATAAAAGCGAATCATCCATCCAAAGGCACTTGCTGATCAATCATTAACTTTAGAAATATCTTGAAGATCGAAAACTACTTAATAACCGGTGATCTGACGGTATTTCACCGAACAGTGTATCCATTGCTTCATAGGAGCATTGAATATTAAAAACAAAAATAATAACATAAAATAAAAAAAAAAAAATAAAAACGGAGTGAACCTTTTTTTTCAAGAAGTTTGTTAAAAATTACTTTCTGCTCCCGTACATATGAACCTAGCAGATCTAGCTTTGATATAGCGTTTTTATGCATATAGATTTTAAGAGTTCTCACTAGTTTTATTTACTGTAAACAAATTAGTTGAGATGTTTCAACGCGTAGACAAACCTCGAGTTCGTAAACCGCATCACTGTCAAAAATAATTGTAAAATATGGTACTATAAATGTACTTTTTTGGTAAAATTTGCTCTCACTATATAGAGGCAAGCACTCACACTTAATTTAAGGTGGAAAAATTGTAGATAGGACAATATTTGCTAGCAGAAATGCAACATATATTTTGTCTTGTTGCCGACCATTTACATTTACGAACTCGACCAAATCGAGAGTCTTACGTTTTTAGTTAGCAGTTTAAGAACGGAAAACGAGTCTTTTTAAAGATTTCTTTAAGTTTAAATACGAATCATAAGCCTAGATTTGTATTCATAACATTTAAAAATAACCATTACCTGACGTTTACACATTCAGTCATTTTTTTAATTCTTGATGTATCATCAGATGGATAAACAGCAATTAATTTCTGTGTAAGCGTATTGAAAAGTTCAATTTGCTGTTTATTTTGGTGGAGCTCAGCGTGAAAAGACTGAACAATGGTAGAAGAGAAAAAATTGTTAAAATGATGTTTCATTTGTTTCTATCATATAAACAAACTTTTTGTTCCTTTTGCTGTGCTTCCAAAACATCTGCTGTAGTTGCAACAGCTCCCATGCGTTCAGCTCTGTTCTCCATACGAGCTAACCATTTTTCGATTTCCAATCTCTTAGCTTCGTACCTATGAAGAAAATAATTATATAATTTGTAATATAAAGCTAATTTTCAAAATTACCTTTGAGAATCGCCAAGCATATTTTTGAGTTGAGCTGATCTCTGGATAACGGCGTGTGATGTATCATCCCAGTGATCTCGTAATCTTGTAACTAGAAAAAATAATATTCATTAGTTATTTTTTTGTAGTTAATAAATCTGTAGAAAAACTGTTAAAAAAAACAAATTCACAAAATGGTTTCAAGAAAAAACTAGTTGATTGTATTTTTAACTTCGTTTTTAGTAGTTGTTAGTTGACACTCCAAATCACAAGTTATTAAACTCAGTTTAAATCATTTGCACTCATGTGTTTACCTTTCAAACAACATCGTAGGTAGTCCAAATCCGCGGAACAATTAGGAGCAAGTAAAAAAAGTTGTTTATCTTTTTTTGAAAAATATAAGAAAATCAAACGTAAAATATATTTCAAGATAGGTGTTTTGTTCTTAAAATTTATTTTCTGATTATTGATACATAAATATGTACAATGTGAATACATATGCATGTAGGTACATTAGGGTGTCCTTTATTTCCCAAAATCGATCAAATGTTTGAGTTACCCATTGTATATAAAAAACAAAAAATTACATTTCACAATTTTGACGTATAAAGTGTGCGTATGTGTGCGTGCTTCTGGTTTTTATTCTTTCTTCAAATCCATATTCCAGAAGCGATTTCTTTTCTTTTCAGAAGAAGACTGTCATCTTGTGCCAAAAAAAAAGTTTTCAGAAGCTTTTGGAATGCTTCTTCCGGGCGACCAAACAAAAACGCTATTGGTTTTCAAATTTTCGATCCGGAAGTGAGTAAATTTATGAAAAGAGGCATCTAAAGTTGGATCTGTTCACTTTGATGAAACTTTTGTATCAATATACTAGAGTCCGTTATTTGCTATAATAACTTTTTTAAAAAGCCCTACTTTTCCCATACAAATTTTTATATGCGAATTTAGCTCTTTCCGCGTTTAAGTTTTTTGTATACTCAATGGCTCAGAAGGATATCACACAAATTAACCTTATCAACAGTTTTTTTTTTATAAAAACGACTTAGTTTTCAATTGTCGTTTCCCAACGAAAGAAAGAAGGACGTATTTTGACAAGAAACAAAAACTGAAAACAGAACCCAATCCAAAAAAAAGAACAAAGAAAAATATACGTTCTTTTTTGGTTAGAATTATACTTTAACAGGTGGACACCTAGAATTTTCCTATTACTTATTACTAGTATCGCCCAGTGGTCGAAATTCGACTATTAATGTCTTAACGGCAACAAATAAATATAAACATTAAATTCTGCCAGAGCGATTGGCTATACCTTTCAAAAAAAAAAAAAAATCAGCCCTATTAATTTTAAAGCTATTATGAGTTTCGCCCGAACTTCTCTTGACATAAAATAAACAAAAAACTTGCGCAAAGGGCACCAGTATACCTTGTTTATCTTTGGTTCCCCTTCGAAAAATGTGATAATTTAAGATCTTATTTACGATAAATTTCGCCTGAAATGAGTACTCACAAAAAAGAGGAATTTTCATTTTTCGGGTGAAACTCACAATAGGTGAAAAGCGAAATTTCAATTTTTCCGGGTGGAATGTTATTCACGTGAAACTCATAATAAGGCTGAATATGAAAACATTTGACACTCAGAAAAGAGTTAACGAAATAATACATAGATTAACTCTTTGTTAAATCTGCATAGTTTGTAGTCCTTCCCAAGTTAGTTTTAAGAATTTTGCGGTACTGCTCGACGAAAGTTGTTTTCTGAGAGCCCTAAAATCAACAAATAAATAATTAGTATTTACCCGGAATTCCAGGACCTCCTTGTGGCATTTGAGTTTCGTCATGTGACGATCTTCGTCTCATGCGTAGTTCCTCTCTAGACAAACCATTTGGTGCATTGCTAGCAGCTGCTGCTGCCGCTGATGCTGCTTGCCGCGATTGAGCCTGGTGTTGTAAGAGAGCAGCTGCGGCAGGTGATACAGGTGTATTTCCTGTATGTGGAACCATAGGATTGCCACCAACACCCCCACCCATAAGTTGTTGTCGAATATGTTCACGAAATTCATTACTTAACGGCATCGGGCCTTGCGATATATTACTAACAGTGTTTGTCGGGCCCATTTGGTATTGTTGCTGTTGCTGCTGTTGTTGTTGTTGATTGCGAAAGCGACTGTACTGAAGCTCGAGTGGCAGATTACGATCTAAAGATCTCATATGATGCTCAATATTTCCACGAGGATTATGATCCATTTGTCCAGAAATAACATGAGAGTTCTGACGAAGTTTAACCTCGTCATTACATCCTGATGTGCCAATAGAACCAACACCACCACCTCCTCCAACCATATTCTCGTTTAATTTAAGTTGTTCCAAGTTTCTTTCCCAACCGCGAATTTGATTGAGAGCACCAATTGGACGGTGTGCAACACCACTTCCAATGCCCTTAAAATCAATGGGAAAATTCGAATGAGGAATTACAGCTTCCATAGACCGCAGGTTCATTTGTTCCTGCATAGCACGCTCCATATTGCGAAGACCGCTCTCAATTCCACGAAGAGCGTCCTCTGAACCATATTCCTCGGTGGGTGATTGTCGTTTGTTTGGCGCCAAAGATACTGGCCCCTTTACTTTGACTTCGGTGACGGCTTGAGCTCCATCATCGAATTGTACAAAATTTTTTGTGTTGGGCAGCACGGAAGTCGGTTCCATAGGATAGTCAAACGGATTTGTGCTAATTTCCATTGGCATTGAGGGTGGGACCGATTTACCAGCTAATTTCGTATTAGGTAACGGAGAATTTTTAGCGCTTGTGATTGGCTTTTGTGGCAGTGGTGGTGGTACACGATTAGATAGCGATGCAGCTACTTCTGGCGGTATTTGTTTTAGACTATTACGCTTCGGAGGGATTTCCGGCGGTGGTCGATTCACATCACAGGAGCGAGCTGGTATTGCAGGAACTTTTCTTGCCTCCTCCGAGTAGTCTTGCTTCTTAAGCAACTGTTGAGCTCTAAAAGCAGCTTGGGCTGCAAGCTCAGATGTTAGCTTTGAGATTTCAGGAGCCATTTCATGTGCTTCAGGGCTATTAGAATTATTTTGCAACATATTTTTGTTTGTATGGTTGTTTGCTTAATACTTTTCTACTTAATTAATTAATTATAAATTGTGCCTATTTTAAAATATACACTTTTATTGTATAAGAAGATTATAATCAACGATATGTTTATTCTTATTTAATACGATTAAAGATAGTGCTGCAATTATTATTGATAGCTTTTAGTCGAGTTACTAGAGCAGAAAATTGTATTCCTTCTTCAAATGTTTGTCCGCATTTCGACTCCCAAGTTTATTTTTTGCTTGTTTTCAGGATACATTCACCCTATTTGCCGGAATGTGTTGCAAGTTTGAGCATGCGATAGTATAATGATTATGGTGAAGGGGTGGATAGCTGAAGAAAATTTTGTTTAGGTTGCAAAAAACACGAAAAATTATAAATCAAAGTTTTTCTTCTTTAATTATATCGTAAGGAAACAATTGAAGGTTGACGAAAATGTTTAGAAAATACTTTCCATTCATTTACGTTTACTTCAACTACATATTCTGTTCGAACATTCTTCTTGAATGTAAAGGGTTGGGCAAGAAAAAATATTTGTATGTTGTTTTTGAAAGAATTTAATCATGAAAATAAGTTTAATGAACACATTTTTCATGTATAGTTAGATAAATATTTGGATCACTTATTTGTGGGATATTTAGAAACAGTTTTGACAGATTTTATCAACAATTTTAAATATAATCCATCCACATTTATTGTTAGTTTTTTATCAATATTATATTTAGATTACAGTTAATTTTACTTTGAATTGTCAAGTTATATAAGATTTTATTTGAAAATCACTTTTATTTTTTTACTTTTTAAAATATCTTTTTATTCACAACCGAATATCCGAATGTAAAACAATCGAATGCTTATTACAGACAAAAATTTTCATCCTTAACTGCAGCACACTTGCACACACAAAAGTTTAACCAGGAAGCGTTGATTGTATTCTGGTCAGGGAGACATTCCATTAGCCAGAGAACTTCAAAATGAGAGCTTTATCAACACATCTCTCTTGTACAAGAAGCATTGAAAGCAAGAAGTTATATTTTATGCCACCCCTGTACTTTGGCGCATGTCAAATCACGGTGTAAATATTTAGCGATTGATAAGAATTAGTCAAACCAAAAGCAGATACACTTACTTGCATTTATATCAGGAACTTTTATACACACCTGAAGATAAGATTTAGGGTAAAAAGGTGAAATATATACAATAATTACTAACAAAAATGCTTCTGTCTCTGCTTTCATTTTTCCATTCATACCTACTGTGCTTTTTAGGGTGCAATAAATGTATCGTATTTTAGAAAGAGAGAATTCACTAGCATACCTTAAAGTAAGGGTGGCAAAAATAATGATAAATGAAAACATTGCTTGCATTGAATGAGTGGTACAGAATAAAAGAAAAGGCGAAGATTTTTTGTTTAAATGATAACATTGTGTACAGCTATTCGCAAACCAAGACAGGTATCTAATAGATATGCAGCAAAACTCTACTTCGAGATGGGATACAACTCACAGTATATTTTACACTTTCATGAATTGTATCAATTTACTGTATCATACATTTTGTAATTGAAAACTTCATAAATTTTTTGCGTGAATAAAACTTAAAAAATTATATTATTTAATTTTTGCCAGCAAAAAATCTCAATATAAAACAATGTACATAAAAATAAACCTCAATTTATTTCTAAACCATCAGACAACAGGATGTAAGGCTCAGGGTTGCCTTAATCGTTTTTATAATGTTGATTGTTTAAGATTTTTTTTAGGATATGTACATTTGTATACGTTGCTGGTAGTTGTTTATTAATTTCGGATATTATTTGTTTTGTTTTAAATTGCACGTGTGTCACACGTGCGTATTACGAATTGCTCCTACGGCACAGCGCCATTGGCATTGGGCTGTTGTCGAGGAGGGTTTTTTGTGATAAAACATAAAATCTTGCTCATAAACCCTGCTCGATTTATGCGCTGAAACGGAGGATGTTTTCAGTTGTCTTATTATTTTATTTCGTCTGGAAACCCTACACAAAACGAAGCACATAGGGTTGAATTTTTGCTTTTTTTTAGCTGGCATTTTACTGTTTCGCTTTTTTTTATTTGGCATTTTAGTGTTAAGCTTTTTGTTTTGCAAGTTTTTGACTTCCATTGAATTATACCTTATAATTTTATGGCATGTGATTTAAAATGCAAAACAGTTGAATGCCAAATAAAAAAAAACTTAACAATAAAATGCCAAATAAAAAAGAAAAAAAAAAAACAAAATGCACTCTAAATATTGAAAATCATCATAAGAGAAATTTTTGTCCTCATTTTTAAAATAAAATGCATAATGCCAGCCTAAATACTCCCATGAACGGATACACAAAAATATTTAAATAAAAGCCACGCACAAGCAAGTATACATTTTGCGATTTGCGCTGACTTCGAGGAGGGTTTCTGAATTCAAAATCATAAAAACACTACTAAAACTCTACTACATCGCAACGCGGGTGGGTGTGCTGAAAGATAGTACGGATTTTACACACTTTTGATAAAGACAATGGAAATACTACTCATTTGTTGCGTTGTGCTGAAGCAGGGTTTACGAATGAAAAATCGTAAAAGCACTATTAAAACCCTCCTCGACAACAGTTTATGTTTGTCAAGCCCAATTGTCAAGCATGTTTGTCCAGCATGTTTGTATGCATTTGTGTCCAGCATGTTTGTCAAGCATGTTTTTAAATCATGTTTTCAATTATTAATATTATGAATTGCTCCTACGGCACAGCCAACACGTTACGCTGTCGGTCGTCGAGGAGGGTTTTTTGTAGGAAAATATCCAAATGTACACATAAATCCAACTCCATTTTTACGCTGTGCTCGAGGAGGTTTTTTTTTGTGATAAGCCATCAAATCTTGCTCTCAAACCCTATTCGATTTATGCGCTGAAACGCATTAATTAATTAATTATTTTATTTCATCTGGAAGCCCCTTCTATGCCTCAACACAAAACGAAGCTGATTGGGTTATTAGTATATACAGTTGATAGAAATTAGTATCACCGCCCATAGCCACACCATCATCATTTCGCATTTTTCATTTCCCAATTTCCATTTAGTATTTTGTTTGATTGGACGGTCTTATGAAGATTGGCAATTTTTCATTTGGCATTTTGTTTTCTTCTGTGCGAAATTTTAAGGCATGTAATTTAATGGAAGTCAGAAACTACCAAAACATTTGGATGCCAAATAAAAAAAAAGCTTTATATTAAAATGCCAAATAAAAATTAGTGGAACAGTAAAATGCTGGTTAAAAAAAAAGCAAAATGCCAAACAAAAAATTACCTTTCTTCATTAGACCAAATTTTCTTTCTCCTTTTTAAAATTAAAGGCGTAGGTTACCAACCAGTCGCAGTGGCAATCAAGAACTGAATCAAATTAACCCCCATGATCTTATAAAGGGTGATTTTTTAAGAGGTTTAGAACTTTAAAAAAAAAAAAAACACAAAAAATTCGAAAAAATGAATGAAATATTTATTTGAATCGATAGTTTGAACCTTGCAATTTAATGTTTAAAGATAATTTCATGCAAATGTTGACCGCGGCTGCGTCTCAGGTAGCCCATCCGCTGAGTCCAATTTTGGCATACTCTTTCACACATATCGGCCGGTATCTCACGAATGAATGCATGGATGTTGGCTTCCAGTGCGTCAATCGAAGCGGGCTTGTCCCTATAGACATTAGCCTTGACATACCCCCACAAAAAATAATCTAATGGTGTCAAATCGCACGATCTAGGCGGCCAATTGACCGGCCCGAAACGTGAAATCAACTGTTCACCAAACTCGCCTCGCAATTGCGCAATTGTTTCGCGTGCTGTGTGGCATGTGGCACCGTCTTGTTGAAACCACATATCATGCAAGTCAAGAACTTCCATTTCGGGCAAAAAAAAGTTTGTTATCATCGCTCGGTAGCGTTCACCATTGACAGTAACGCTGCGATTCGCATCATCTTTGAAGAAATATGGCCCAATAATGCCGCCGGCCCATAAACCGCACCAAACAGTGGCTTTTTCGGGATGCATTGGTAGCTGTTGCAATGCTTCTGGCTGATCTTCACTCCAAATGCGGCAATTATGCTTACTTACGTACCCATTCAACCAAAAATGAGCCTCATCGCTGAACACAAGCGGATCCTCGGCCAGCCATTTTGATAGTAAAATTCAATAATTTGCAAGCGTTGTTCATTTGTAAGACGATCCATGGTTAAATTGCAAACCAAACTGAAGCTGTTTGACAGTGACACAAGGTACTAAACACACGTCAGCTGTCAAAACCAGTGTTGCCAAAACCAAACCAGCTAAAAAATCACCCGTTACACAGAAATGTGTAAATAAAAGCCACGCACAAGCACGGATACATTTTTTGCGATTTGCGCTGACATTGAGGAGCGTTCCCGAGTTCAAAATCATAATTAAGTTTTTTATCAATGATTACCAATGTTATAAAAATTCAAAATTTGATTGAAAATTTTTGTGTTTTCTTTCGTCTTGTGGCCGGGTTAACGGTACGTACTTAAATTAAACAATATATGTAATTGAAATTATTTGAATTTATAAGAACCACCCTAATGCACATATGCACATGCAAAACAAAACCAAAAATCGTTAGAGTGGTTTTCTTAAAAAATTAATTTGTATATACAGGGTGTCCGGTAATTCGCCAATAATAACTAAGGGCATGATTCTTGGGTGTATTCTGGGAAAAGAAAAAAACGTATAGTGGGAAACTCCGTCTCTTCCCTGAGGCAGGGGGTTAAGAGAAATTAAAAAAAAAAAAGAAAGGTACTTTTTCCCATTGCTTGTTTGTGTTATGCTTATGACGCAAAAAAATTACAATTCGTAAATATATGGTGTTTAGTAGAAACATGATAGCTCATATAAAAACTTGCGTGTTTACGTCCATTTTATATCGGGCTAAAGCCTAAACGTGTGAACCAATTTTCTTTAAATTTGAATTATAGTTTTCCAAAGAACATGTTCATAAATATTCCAAATTGGAAGAAAATCGGCTCAGCCGTTTAGGCTCTAGCTCGATTTAAAGTGGACGCAAAGAAAAAAATTATACAATGAATGTACCATGCTTCTACCAAACACCACAGAATTAAACCATTTTTCGGTTTTTTTTGGAAAAAGCAGCCATTGTTTTTTAAATTTCTCAAAAAACTAAGTGAGATTTGTACATTTGCTTTTCGCTTTTCAGTAGTTGGCAAATAATTGATAAAGGCATTGAATACTGAATACAAAAATAGTGCGGTGGAAGACAGCTGTGGTGCATCCTCTCCCGAAAAAGGGAAAGGACAACTCCAATCCGGCGAATCTCCGGTCGATAAGTCTTCTTCCGAGTATCAGCAAGGTCTTCGAAAAAGTTATTAATAGAGCTCTGTCTAAGTGGGCAGAGGACAATAATATCATACCGGATAATCAGTTCGGCTTTAAGGCGGGACATGACACCATTCATGCCGCGTCTAAACTCGTTTCTGATGTCCAATGGAACAAATCAAAAAAGCAGTGTACGGGTGCCTGTCTGGTTGATTTGGAGAAGGCCTTCGACACCGTATGGCTAGAGGGTCTTTATCTAAAGCTGACCAGACTTGGCATTAGTAAACCACTATTATATATGCTTTATGATATGCTCAATGGTAGAAAGTTTGTTGTCAAGAGTGGCAATGTGACTTCTGCCACAACCTTAAATATTAAAAATGGTCTTCAGCAGGGAGCGGTCAACTCGCCGATTCTATTCAGCATTTACACCAGCGATCTGATAAGTAGTCTAACTCAGGCAATTGCGTATGCCGACGATCTAATTGCGTACAGAACAGCTCCAAAAGTCGAGGTCATCAGAATTCTTTTGCAGCGTGACTTCGAGAAGATTCAGCGATATTGCGATGACTGGAAGTTGAAAATCAACTTTCAGAAATCAGAAACTATCTTGTTTAGGACTCCGTTGCGTGGAGCCACAAGGGATACGAGAAAGAACTGGCGTAAGCTGGTGATCGTAGGGCCAAATGGACAGCCACTGGCGAGTAAAAGTGTAGTAAAGTACCTTGGCATCTGGATGGATCAGTATTTATATTTCGACAGACATATAAATGCTGCTCTGTCCAGGGCTAGGGGAGCTTTTGCCCTGACGAAACGGTTGTTTTATAGCAGCCGGCTTGACAGCAGGGTGAAGGTGATTTGCTACATGGCCATCATACGGCCGATGATTGCCTATGGGGGCCCAGTTTGGTTCAACGTTGCCCCATCTCAAATGGAAAAGATTCGGGTGTTTGAGAGGCAGTGTCTTAGACGCTGCCTTGGATTACACAGAACACCAGAGTCGGAGTACAAACATTATTATTCCAACCTGGTTCTATACAACGGTGCCAACATAAACAGGATAGATAATTTCTTGCTGAAGCTTATTCGAGGTCATATTGCGAGAGCAATGTCCTCGACCAACAGCTTAATTTTTGGGGCTTATTACCCTAAAAACGATTATTACGAGAGTGTGCGTCTAAGCGGCTTTATTCCGCCCGATGCATTCCTCTATTTAGACAGTCGAGGGCTGATCCAGGATAGAGCGGCGGTTCCGCTAATCTACCACATCGGCCGTAGAACTGTGGATCGGCGGCTCCTTTACAGTCGAGACGTCCTCGCACAAGACGGAGCCGAGCACCTTCGGTTCAGTAGGACTGTGTCCGATCGGGACCGAAGAGATAGGGTAAAGCAGGAGAACCAGTTCTGGTGGTTGAAACCTGAACAGGAAGTTTCTTCGGATATTTAAAAGTTGACTGCATTTTTCTATGCCATGGCCGACTTACATAGGTTTAGGTATTTAGTTTTAAGCAGGGACAGTCAGGGTGGCACCACAAAAAAAAAAAAAAAAAAAAAAAAAAAAAAAAAATATGAAACCAATAAAAACACAAAAAAATATAAACCAATAAAAACACAAAAAAATTATAAAAACCCGAAAATGCTTGCTGTGGCTGTTCTAGTTTGTAAGTAGTTTATAAGTAGCTTGTAAGTAGTTTTAAGTAGTTTTATAGTAGTTTTAATTAGTTTTAATTAGTTTTAAGTAGTTTTAATTTAGTTTTATTTAGTTTGTAAGTTTTTTATAAAACAAAAAAAAATAAAGATAAAGATACCAAGTTTTTTTTCTCAATTCTTCTTGATGAAAAATAAAACCAACATGAATTCTAGTTTTAAGATAGTTCTTAGGCCGAAAGGCATTAGCATTAAGTTATTAGTTTAACTTAGAGCGCCCGAATGGGGCCAGTAAGTTAGTTGTAAGATGTTGGTAAGTAGGCTAGTTTTTATGAATTTTTGTCTAGCTTTAAGATAGTTTTAAGATGAATGCAAAATAAAAATGAATTTACAAAAAAAAAAAAAAAAAAACAAAAATAGCACTTAATAACGGAAAATATTGAACAAACATCAACCTGACAAAAAAATAACATTTTTTTCAAAAATTTTTATTTTGAAATTTAAGATCTGAAAAACAATTCAATTAAACAACTTGATTTAAGAAGATAAACTTTTCGCCCATACGATTTTTATCTTAGAATATACCCAAGAACCATGCCCTTAAAAATTATTGGAAAATTACCGGACACCCTGTACCTATAACATTTTTTCAGCATTGAAAATTTGGTACGCCCGCCAGTTTTGTGTTATACTTAATCCATTTTTTAAATATTAAAAATTTATTTTTTTTTTCAAAATTTTGATATGGAATATTAAAGGGTGTTTTTTTTAGACGTGTGGTTTTCAATCTGGCAATACTTTTTTCGGAGTTGGTCTTTTTGACAGTTGTCACTTGATTTGTGCTCAGTTTGATTTGCCATTTCATAATGAATAGACTTAAGGTGCCGTCACACCGGGCAAGTAAAGTACTTGCAGCAATTGTTTAAAAAGTTTTGATTTTGAAATATTCGTGCAGGTACTTGCAGAGAGCAGTCACACTAGGCAAGTAAATTGCTTGCTAAAACGACTTTTTACTTGCTTGGAAAGCAAACTTGCTGAAGTACTTTTTAGGTCGTCACACCGTTCAAGCAAGTACTTGCTGAAATTAATTGCTGAAAGTACTTGCTGCAAGTAATTAATGAAATTACTTGCTGAAATTAATTTCTGAAAGTACTTGCACGTGTAAACGGGTGTGGTTTTGCCATTTTCAGTTCAGTTTGGTGCATTGTTTCTTCAGAAATAGATCTAAATTGATATACCAGATTTGGAAGACGAATTTTTTACGAGGAAATGGTTTTTGAACATAAAGTTTTGGTGAAATCGAGGCAGTTGATTCTTGATGATTATTATTAACAAAAACGATTATCGATTGCTTGCAGCAAGCGATTTGATTGTAAGCGAGTTGAAATTTCTAATAAAAAAAAAAAACTGTTATTAGCCGTACCTTCCATAAACATTTTTTTATTTTGACTTTCTCATTAATTGCTCTACCGATATCAATAAAAATCTAGGGAGTTTTTTTTTACAATTGATAGAAAGAGCTTCATGCTTCGTTGCATATTTCTTTAATTACTCAAATATTTTTAAAAGATCTGAAGTTCCAAGCAAGTTGAACTATTAGACCAATTACGTACGATCCAGTCTTATTATTACTATCAAAAAACATACATTTCACCAGACCCTGTTCTATGTTGCAGCATTTGAAACAACAAAATGCGGCTGATCGAAGATAAATCATTTTGGTATGTCCCTTTTTTGAGCGTGGTGCTCAGACTTCTGGGCAGAGGGAGAGATTTTGTCTGCAATTTTGATCGAAAAAAAATATGTTCGCTTGCAAGCATGTAAAAAACTTGCTTGCGCAAATCCTGCAAGTGGCAATTACTTGCGGCAAGTGATTTCAAAGGATTTACTTCCTTACAAATACTTGCAGCAACTAGTCACACCGTGCAAGTTTTGCTTAAGCAATTACTTGCAAGTACTTTTTTGGGTCGTCACACCAGGCAAGTTTTACTTGCCGCAAGTACTTGAGATTCTTGAAGATTATTGTTATTGTTATTATTTGGAACTCCCTGCGCGAATAGGTTTAAATCTTTAGTTTTCAATTATTTGGCAAATCGATGATAATATTTATTAGGTAAGTCCTCATCTTTTTCATTTTTCTTTTTTTTTATTTTCTCTTTTTTTACATTTTCATATTTAAATTATATACAGTGTTGGACAGAGAATTAGCACACAATAGTGGATCGGATTTAAATAAGGAAGATCTTTATTTTCGTTATGTTCTTGGAACATAATTTATTGAAAACTCTTTAATTCAATATTAAAAAACTTAAATATATACAAAAAAGAATTCAGCAAAATAACACCAACAAAAAATCATTAAATAAAATTTGTTGGTGTAATATGAGGTGGTCACAAAATTAGCACAAGTACGAAATAAACTAATCTATCACTAAAACAAGTAGTTTTTTTCTAATATTTTGTTGGGTACCCTTTCTGCTTTAACACAGCCTTAAACCGCCGAGGAATACTCGCCTCTAGGTGCTGGCATTGATGAACAGGAATGCTGTTCCAGCTATCCCTAATTGCCTCCCAAAGTTCTGCTAGATTCCTTGGCTTCCTTAGTCCAACCTGATATTTAACATCGCTCCATACATTTTCTATGGGATTCAGGTCAGGACTCTGCACAGGCCAAGGCAAAAAATTGATTTGCTGATCACTAATGCACTGCTTCACCAGCCGGGAAGTGTATTTAGGATCATTATCATTCATGAATGTCCATGATAATGGTAAATTATCGTCTGCAAAGGGCTCCATATGGTTTTCAAAAATGCTCTTGTACTGATGCTGGTCTATTTGCTGCTCTATTTTCGAAATAGGCCCTACACAGCACCATGAAAAAGCAGCCCACACCATAATACACACACCACCGTGTTTCATAGTTTTAACTGTGTAACGTGGATTAATATCTTGCTTTGGTGGACGCCAAACATAACGCTTTCCATCAGATCTAAATCGATTTAATTGCGAGTCATCACTCCAAAAAACATTTTTCCAAAATGATAAGGATTTGGATCCGTACTCCGGTGAACTTAAGCCTGACTGTAATATTTTTTTTTTTTTGACACCAGTGTTTTGTAGTGCGTTTTCATGGTACGGTGTAGGGGCTATTGTAAAAATAGAGTAGCAAATGTACCAGCATCACTACAATCATGGACATTTATGCATGATAATGATCCTTTATACACTTCCCGGTTGGTGAAGCAGTGCATTAGTGATCAGCAAATCAATATTTTGCCTTGGCCTGCGCAGAGTCCTGACCTGAAACCCATAGAAAATCTATGGAACGATGTTAAATATCAGGTTGGACTAAGGAAGCCAAGGAATCTAGCAGAGCTTTGGGAGGCAATTAAGAATGGCTGGAACAGCATTCCTATTCAATAATGTAAGCACCTAGAGGCGAGTATTCCTCGGCGGTTTAAGGCTGTGTTAAGGCAGAAAGGGAACCCAACAAAATATTAGAAAAAAACTACTTGTTTTAGTGATAGATTATTTTATTTCGTACTTATGCTAATTCTGTGACCACCCCATATTACACCAACAAATTTTATTTAATGATTTTTTGTTGTTGTTATTTTGCTGAATTCTTTTTTTGTGTATATTTAAGTTTTTAACGTTGAATTAAAGAGTTTTCAATAAATTATGTTCCAAGAACAAAGCAAAAATATAGATTTTTCTTGTTAAAATCCGATTCACTAATGTGTGCTAATTCTCTGTCCAACACTGTATATGTAAAAAGAACCTCTCTTTTTTTCTCTTTTTTTTTAAATTAAAATTAAAATTCCTAAATTAATTTAAAGGCTGCAAAACTTTATTAGACTTATGTCCTACTTTGAAAGCGATTTTGAAATTAATAAATACAAATACGAATACAAATACTTGCTCGAAAGTAAATCACTTGCAGCAATTACTTGCTTGCAAGTACTTTTCGGTTCGTCACACCAGACAAGTTTTACTTGCAGCAATCATTTTACTTGCTGTAAGAGCTGTTGCGCCACCCAATTTATTTATTTATTTTAAGTACTTTACTTGCACAGTGTGACGGCACCTTTACTCCTGAACAACGTTTGCAAATCGTGCAAATTTACTACCAAAATAATGGTTCGGTTCACGCATCGCGCACTGCGTCCAATAATCGGTCGACATAATCGCCCAGCAGAGTCGGTAATTCGAGCAACCATGGATCGGTTTCGCACCACGTTTACTCTAGTGGATAATGCGCATCCTCAGAGACGCCGTATAGTACGCACCGAAGACTATTGCATCTGTCGAACAGAGTAACGAAGAAGACCCGAATGAGTCGATCCACCATCGCGTCGAAAATTGGGCCTTTCGACTGGAATTTATTCGAGCAGGCCGCGGCGGCCACTTGCCATTTTAAAACAAAATGGCAAACCCTTATCTTTATAAAAAAAATTCTTGGCCATAACATTAAATTATATGCGTTTTATTAAAAATCGAAAGTAAAAACCCGTTATATGGCAGGTACCGTAAATAATAATTTTTGGTAAAAAAAAAAAAATTTACAAAAAGTACGCCATGGCTACAATAATTTATTGAATTTTTGTTATAAAAGTCGTTAGAGCCGTTTTTAAGATAAATAAGCTTTTTCTTAACGGTTGTATGGCAAATACCGTAAATTTTGTAGCTAAGAAATACGTTTCAATTTTCCCTTTTAGACTAAGAGCCCACAGCAGATTTTGGGTGTGAACGATAGCAAAAAAAGAAGTATAGGCGTCGAAAGCTTCATTAAATACTATTAAAAAAATCAAAGTCTTGCAGTCCACAAGTGGGGCCTTTGCGAGAAACAGTGCATCGAAAAAAAATATGAATGCAAATTCGAGGATAATCGTGTTAGCCGAAATTGGTTTTCACTCCTCCCTTGAGAAGCTCCTCGGATCACATATCATGGAATCTGAGACCATTTGAGTGTATAGTTCGCTCTACCGGACCGTTTAAAAAATTCAAAATTCTAAGTGAAAAACGGTTTTTTTAAACAGTTTGGCAGGGCGAATTAAACACTCAAATGATCTCAAATTCCGTGATATGGGATCCGCGGAGCTTGTCTAGGGAGGGGTGAAAACCAATTTCGGCTAACACGATTTTCCACGAAGTTGCATTCATATTTTTTTTCGATGCACTGTTTCGCGCAAAGGCCCCAGTTGTGGACTGCAAGACTTTGATTTTTTAATAGTCTTTAATGAAGCTTTCGACGCCTATACTTCTTTTTTTGCTATTGTTCACACCTAAAATCTGCTGTGGGGTCTCGGTCTATTTAGGAAGTTACCAAAAAACCTTGAATTCAAAATTTGAAGAAAATCGTTTCAATGGCTTAGGCTGGAGGTCGAGGTACAGGCAGACAGATGACTCACAGAATTGTAGGGCCCACTTTTTCCTATTATCTAGCATCGTAATGTCTTGTTGTCTTAATTTTTGTTTTTGTTTTGCACGAACCCAAAACTTGCTCTAAAGTACTTATGTACATACAAATATATCGCAAGCATATTTGAAGATTTCTGAGAGGTAAGATCTCAGAAAGCTTCAAATATTGTTGTAGCGCGAACAAAAGCATTTTAATCGATAGACAGAGCTTATACCATACATAACCTAAAACCATAAACAAAACTAAATACGGACAAAAAATGTCTGAGTCAAAATTGAATCGGTGAGTGGAAGAACAGTACAAGTGTCAAATTAAAAATGTAAGAAAAACAGGCATAACTTCTTATTGCTCAGACAAAAAAATAGATTTTTTGGTATGAAAATGTAAAAAGGTTTGCTCACGATTGAAAAGTTTAAAATTTCTTTTTTTAAAACATTTGTGTAAGCCAATAAACAAGTTATTTTAATTTTTCTGCAATGGCACTTGTACTGTTCTTCCACTCACCGATTGAATTATTTTTCGATGGCTTGAATATGTATGAAACAAGTTGTGTCCAGTCACTGTGTCCCTTCAGTATCCATAGCATGAATGCATAAAACTGTCGCCATAGAAATTTGATAGATAGCACTATAGTCCATTGAAATGTTACATTGACTTTGAATTTAGTAGATATAACCCGATTTTCGGTATCTTGAAAACCGTTAGTTTTACAACAAAAAAAATCCTTGTAAAAATTTAGTTCTTTTTAATTCATTTTAACATACTTTTTTCTGTAAAATTGAAAATAAAGAAGTTACAGATAAAAATATACGAATATCTGGAAAACGTTAGTATATTTTTATCTGTAACTTCTTTTTTTGCAATTTAACGGCAAAAAGAATGTTAACATAAATCGTAGAGTTAAATTTCGTTCGTAAAAATATATCGTGGAAGCACGTTTCCACACCCTTTTTCAAGATGGGAGCCAAAACCCGAAAATCGGGTTTTATAATCACACTGAACCCTCCTACAAATTAAAAGAAATAAATTTTGTGCTAGCCAAAATGCAATGTTCAACCAAAATTTGTACCATTTCAATGGACTTATTTAGACCATGAAGACAGAAGTTTAACTTAGTCTTAGTCATTAAATTAAATTATTATGTGTATTATTAAGGAATGGGCCAAAACAATGCGAAAACCAGACGAAGTATCTTTTTGCACATCTTCAACATCTTGAGGTAACTCCATTTTTGCTTGAAATGTGTTTTTCAGGCTAAAACAGCTTTTATGCTTAATTTATTTTAAGAGAAAGAGAAAATACAGTTTAGGGCAGGACGAAACTTTTTTAATATTTGTTTTCAGAATTGTCATGTCTGATACGAAAAATCTTCAACACTTTCACATCATGGTTTGAATAAGTGAAACTGGTTCTTATAGGACTCGTGGCAACAGCCTAAAAAAAGTCTGTCTGACCATTGGTATCGTGTAGAGCTTTCATTTGATACCCCATTTATAGAAGTTGCTTATATTATAGGTACATTTAGCGGAAAATGCAACCTGAAAAGTGCATTTTCTAACCATTGCGACCAGATAAAGCTTGTCCGACCACTAGTTTTGTAAATTTTTGGACTAAAGCTATGAGTTGGCGTCCAATTTTTGCGTGGCCGCGATGAGATAGGTAATCTTACGGTCGGCTCCCGGACTATTACGAAGTTTACTAAAAGAAAAAAAAATTGTTTAGATCCTTACCTTTTTCCTGTAGCTGCTGACGCTTAAAGTCCCCTTTAAGAATTTCTGCTGTATGAACCAACTCGTTCAATTGTGGCTTTTTCATGTCAAGCTCCCGTAAAACTTTCTAAAATTAAAATCTCTTATTAGTAAATATACACTCAAAAGGTATCTTTCAATTAATGTTACATTTTGTTTCTCAATAGCAGTCCGTATTGCATCAATGTCATCCACGCTAACACTTTGCATTTTCACGATATTTTGTTCTAGGGTCAGCCAATCAGATATTTGAAGAATCGACTTATCAAATCCTCCTGCTAAGCCAAGCGTGTTTTTGAGTTTATCTGAAAAAATATATGTGTACGAGTATGTATAGATAATATGATGAAATAAAAAAAAGACTAAAATCAAAGATAAAAGTTCCAACAAGAATCTTAATTAATTAAACGTGAAATAGTTTCAGGCCAATGGCCTATAAATTGTCTTTACAGAACAATTTAAAAGCTATAATGATGCTATGCCGTGAATTTTTTTTTAAGCTGTATTCGTTTCAACTAGCAACAATAACGTTTTTGTTTGACTGCATTTTGTTTCGTGTATATTATAGTTTTTCTTTAAATAGGTCATTATTGAGGCTGATAACAGTTTTATTTGAAGCACTCAAACTAGATGTTGAGATAAGCATCATTGATTTGAACTGAAAACTGTGGCATCAAGTTTTTAATTTCAAAAAATCTGAAAAAGCAGAAAACAAAAGTAACATTTAAGTTGAAAACATCTGAGCAAAAAAAAAAACCGTGGCGTCATTATCACCCCTATATTTGTTGATATTAAAGGATGTGTTTTCTTTATCCCCACCGGCTTTTAGATTACCTATAAGACAAAAAAAAGTCTGGTTCAGATGGATTAGTGGAACACAAACATTCCTTAAAAAAAAGGGAATATGTATCTTTGTATACAAATATATGCACTCAATACTACAGTACTTGCCTACTATTGTCACTTTCCATTAATTTATGTTTTAAACATGTAAGATATTTCAATATTTAAGTCACAATCTTTTGTAAAAAACGATACCGTATTACTTAAATTATAGAAATGTCCTCACTGAAATTATCACGACTTTGTCTCCAGCGAGGTCATTGAATGTACAATTGCATCTGGAAGATGCTCCTTCTATGAATGAGAATATATGAAACATAAGTGGAAAGCTTAAATAAGCTTTTTCTTTGTCAACATGTTTAGGAACTTTTTAAAGTTGAAAACTTTTGTACTCGAAATATGCGTAAGTCTTTGAATTTAAAATAAATAAAGATAACCGATACTAATTGAATCATAATTGTTTGATTAATTTTTGAGAAAAAAGTGAGACTATCCGAATTGACTTCACGCGCTACTCTTTGCCAATCTCTTGACCAAAAATCTTTTCTGACAAGTTTTCCTTCAGTTTTTTGTTTGTTCTTATTTATAAACTTAATAATTACCGAATATAGATACAACAATAACAATATCCTATATCTGCTTAGTAAGTACCAATAAATATCCCCTTTTTATGAGGTGAGTCGATATTTAGACGGAGCTTCCTTAATATTATTTAGATGAATTACTGTGAAATGTCATCAATTCATTCAAAACTGATATAAAAAAAACGCAAACATAACTGAAGACAAATAGAGTTAAAGAATTTTATGGAAAGAACTCCCACAAATTTTTCCCGTCAAATTGGCTGAAATTTTAGTATGTCAAAATTCATGTCATTCTTATCAAAATATTATTTGGGCCCAAAGGCTCTGAAAAAAATAATTTCCGAGTAACGGAGTCTGAAAGAATTGCAAAATATGGCTGAAATTAAAAGCTATTTTTGTGTACTTTATAGAGTTATTGTGACCAGAAAATGGTTTTACAAAAAATAATAACTGGATCTTATAGTTTCTTAGGAAGAATCTTTTATTATTTTGGTCTTATTTACATCCCGCTATTAAATATTAACCGGTTTTGGGCATACTTTTAAGATTTTAAATAACTTGTTTTCTTTAAGTCACATGGGATTATTCATACGCATAAAACGCAGGATTTTTTCACCTTCCAGAGTGCCCCCACTCTACCAGTAAAACCCACTCCATAGTAAAAACTTTAAGATATGTTTGTAGTGTCGTATTTTCCAGATCCAAAAGGGGAATGTCCCCCTTGCCATCTTCTAGGTGCCTATGAATACATAAGCTATTTTATGTATGTATTTACGATTCCACCGTTAGTGCCTGGGTACATTCAGTTCAATTCATCAAAAATAAACGACCATGTACCTAGGCATTAACGGTGAAATCGTAATTACAGAGAATAACAGTTTATGTATTCATAGATATTTATAGGATTGCAAGGGTCGCATTTACCCCCCCCCCCCCCACCCCATTGGCTCTGGAAAATGCAACGCTAAATACATATTTTAGTTTTTACTATGGACTTTGGACAACAAAAATTTTTCTTTATGCTGTTAGAGTTCATAATTAACCCCCCGCTCTGGATGATGCCCCCTCCACCTGTGATCAAAACTCCAAACTCAGATTTTTTACGGACAAGTGAGCTTTTTGATGGGGAAACAGAAACCAGTTTTTCGATCCAATGTGAACACCGTCAATGATTTGTTGCAATGATGGTTTTTAATTAAAGCTATAGCTCACAATTTAAGTGTAGCTTCATATACAGTAGACGCTCAATATAGTGAATAAAAACCAGGCCTGTTCACTGTTTCGAGATTGTTCACTTTTCCGAGCGGGAGTTTTCTAAGGCTTTCTTAAGATAAATTTGATCCAAAATGCAAATTTCGCTCTATGTGAATGTTTTTAGCTTTAATTAAGCATTAAACAAGGCTTTCACTCAGGTTTAAACAAAAAACAGAAATAATTTCTCTTAAGCTATGTAAAATGGTTGTGTGTTCACTATTGTGGATAGTTCAGTATTTCTATTTTCTAGAATCACTAAATCCAGCGTCTAATGTATATGCGAAAAAAAATACATTTATTTTTCAGTTTTCAAGTTTGTTCAATCCCCATTTTTAGTACTAGGAATTTTAGAATTAGAGTTTATTAACCTTTTCAAAAAATATTTATCGTTTTCAGGTATAATACCCCGAGTTGATTACTTCTCTTGGAAACAGATGACGATATGTTACCAAAGTCATAATCTGGTTGACAACCAAAATTAAACTGCTCACAGACATAAAAGAATACTTTAAATATAATGTGGCCTATAGATAAAGATATGTAAGATCCATATTAAAAAATAATACTGTATGTAGGGGTCTTTTTCATCACATCAAACAAAACTGCATTTTAAATACATAATGTGAATAACAAAACTGGCTTTGGAACTCTTTTGGATTTGACTAATGCACGAAAATAAATATTAGTGATAATAAATAGCTATGCATTTTTAAGATGAATAAATGGACCTTTTTCGTTTTAACATAACACCAACGAAAAAATTAAGAAGTGATAAAAAAATAATTTCAGAATCAACAACAGAAATTAAACTAATTTTAACACGTTGACTATCTCGTTCGTAAGAAATTCACAAATTTGACGTGAGATGTCCGATCTGAGACTAAATTATTTATCCAGAAAACGATTAGTGGATAAAGAAACAATGTTTTTCTACAACCTTTAATAAATTATAGGTTTAGATTTCTGCTATCAGAAAACTTTGCATGTGCCCCTTTTAAAATGGTAGGTACATACATTTAAAAAAAATTATTGCCTTAAATATCCTGCCTCTTTTTTTTAAAGCTTGTGTATGTTGAATTTTGTTACTTCAAACTGAGAAAATGAGATAAAATAAAAACAATAAGCAATACATTGAATTTTACACTTACCATCATTTCCACTGGCATTCGATGCGTTATGTCCATCCTCTGATCCCATTTTAAGCAAACTTATTGAATCCTCAACACTATTTTCATGGTCCATCAGACACGCTTTTGTCTGTAGCATAGTTTTAAGAATTAGAACAAAAAAGTGACTTGATTTAAAAACTACTTACTTTTTCTACTTGATCCATTAATCTTCGTGTGGCATTCGATGGTGGCTGAACTTTCTCTAATGTGTTTTTTACAAATTTTAAGTCATCGCGACGATCCTGAAAAAAAAAACAATATTTTAAGTGCTCAAATTCTTTTGAACAAAAACTACATATTTGACATAATAATTAAAAGGAAATCAAATTTATTTTATTATTTTATTTTCGTGAAAAGAAAAACTATCCAGATGGGTCGAACCTATATACATTACGAAAATACGTAACAACAATAATTATTTGCTTTCAAAATACAACACTGATACAGATACTCTCGAAAAGTTAAATTTAGAATCTGTCCGATATTTTGGAAAGAGTCTGTTGGTTTGTTTACAAAATACAAACTGATGACATTGTTATCTCCCATGATGTTGTGTTGAAGGAATGCGTTTTTATTTTTAGAAATAGGGCAGAACTATGCACTCATTGTCTTTTGAGTTTAAAAGGTGCAAGTTGAATATAAATTGAGTTTTATTACACGAATGTATAAAAACGACATATTTTATTTCGTTAAAGAGTAGTGAAACACAAGTCGAATGACAGTTGTTGCGTTATAGTTTAATGGCTATGAATATTTTTTGACGTTTGTAAAAAAGAATTGAACGAATTTCAATTATTGTACAACTATAATTTATGGGAATGGCAACGTACGAAACAAAGCAAATACAAGAAATTCATATGATGTGACCATAATTGCGGGTTGCTGCAGTTCGCTCGTTTAATTTGCTTTCGCAAGTGAAGAACTTTCCCGACCGCAACTCACTTAGGATAACTTGACTTATAACATCTAACTTCAATTGGTAAATAAGTTGTTTTCGGTAGATTAACTAACAGCTTTTGGAATGTTTCTAAACTCTTTTGGAAGAGTTCTATTAGAATTCAGACTCATGAAAAGAAGAACAAAAAAATAGATAATATATCGTAACTGATGCAAACAAAACGTGTAATAAAAGTAAAATATAGGGCTTATAAATATGCATTTATCACAAATACATTGATATACAAACTTCAGAATCAACCAAGTTGTGTGCGCCTGTTTTATATTCTGCAGTGCTTTTCTACATTTTTGGCATTTCGAGATAAACGCGTTTTTCATGTTCTATCTTCAATTTTGGTGTTTTTTTATAAATATTTTTCTGCCATATCCACAAGTAAATAATTACATTTCTAAGGTTATTATCCAGAACTATAATTGCTAAAATGGTGGTAACGTTTTTTTTTAATGCAGATATGTACGTGCATTTTAGCAAGAACTTTGTACAAAAGTCATTTTTCCCAAACGTTTTTAGCCCTTACAAAAGCGAGATAGGGCTTTTATTTCTAAACAATAAAAAAGTACACACACAATTGGTGCCCTCGCAAACTAGAGGTCTATATTACTTTTTTTTATCTATTATGAACTACTGTGTAGAATAAAACTATCACGATATTTTTCTGTGTTCTTAAGATATTCGGACGAAAAAAAAAACTTTCAACAATTTTTTGTGAATTTCTGGTAGTTTTGTTCAATAAAAAAAAAACAATTTATTGAATTTTTTTACAAATCCAAATTAAAATTAAAATTTAAACAGTTAAATTATGGCCATATAATTGGTTGTTCTTAACATATTTGAGACAAAAAGAAATTTAATTTTCAACAATTTTTGGTAATAAATTAACCCGAAGTCGAAAGCATCATTTGTTCCCGAGAAATTTGTTTAAATTGCTATAGTAAAAAAAACAGCATTTGAATTTTTTTGAAAGTCCTTTCTGCACCAAACGACACTATTATCGAAGTCGATATATTTATTCGTTTTTGAGATATAATGAACAAAAAAAGTGAAGGAACGTATACGAACGTACGTACGAAAACAGATTTGTCTTTAAAAATAATGGATTCCGATTCTAGGGAGCTCGAAACGTGAAGATATGTCAGTTTCTAGTGGCAAACTTTTAAAATAATTGCCGCAGCAAGTGTAAATTTCAGATTGGTATAATTTTTTAAAAGTATCTAGAGTAAATAGATTATTAATAGTGCTAATACGCAAGAAGTACGGATTTGATAATGCAGGTCCGGCGAACGTGGAGGCCAAAAAATTGCTCCAAGGCGGCCTATCCATTACGTTGTGCATGTGCGGGCATATCTTAAATTATTGATAGAACGCCTTGGACCAATTTTCTGGCCTCCACGTTCGCCGGACCTGAATTATTAAATCCGCACTTCTTGCATATTAGCACTATTAATAACCTATTTACTCTAGATACTTTTAAAAAATTAAACCAATCTGAAATTTACATTTGCTGTGCCAATTAAAAAAAAAAAAGCGTTTCGATATTCCCAAACTATAGTTGAAATGTCAAGTCAACTGTCATAAATGATAACCCGAGTTATTTTTACGTGTTACATAATAAGGGCCAGTTGTACAAATATTTAACTCGTGTTTCAGCAATTTTAACTTACTGACTTTGGAGAATCAACTGAAGTTCAACGATGGTTCAGGCATTAAATTGGCTACTATAACATACTTGAACCTTGCACCATCGTTGAACAGTAATTCCGCCGAAATCAGCCAGTAAAAATATTTGAACCACGGATCAAAATTTGAACCACGTTTATACAACGGGTCCTAAGGGTATTCATACAACGTCGCAAAACGACGTCGTATAAAATATGTAAGGTACATCTTACATTGCATACTTTACGACGTTAACAATGGTTTTACAACGTTGCTTCAGTAACGTTTTGACGATTATCGACTTACGTGAAGTAAATGAGTTTTCAGTTTTACGGAAAGAAAGATTATCTTAGAAACTTTATAGTCGTTTTACGTATTATTTCAATTTTTGTTACACACTCCTTATAACTAACTTGTAGTTATATATGTGTATAAAAATGTTCGAATTATTATTCAACACTTTTCTACATTCTTGGCACATTTGCTATAATACTACACTGGTGATTCACTTTTTTATTAATTTCAAAATAAAAGACAAAATGGTTCAAAATAAAATGCACGACAAGATCGCACGAACTTGTATTTTAAGAGCCAACGACATAAAAGTCAAGTCATTTGCGTAAAGTTTTTAGTCTTATGAATAATAGCCTGTGAGGTGTTGAACCATTAGCCATTTGTCTGCCTACCTAAACACGTTTCGAACACGAGTAAAATTTGACGTAAATTTTTTACATCGATTTATTTCAATGCCTATTGGTCAAATTATACACCTGTTCGACACGTGTTTAGGTAGGTAGACAAACGGCTTATGCTTCAACACCTCAATGGCTATTATTGATATGAATTATAACTTTACGCAAATGACTTGACCTTTTATGTCGTTGGCTCTCAATCTATTGGTGTTATAGCTCAAGTCACTCATGAAACAACTCGCCAAATAGCTTAAAGTTCGAAAACAAGAATACCATTTCATTATAACAAACAAAAAAGCAAATAAAAATCGTTAGAGCGGGTTTTTTAAAAATTATTTTTGTATAACACTTTTGTAACATTTAATAAAAAAAAAATTTGCTTTGTTAATTTTTAGAATTTATTAATATACATACAAAATTCATCAACTCATACAATTAAAATAAAAGGAATTGAAAATATTATTAACATTTTATAGAAGCTCGAAAACCAAAAAAAAAAAAAAAAAACGTTGCATGGCAGGTATTTTTAATAACAATTTCTTGTAATTTGTTTTACCAAAAAGAACATCATGCCTACAATAAGGGTTTTCATGGCAAGTACAGTTATTTTTGGAAAAAAATCAATTTACCCTCTAGGGAGTTACCCAAAACCCTTAGGTTCAAAATTTGAAGAAAATCGCTTTAGTGGTTAAGACTGTAGGTAGAGGTACAGACAGACAGACAAAATTGTGGCACCCACTTTTTTTGTATTCTCTATAATCGTAATGTCATGTTTGATTACTATCTCAAATTTTGTTTTTTTGGACGAATCCAAAACATGCATTTTAATAGTATGAAGCTGCATATGTATATCGCAAGTAAAAATTAAATAGTTTTCTGGGTTCTGATTTTGGGTCCTTAAAACACATCACTACTATTACGAGTCAGCATAATGGTTGAAATTAAACTATGTTTGCAGCTAACTTCCTTAATAAGCCAATTGGTCGTAACATCATCTTATTTATAAGAAGAGTAAAAGATAATTTTTGTGTGGCTAAAATATAAGAAATAATAAGAAAGCGCGTTTCAGTGTTTTGTAGCCTTATCAATAAATTTTCATTAACCTTCTTAAATTAAAATAATTTCGGGCCTAACCAAACGTAAAAACTTACATTTATTTCCAAAGCCCTTTTTTCCAAATCCTCCAGGGACGACCGATTAAAAGGTTTGTCTATCAAATCACTTGTTCGTTTTAACCCTTTGTGTACTAACTCCTTAACGTCGATATCCTTCGTACTGCGTGATGAGTTATTAAGGTCTGCTTTCTCGTTGTTTTCTAGGTCTCGCTTATCCTGATATTCTTCTCCAGAATTGAAGGGCCTTTTTGATAAAAATAATACAGAATTGGCAGGCATATTCAAGTATTTAACTTACTTCGCTCTTTGAACTTCTCTAAAGTGCTCTCTTAAAATTTGTTGTGTTCTCATTATTTCAGAGAGATTTCCTTGTCTCCCATGAGTCTCCAGGGCAAGTGAATCACCTTGCGAAATAAGTGCAGCTGCATCCGGAGCAATAGACATTTTTAAATGTTCAATAGCACTATGAAAGTATTTTTATAAAATTAATTTGTATTTAAGTCTACGATTAATTTAGAATTTTAGGTTAAGAGCTTTCTTTCAGATTCAGATTGAAGTTTACATTGATATGGTTAAAAAGAGTTTATTATCATATTGTGGTAGTAAAACCATTGTAGTTACTTTTCTAAGCAATTATTGAGCACCATTCAATTTACTTACATTTCACCATCAGAGCATGACTGAATTTTTTCCTTCGTCATTTCCAATTTTTTGATCATATATTTAGCAGTTTTATCAAATGCCTGAACCCTTTGATCCAAAGAGTTGGAGTTTCCGTGTTTGTGTAGCGTCACGTTTTCGTTCCGAGGAGATCTTAGTTTTTCATTAGCTTCATCTTCTTCAGTTGATGTTGGGAGCATTTTAGTAAGAATTTCGTTTGGCTTTTTTGTAGGAGGTGTTTCAATACGATTCTATAAAATAAAATATTTGATTTACTTAGTACTGATAAGGCTATTTTGACAAACACAAGATTTTTCAATTAAAACACATCTATGCATTACCATATCACTATCCGAATCAATTACTGGTGTCATTTCGAAAGAAAATCTTGGTATGTCCTCATCTTCGAAAAACACAAGTGCTTCTTGTTCCAAAGCTAGACCTTTCTCATCAAATTTGCTGAAACAATCACGCTCGGACAACTTAAATAATTCTCGTTTATTCTGAGGAAATTGACGATTCCTTTTTTGTTTTCTTGCTATAAGCGGATCGTCTTCGGTTTCCTCCTCAGAATCCCTTAAAATATCTCTTTCACTTTCGATTCGCTTACGTTTTTCTTCGAACGAAATTCTTTGTTTTTCGACTTTTAAAATTGGAGAAGTTGGATTGGTTCGCAGTTCAACGCATTGTTCTTCAGACATTCTTTTTTCGTCGTCCTCAACACGGCTGGATGAATCTGAATCTTCAGAAAGATCAACTATTTGGACCATTTCTACATATTCAGGAACAAACGGATCGACACTTTCAAGGATATTTACCGTGTCTACAATTTCTCCAACACTTGGCTGTGATAAATCACTAGCAATATCAATATTTTGGACAGACATTTTGTTATTACGAATATTCTTTTCAATAACTTCTACTACTGCAACCGATTCAGGTTTCTCAGAATTGTCCGCATTTTGGTCTTCAGCTGGGGATATATTTTTACGATTCTTGGAAATTTCAGAAAATAGAGAACTTGACTCCGCTAATCTAAATGTCTGAGGTGGTAAAAGGTCTGGTAGAATTTTCATTTCAGGATTTGCATGTTGAACCACCTCTTGTGATGCTTGCTGACTCAAAGCGATATTAGTTGTTGATGGAGTTCGCGCACGTCTCTGACGAACAGTATCGCTGACAATAACAATTTCTGTTTCATTTTCGTTAATCTGAGAGTCAGCGGGGAATCGATTAGGCCTTGCAAGGGCATCCTGTAGCAAAACCAGATTTTAACTAAGTATCCCAAAATGTATACAAGTGCGATTACAAAGAATAAGCGTAATGATAGTGAATTGCATTCAAATCTGCACAAATAGTGCTTTTATAATACAATGACATGTGTGCACAAATAAAGCGTGATATATTTATATGGGAAAATTTGGCCGATCATTTAAAGCCCCACATCCAGGATTATAATTTTATATACCTATTTTTTTTTTATTTCCAGATACATAGCTTGTGTTTTCCGAATAAATCAATTTTATTTAACCTTATAATGTTAAAAAAAAAGTTACGGGAAAAAAGAGGAAAAAAGAGTCTATGCCCTCATACCAGTTTTTATTTTTATTATAACACCAGAAACATTTTCGGTTTTGTATATTGTTAGGTAGATTATTATAACTACTAAAATAATTATTTTAAAAGGATTAAAAACAAATGAACCACATGAATTTTAGCAAAAGATTATAATAAAATTTAAATACAAAAATAATGTCACAGACAAAACATCACATACAAAAAAAACACACTTTTAAACACAAATTAAAAAAAAAATGCTGGGTTTTTAATGTACATACAGAATATATCAAATTGAGTTGAACTTCATGTTGGGTAACATGACTTTGATTTGAATGTTGTAAATGTGTTGATTTTGTTTGAAAATAAATTTTTAAAATGTCCACGTTTTGGTCCGCATGTATTTGTTCTTATCAGCCCTACGGGAATTCTGTGGGTAATATTTTTCCCTTCCCGGTAGCACGTTCCTACTATCGGGAATTCCCACGGAATGCTTTATCTTGGAAATAAGTTTTACAACATAAAAATAATAGTCAAATATTCGAACTTTATAATCTAAGTACAATAGGCAAAAAATTATGTGAACAACATTTTTTTCAGAGTACACAAATACGAGTATGATCGTTTAGATATCGGATGCTATCGTGGCTAACATTTCCCACGGAATTTCTCCCATCTTCTAATATTGGAAATGCCAACAATTTTTTGCTGTTCCTTGCAAGTTCAAATTTGGTCGATGAAAAAGGTAGCCCAGTGGCCATGGAATATTTATTTTCGATGCCAATAAATTCCGAGAAAAGCTGCGACCAAAATTCACGTTCTTATTTTTCGACGATGGGAAAAATTCCGTGGGAAATTTTATTCACCATAGCCCCCATTAAGTAAGTGTAAACATGCAAATGCCATTTGATTTCTTGAATATATTTTACGCTATACAAAAACATTTGAAATGAGTGGATCGATTTTTTACAAAAATATTTTTTAATATGAAGTTTTTCCAAAGTATTCAAATCCCCTATTCCCTCTTCGGGGACGATTTCTCAAAACGGATATTATAAAAGTTGAAATTGGTTGAATTAAATGATTGAGAAAACACATAATTTGGAATATATTTTTCTGTTTAGTACAACAGTATAGAAAAGATAGAAAAGAATTAATTATGTTTTTAATCGCTTCATATATCACTATCATTTTTTTGGTTCGGTTGAATACCGTATTAATATTTTTTAAACTGAAAACCTCTTGATCGAAAAACTTAGGTTCTACAGAAATTTTACGATTAGTATTTTCACTGCGAAGCTTTTGATATTTCACTTGGATTTCAATTTTTCTCCACATTGATGTATAAACTAGGCTTTAAGAACAAAATTAAAACATTTTCATAGAAAAAATATTTTAGAAATGTAGGTTAGAATTGATGTTTTTACTTTTAAGTACAATAGTCTCATGCGCACTCTATTAATTCCCTATGAATAACGCATAACAGTACACTATATCTGATAACGGTGCGGCGGCACCTTTATAGTAGTATGTTGTTAAAAAATTGATACCTGGATTCAATAAAAGCTTTTATTACGAGGGTGGGTCAATATGACCTTGAAATCTCAAATCCAACAATCTGGTTTTGCAAACAAAACAAAAGCTTCAATAATATTATGGAGAATATCTTTCATCTATCGGAAATGGCTAACAAATTCCACCGCCTAATATTGGACGATCGGCAAGTGACGATGAGGGAGCTCGGGAGGTTACAGGTTTGTGACACGGCTCGATAATTAGTATCTATTTTGCACAAATATTTTGACATGAAAAAGTTTTCCGCAAGATGGTTGCCGCATTTGCATTCGATCGATAGCAAATGAAATCGTTTAAACATTTCAAAAAAGTATTCAGCCATCTTCAACTGTAATCCAAGCGAGTTTTTGCGCCGATTTGTGACTGTGGATGAAACGTGGATTCATCACTTCAAACCAGAGACCAAAGAACAGTCTAAACAGTGGACTTCTTCAGGTGAATCAAAGCCAAAAAAAAAAACCAAATTGGGTTTATAGGCAAACAAGGTGATCGTGACACTTTGATGCGGGAGGTGTCATCCATATTGATTACATTGAGAAAGGCGATTACCGGTGCGATTATGCTCACCTGTTGGAGCGATTCGACGTTGATTTAAAGAGAAAAACCCCAGTTGGCGATCAAAAATATTCCTTTTCACCAAGACAAAAGTTCGCAGTCGCAATGGCAAAATTGTATATCCAATATGAAGAAATGGCTCGCTGGAAAAAATTGGCTTAAATGATGAGATTATTCAAGAAACAAGTGCATATTTTGAGGCCATCCAGATTGTGGAGAGACAGTTCGACCAACAATATTTCTCCGTCATTGATCGACCCAGCCCATTTTCATATTATAGTTTTTGGAAAGCTGTCTAGTGTATTGTCATTTGGTGCTTTAACAGATTAAAAAAAACTTGAAACACCTAATGGTTGTTGTACTGTTTTCAGTAGCCTGCGTTGAGTACCTTAGCATTATAAGAGCAAACCAAAGAACTAAATGGACATTTAAAATCGATTTTAAAAAATTGGGTGGCGCAACAGCTCGTGGAGAACCAGGGCTTAGTGACTTACAACTCTCAACCATTCCTTTGTGCGTGTTGTTGGCAGAAATGGAGGGGACCTACGGTTTTTTGCCGAGTCCGAACGGCTAAATGAGAAGCACTTTTTCATGACAAGTTTACATTTGGAAGATTTGTCAGTTCCTCGCAAGAGGCAGTACCTCGGATAAAATATTTCTGTTTTTAGGTGGCACGGCTGGGAATCGTGTTTCGATTTTAAATACTAATAAAATATGAATGTGTATGCGCGAGCCCATTGTACTATGAATAGTGCATCTGACTTAAGCTCTCCTAACCTCCGACTATTTGAATAAACAATAAACTTATGTAGGTCCTTGTACCTATTACGTCCGTGAGGTTCTCTAGGATTTATTTGTTCCTAAAATTTGTATTTATTTTAAATGAGTCTTCTAGATATGAATAAAATTCATCACGGATTGATTTTATTGTTTATGACTTAAAACAACAGGTCGTATTTATGACTAATACAATTTTTATTGACATAAAGCAACTGCGTTTGGGTATGGAAAAAAAATGAGTTAATTCATAGAAAACAATGATTGAAAATAGCTTTTAGTGAAAAGTTCATTTATCCATTCAAAACCAACTTTGAGTCGTAGAATTACATACATTCGATCATTAAAAAAAAATACTGACTGAAGGCAAAACAGAAAGAAAAATCATCACAAATTATTGTAATTGATGATATTTTTGACCAAGTTGAGTATTAGATGAATAACTGAGAATTGTCAAATTTGATTCTCATCGGCTTTTTGATATTGTTAAATAAAAGATTATTTAATTTCCTTTTTCCCAACTCTTCGAAGGTGGTTGCAACGCTGAGAAAACGGAAATGAAATAATATTGTTTGATTGATTGATTCTTTAAACATTAAGACCAAAAAAGCCGATGAGAATCAAATTTAACAACCCTCAGTTTTACATCACATATCATTGTATTTCACTGCTTTGAAATAAAAATCAATTTGATTTTTGAAGTCAGCAACTATGTACATATATGCAGATCTGGATAAAATTCCACAAAAAATTTCTGGACTTAGTCTGTCCAGCAAAAATTGTCAGTACAGGCTTATTCGCGAGCTTTTTTCAAAACAGTGGTGCCTGTGTATACCATCACAACACTAAAATAACAAATCTGCCACTGAAAAAGATACTAAACCACTGACTAACATACAGGAATTGTTGTTGTAAGTCTTTGAAACATTCCGTACGTATGCCAAAAGCATTCTGATCGTATACTCGCTTTCGCTTCTACCTTCGCTGTTTGAAAAAAAAAAATCACATTCCAACAGAGTTGCCTGTGCCAAGTCGCAACAATACAACAGAGCTTTTTCAGTGGTTTTTATGAAAGAACTTTCGGTTTTGAGGTTTTGAGGCTCTTGAAAACAAAATTTATAAAGGTCAGAGCCAAAAGTGTTGTCGTTTTGATTGTCACCTTATTATTTGTTTGTATTTCTGAATAAACCTATAAAATGCAGTTAAAATTTGTACAATTTTAGTCTTTAAGAAAAAAAAAGTTATTTGCGCTAAGTTTTGAAACTGTCACAAAGCGTTACGTGATCAAATTCATTTAAAAGTTGTGGTGTGGTAAAAAAAAGATAAATTGATCTTTTTTTTTAATATGTTTGTAATGGTATTCATGGTAACCATATGCACATTATTTTTCGATTTGTGGTAATTTATAATTCAAAGTATGGAGACTGATGTATGCAAGCCAGCCAATGCAACCCGTCTGAGAGGCAAACTTTATATCTTCCTGTACTGGCAATATTTTTTGTTGGATAGAGTATAGTCTTTAAAAAGCTATTTCCAATCATAAATAAATAATGAAAGAACAAAAAGCTATATTCAGAAATTGAATTATAAAACAAATATACAACATTTAAATGGAGACACACATAATGATAGTATACAAGAAAATTCCATATTATACTATTGATAAGAAAACTTACTGCTATGATGCCAGTTACTTGTCGGTGCATTTCTTCGATATCGAGATTGGACACATTCATTTCCTTTAAGTCATCTTGCATTTTACTAGAATTAAAATATTTTCTTAAATTCAATCTTTGTTCAAAAACATCAAAAATTACTTCAAAGATTCAACAGAAATGTTGTCAAGGTTTTGTAAAGTTGATTTCATTTCTGACAGCCTACTCATAACATCGGCATTCGAAAGTTTTAAATATTCTTCGTTGAGATGATCAATTTTAAGTCTTACATCTTCGAGATAAATTTGGTCACAAGATTTCTTGTATTCATTATAAATATCATCGCATTTTTGCAAAATTCCTTCCAAATATTGGAATTTCTTTTTTTTCTCGACAGCTTCCTGTGTTGATTCGATGATTCGTAGGGTATTTGCTGCAATTTTAAAACATTCGTTAAGTTGACGAGTTAATTTCAAAAGCCCTTCAAGAAAGAGTTTAGATTGAGTGACATTTTCGCCGAGAGCATTGTAAAGATGTTTGAGAGCATCAATTCTTTGTGTTAGTTGTTTAGGAGATTTTGTGAACTTATCTTCACAAACTTTTCGTCCGGTTTTGATTGTATTCTCTATTTCTCCTTTTATTTCAGAAAGGGTACGGTAAATTTTCTAATATTAAAACAAAATATTTTGTAGTTAATTTTTTCAATATTTAAGTTATCAAGCCTAATTACCAAGCAGTTTTGATACTGTGACTGCACCGTTGACGGACCTGCAGTAACGACATCTAAGACTAAAGTCGAACGTTCAACATTTCGCAATTCAGCAACTGCACGACTTAAACGAGATTCATAAGCTGGCTGAGGAGCTGTACACTTTCTTAGTTTAATCTGACATGCTTTGAAGCGAGCCTTAAAAAAAAATATTAACTTTATTTATGTGAATCGTTTTCGATATTGATTATTTGTTTCACCTCAAGTAAATTTAATTGGTCCTGCAGACGATTTGCTGCTTCCATTTTTTTATTTTGTGTGTGCGTTGTAATCAACTCCCGTACTTCCTTAAGATTTTCTTCGTTTTTTTCAAACTCTTTGATAAGGCGCTTTGAATTTCAAATTAATATTGATAACATAAATTAGAAATTTTAGGAAATTTAAAAGAATACCTGAAAATCTTCCGGTAGATCTTCAATTGTGACATCATTCTCTAAATGTTCACTAAGAGTTTCATCTACTCTTGTAAGCCAGCACTCTACCTGTATTACACATTTTTCTGATTTTTCAGCTTCGGAAACTTCTCTTTCTAATAACTCAGTGCGTTGCTTTGCCTACGAAATATGAAAGATTTAATGAAATAGTGCGATTAAAATGATGGTTTGATACAAAAAGAGCCAAAATGGGACTTTTTTATAAGTTCTTTAAAAATATGTTTGAAAAAAAAAGAGTAACAAGTGGTCCAGTATAACGAATGCGGATATAGCGAATGATCGATATTACGAACACTTTTTGGAAGCCCATTAGTTATTCTATATAACGAACAAATAACGAATTTCATAAAATTAAACTAAGAAACGGTCTCAACTATTGGCTACCATAGCCTCAGTTTACCGAAATTTCGCTTTTATTTTCACATACGAGAATCTCTTAAATGGGATAAAGCTATTAAATGTGCTCAATAACCTCTCTTTCTTATTGCCTTTAGCTCCGTCTCATATCTCTGTCTAATGAAATTGAGCTCTAGATCTTTTTCCATTCCACCCATTGAATTTACAAATAAAATTCAACTATTTTATATGATTTTTAAGTGTTTCTGAAATGATTTTTTGGGCTGAATGGCATGGAAAATTTGCGAAAGGTTTTTTCAGTTTTCCCCTCGAGATGGGAAACTTGATATGCTTCTCAAGCTACATTGTGGTTTTATTTGTTGAGTAGATAGTTAAAACAAAAATATTAAGCCTTTTACAGTTATAAACTTCTTAAAATTTTATAATAAAGAAAAGCAGAGCTTGAAAACGAGATTTTAATTGTTAAAATCTGAAAAGAATTTAGAATTGCATCCCAATGTTTTTATTTTATTCTGAACTGACCGGTGATTATGAACAATATAGACAAAGTAATATTTATTTATTATGTATTAAAGAACTAGCAATTAAATTTTTGTAAAATTTCCCAAAATTTGTTGATAGAACCTAATCTATAAGAAACTAGGCATTTCAATTTTTGCAATAATGTATGAGGAGTTTAAATTTAAAAAATAAATTAATCAATGAATTTTAGGGAAAAATAATATAACAAAACATAACTTTTTTCAATACTTGTACCTTTTGTTGCAGTTGAGTCCAACGAGTAACAATGGAATCGACTTCTTCTTTAACGTCATTGGCCATAAACTCATGGTCTATTAAATCAGCACCAATTTCTTGAATTTTTTCAAGCCAATCATCTGAATGGCTTCGTAAATTGTTTTCCAAGTCCTGATATGTAATAAAGAAATTTTATTTTGTTTTGTTCACAAATTCTTATACCTTAAAGACTTAAAATCGACATAACTTCGGTAACACGAGTGCTTTAACTTAACTTAATCAAATTTATCAGATAGCAATTTCTTGGTTGAAAGTCAAAATCTTAGCCCTAGCACTATGATGAAAAACCTTAAATGATTTGTTGTTCCACGGTAATAGAAAACAATAACAACTTCACGTTCAACTCAATCGTCGATTTCGAACTGTATTTTTTGGTAACTTTGAACAAAATCTCAGTTTTTATTTGTGAAATGTAGAACGTTTGAGTTGATTCGAACGATCGACTCAGCGAATCGCAAGTCATAATAAGGACCTAAATATAATGGCTATTAATAAAAATTAGCGACAAAGTTGATCCTTTTGGATAAATATTATGAGTTATTGAAATTCTTTCATTAAAAAACATTTAATGTAGCTTACATATACATACAATAATTGGTCTTTAAAACTAACTTTATCTCGCTTTAATCTGAAAAATCTGCTTTAATAAGTTAAAGATCATTAAATCAAATATAAATATCTCAAGCCTTTTAATCAAATAAAATATCTCAAAATCTTAAAGTAAAGTTCAGTAGTTCGACATTTATGGCACAGAGATTACCAGTCTCATTAGTTAAACTTTGCTTTCAAATCAAAGCATTTGGTTGCAAATAAAGCATACAACAAAACAAATTAAAACGATTTATTTTATTTTTTCAAGAAAATAAACAAAAATATTAAACCTTGCCAGCAAGCAACCGATAATAAGTTACTGATAAAAATTGAACTTAAACTCTGATTTAATATGCCAATTTCATTTAGGGTTTGTTTCACAATGTTTGAATAAAGTTCTGATTAGATATTCGACACATAAATATTAGCACAGGGTAATAAGTCCACAGAAGAAAAATTCACAATTATTGTTTTAAGACCCACCTGATTAAGTTATAAATATTTTTTTATTTGTGAACATATGACCCTGCCTCAGAATTTATTTGTCGAATAACTTATCAGAACTTTACTCAGAGAATGTGAAACAGGCCCTTAATGTATTTAAATTTTTGAGGTTTTAAGACCCGTTAGGCCAAAATATTCTATAAATATGTTTTAAACTTACATCCAATTCTTCAATTATTTCTTCGGCATCTGCATTCTCAGGAGTCTGTCCAATTTTTTTTTCTAACTTGTCCAAATACCCTGTTTCCGAAACTATCAGCTTCTTAAACTCTCCTAATTGACTTGAGATGTGTTCAAGAAGTGCTGTACTTTTGTAAACCAATGAAGTAACTTCTGTCCACCTAGCATTTAAACGAGTGAATTTTTTTGCTAGATTTGCATATTTCGAGTCGGATCCTTTTTGTGCCGGGAATAACTCATCAATTTGCAACAAAATATCCCCACCATTCTCGTTCAAATCTCGAAAATTACTAGTTTCCCGTTCACAGGCTTCTTTAAGAATTTGATATTTTGATTTTATTTGAAAGAGTTCATTTGAATTGGAGATTTCTGAAATTTTGTTTTTGGGAGTATTCATTTCTAAATCATTTAACCATAAATCAGTGTGATGAATTCTTTGCAGTATTTCTTCAATTCTCGTTATAATTTGATGTCTCCTCTTGCAATTCTTCTGGTACAAATCAAGAACCTTGTTGTACAATTCATTCAGCTTTGATATTTCTAAAATAATACTTTCTCGAAAGTCATCTTCTGCATCTTTGATAAGAATTTCACTAAAATTCTTTGCACTTATAACATCAATTTCAGTTTTACGTAACTCCATAGCATATCGATCATAGGAATCACCATCTCCGTTCTTAGACATAAGACTCTCCCCAAGTTGACAAACATCATCTTTTTCTAATCTTACTTTGAGTTCATTGAGTGTAGAAGAAATTGTTTGATATTCAACTCGAAAATGATTGAGGTTTTCAATAAATGTATTTTGCTTGATAATGCGTTCATTAAGTATATTCGGAATTTTATACCAGTTTTCTTCGAAGTTAGCAGTTACAGAATTTTCATCTTTTTGACGAATGTATTCGAAACTTTGATGCAGATTCTTAGCAATATCTTTAAGCTCATTTAATTCACTTAGGTTTTGATTCATTTTCTGCAGATCTGACATTATTGCCTGTGCATTTTCAACTTCATCGACAAATTTATTCAATTCTTTGATTTTGTCAGTGGTTCTTTCAATATTCCCACCCTTCTCTTCAATTAAAGCTGAAATGGCTCTTTTCATATCCTCCCAACTATCATAGAATAGTTGAAAATCTTTTTTCCATTCCATAAAGTTTTCATCCAATTCAAATGTTGTTTTTTGAGAAGCCGATATTTCCGATGACAACGATTCCATATCTCTTAAACGGTTTTCTAAATCATTTTTATCAGCAGTTTTTGAATGTTGTTTGTACCAATCTCTAGAGTCAGCTAAAACAAGTTTAAATCCAGTTAAACTATTATAGAACTTTTCTTTTTCAAACATTTGTTCATTGGCGCTAAGAAGATTCTTAACTTTAGAGATAAGTGAACTTAGTCGGTGGTTTATGTTGTCCACATTTTTCGCCTCTTGTTTAAGATTTTGACCATGGTTTTCATTTTGACAAATTTGTAAGAGCTCTTCGAGTTCTGCGTTAGAAATCTTTTTGTTTTGTAATTCTTTTTCAATACTATGTAAAGCTTCAATTTGGTAACGTATACTACGACGTTGTAAGCTGGTGATTTTTTCTTCGCAATTATCCAAAAAAGTAAATGTTTCAAGGATCTGTCCTTCTAAGAGATGCAAGTTCTTTACATCATCAACTTTTCGTTTTCTTTTCGTTTGTAACGTCAATTCATTGGTAGCAAGTTCTTGTTCATCTGACTCTTTCAAACTGTCCTCACCAAATTTGATTATAGTTTGAAAATCTGTCCATCCATCAGGCTTCTGAACATGGTTCTCCTCAGCATTTAAGGAAAACTGGAATCCCATTGATTCAATACGATTAGATTGTACTTCAAGAATTTGGCGTAAGGCAACTAGTCGATCCTCAATATTTTCCAACTGTTCTAAGACTTTACTGCTACTGTCATCATCCTCGTGCATAGGTGATTGAATCATCTGTCGCAAATCTATTAGATACCTTTCCAATTCCAATAAATCTTGTTCGCAGTATTTCAAGTCATTCATACGCTTTGTTATGCATCCTAATTCAGTGAGCTCTTTTCCTTCCATGGCTTTTAAATCTTTTTCTCTGGCGTCTATCCACTTATATATTACTTTATATTGGTGAAGTTTTTCATTTTGCATTTCACTCCACTTGACTACATGCGACCACCGTTCTCCTAATGCTGATAATTTATCTTCCAAATCATTGAAATTTCCAGATTCGTCATTTACAATAACAACCATGTTACTCACACTATCGACTAGACACTGCTGAGACCTTAAGTCATCTTTCAACATGGATAATTCAGCAAGTTGCCTTTCGACCTCTTTCAGCCCCGGCCCGATATTTGACATGTGAGATATTCTATCCTCTGCACTAGTTAAAAAACTTCTCAATTTCTCAATTTGTTGTTTTTGAAACTGGGCTAAACGATAATGAATCCTTGATTGTACATCCAATGCTCGAAGACGTAGCGTTTCCCAACGTTCATTCAGCAAAACCATTTGTGTACGGATTTCATGCTGGTCGTCTACTGTTAGACCACCTGTTTTTTGAGCTTCATGTATAAGATTGGAACCTTCCTCTAAAGCTTCCCCAACATACTGTTGGTGTTCGATGAGTTTTAGCATAAAATTTTCATTTTCATGGAAATGTGCTTTCGCAGTCTGAAAATCTTTAGGTTCGGGAATTTCTTTTGAAAGAATATGTTCGTCTTCGAAGAGGAATCCTAATACAGTTTCTAGAGCTACCTGATAAGTTGTTATTTCAATAGAAGCATTTGTTGCTATAGACAGGGTAGAGAGTGGACGCGAAGTACTATTAAAATCCAAAGGTAAACATTGTTCGGGACTTCTTGTACCAGATGTTTTATTCAAATCCACAACTTCGTTTGCTTCTTCAGATGCTTCCAGTGGAATGTCATCAAGATCAGTGACATTTCCAACATGTATGTTTTCCAGAGACATACTCGCATGCGCTTCTTTAGCAGTTTCATCAAATATGAAGACCTGGCCACTGCTATCACATCGTTGCAAGGACTTTTTGGATTCCATAGCATGATACAAACACATGACATACATTTGTATAGACTTATTGTCAGGCTTGTTTGTATGAACGTCTTCCGGATCAAGAAGCTGTTCAATATTAAAGTACTTAAATGCTAATTCAAAAGCGGTTCTAAGTCTCGCTAAAGGATGTTTTTCAAATACTGAACTTAGATCCAGTTCGGGTAAATTGGCATCAATGATATAAAGAAAGGCCTTGCCATCTGACCAACTAGATGAAAAATCGTTGATAGACACTCCGTGAGGTTCTGTAAACTGACGTGCCCATGCTAGTAAAGATTTTTCCACTCCGTTACTAGAATGAGACTTAACAATACTTTGACCATTGAATTCAAGCGCAATCAGCCAAATAAGACCAAGGGTCAATTTTGGATTTCCGGCTGCAATATCATCACTTGATATATTAACTAATTTAACTCCCTGTTCCTGAATGAGTTGAATAACTTTGTTCAAATTGTTAATATGATGAACACGCATTCGTCCTTTTTCAGGTTTCTTAAAAGAGAATATTGCAAAAATAAACTTTAAAAAGAAAAAAAAAAAGGAAAACTTACGATATTTGATTTTGTTAAAATACACAGTAGTTCTAATAATTTGTGTCCATCTCGTAAGTCCATAAAAAGATCGTTTACCAAGGGGTATTGTGTCTTTACTAGGTGCGAATTTATCCATTTTGTAAACGTCTTTTTTTGAATATCTTGTCGTTCATCTGAAATAAAAATATTTAAAAAATATCTTAAGTTTCTTTCTACATAAGTATACTTTTATTATAAAAAAAATTATTTAAAACACAATAAAGTAGCGGTTATAAAAACTAGATACAAAAGAAAGCTCACGATACTTAGCCTTAAAAAAAAAACAGAAAAGTGTTGGAAGCTTTTTAGATGTAAGTAACCACTTGATATAAGTAACCAATAAACTCAATAATTTTATACTAGCAGTTCTAGAATTTGGTAAGTTGTTTTTGAAAAATGTGAAAATTGCATTCGAGAACCGCACATTAAATGTTATAAGTATCTCTTTCAAATTTGTGTAAAGTTTCCAAACTTGAATTTGCCGAAAATTAAATCTCAATTTTGAAAAACCTCGAAATAATTTGCGGTTGTTTATGCAGATTATCTAATAGTGAGAAAAGAAAATGATTACACATATATGTACAGTAGTGGACACAAATTTAGCACACTTTAAGAAGAAAATGAAAATCTCTTATTTTTCAGTTGCTGCTAAATGAATTTTTGTAAATTTATTTTATTTGATTATGTACACATAGAAGTATATTTCAACCGAGTGAAATCTTATCTAATGTCACCCCTGGAAGAGCAGATAACAAAAAAGACTGAAACATTGACTTATTGCTTGGACACAAATTTAGCACATTTATCGGTTTTGAGCTTAAACGGTGGATTAATGTTGATTATCATTTTGAATATTACAAATATTTCAATTATATTTGTGGTGAACCTTTTAGTTTTAGAGCAGAAGTGATTCCTTGTGATAAACTTTCTACCAAATCAACATGCTGTTACTTTCACGATGCACACTAGCACTCTCAATTTTCTACCATAATTCAATTGTGGTTTTCAAAATCGTAAAATAGGTTTTCGACCAAAAACTTTCACAGGCTATCTCAAAAGTAGTACTTAAATGACATCTCACCAGCTCTGCACTAGTTTCAAATGTACTTTGAGTTGTTAAAAGTGCATGAAATACCACACAACTGGCAGATTGTCATCTGAAAATGTCATTATACTGTCCACAGCAATACCTGTGTGGAGGTGCTCGTCTATTTTTGTTTAAGATTTTGGTATGAAACCACTACATTGCCTAGAACAATGAGTTCAGACTATTACAATTCCACTACAATATTACCATAATTTAAATTACGTATTTTGGGTCATGGTTCATATTTTGTTTGTTGCAAACATATTATTTCCATTAAATCTGAATCGTTCAAACTTAATTTCAAAGCTTCAAAGCACTCTTGTCCACAAATAATTGCTATTTTTATCAGGGAGTATTTTGCAAGTACAAATCTGCTCCTCGAGATATTTTCACATGAGTGGTTTTTGGTTAGCAATGCATCCACGCAAATAATTTACATTCAAGCATCATATTTCAAGTCTTGAAGAATTGTGGTGATGTAATATTTTGACATTAGTCTGCATTGGGTGGCACTGGAGTGCTAGAATTGAACTTTAGTCGAAAGGTGATACATTACTTGGTCTTTTCTGTGAGTTGTTTTTAGTCTCGATGAACTTGTCCAATGCTTTGAATCATTCCAAAATTACAAAAACCCCTGTACACCATTTTCTTAGAGCATTCTCATAACTCAGAAATTTTGGATACCGTCCGAATATTTGATTTTACCAGGATAATGAGATTTGTTTGTTGTCCCACAGCATTTGGCTCTTGGACCTTACACGTAAAGTTTTTATTACTTTATTTACATAATGGTAACTTGCTAATATTTAACTACTTCAAACTTAATATCAATATTTAAAAAAAAATCACAAGTTATTAATATAAACTGGGGAAATTAGAAATGTGCTTAATTCGTGTCCAGCTTAGAAACAGCTTGAACAACCTAAAACAGTTGCTTTTTCTAAAATCAGGAAAAAGCTTAAAGCTTGAGCGAAGTAAAGGTTGTCATTGACGATATGAAAATTAACCGATGCTTGTAGAAAATAAAGAATAAATTGAAAATAAGCGTTTGTTGCTACTAGTGTGCTAAATTTGTGTCCACCACTGTATGTACATAAGTCTTCACTTATTTCAATAGAAAGAGTAGAAAGAGAAATCCGCTTCTGCGCTTCTCCATTTATTTATTAATTTATTATTTAATTTCTATACAATTATTACAAAATAATAAATTAAAACAGAGTTATATAAATCTGCGTTTATTTATTTTGGAAAATGTCATATTGAAGAAGTTTCAATTTTTTAATATTCCTCAATATATTGTACAAACTGTAATGAATGCGCAATACAGCTTTTATATATAACTGCGCAATCCGTCCAAACAAATTTTCCTTCTGTAAGTGCTCAATAGCGTACTCGAACCAAATTTTGAAATGGTTTTACAATTGGGTTCTTGACTCCTATCTATTAGAAACGTTTTGTTGGTTTAAGGACACATAATTGAATTTGGATTTATGGATTAACTAAAACACTACTGCTACCAATACAATTCGGTTATCTTTCTTGGATGGTCACACCATTAATTATTCCAATACGTATGTACTGTGTAGAGAAACGGGTTCCATGCATTATGTTTGCAATATCTTTGAAATCACAATGAAGCGATATTTCGGATTTCAATCCAATTCTTGATATTAACAATACGAGGTTTCGTCGTAAACACAATGAAATCTTAATGCCCATCGGAACTTTTCGCAGTGAACAGGTCCTTTTTCAAATTTCACCACACTACGTAAAAAGCTTTTTCAATACAACCAACGAGCACTGACTTTTGGCGTTTTTCTTTTTTAACTCAGAGCAGATTACGGAACTGTCAAACAAAAATTCTGTTTCTTTTTTAGCTCAGACATATCAGAGCATATAAAGTGTGTTTCTTTTTTCCATCGGAGCTAGCTCAGAGCTTGCTCAATTAGCTCAGGATTAAATGACCGAGCGAATCGAGCGAAACGCTGAGCGAAGCCAACTTCACTTATTTTTATAGTGTTACATAATTTAAAATGGATTCTCTGGACACTCCCTGGACAGTCACCCGTCATTTGTACAAAATTGCAGGAAATTTCACGAAATTTACCAAAAACACCTATGAAATGACAGTTCAGTGCTTAAGTGTATTTCATAATTAAATCTGAGGAATCTGATCATAATCTGCTCCGAGCTCTGCTCTGATCGCTCAGCCTCTGCTCAGAGCCAAAAAAGAAAAACGCCATTTAACTCCAATAAGAGGAGAGAATATAGGCTCGTTTCGAAAGGTTCCTTTTGAAATCTCAGAATTCGCTTTGGTGGAAGCATTCCTAAAGCTTTTTCCTTTTTTAATTCAGAAAAGAGCTCTGAACAGTCCGAGCATGTCGGACATTTTCTGAACAAGTTTGTTCTGAGCACTCTGAACTGAACCTGAACACTAGCTGTCAAATGCTATGTGTTCAGCATTTAACTCTGTCTGCTCAGTTATTTTATTCTGAGCTCATAGAGCGTTCTCTGAACAAACTCAGAACACGCTCAGAACGAAAAAAGAAATACAATTTTTAAGCTCTGAACGCTTAGAGCTTAAAAATAAATTCGGGCTATGCTCTGAATTAAGGCCGTGTGCCAATTGCGTTAAAATGCTGGTTAAATTTGATCCCAGTTAAATGTTATCCCTTTTTATAGGGGTGAGTAAAATTTAATGTTTTTGCTGTGTCAATTGGATTAAATGGGATTTTTTTTTACATTCACTTCCCATTAGTTTTGTTGTTGCATTTTTCTCAGTAATGATAGTTCGCAAACAATTCAGTTTGCAAAATGAATTAATCATCTGAGAAAGAATTTTCAATAAATTTTATTGATTCTTTTACATTATCAAGGATTTATTTCAAGTTATTCAAACTTCTGCATACTTAAATTTATTAAAACGTCTTTGTCTATATTTCTTAATCCTTTCATTTAATTTTAGTTTTTTTTTTCCATTTTTTATCTTTCCCTCACTTCTTCATGAGCATACCTCGCGTTCGGCAGGCTAAACGATAGGCTATCCATAATCCAAAAAATTTTCAGATACCTTGAGTTGTTTTTGCATCAGCTGACATCAGCTGTTTTTTTTACAAGGGTTTACAACAACGCAAACAAATCCGGGTCGCTTAAGATACGCAGCCGAACGCGCCCATAGACATGTCAAAAATTAACCACCCACTAAAATTTTAACGAGCCCCTGAGCAGGTTAAATTTTGAAGTATAAATTCAGCTCAGTAATGTCAAAATTTAGCCATAGGATCAAATTTAACCAGGATTTTAACGCAATTGGCACACGGCCTAAATAAGAAAAACCCCTCTAGTATTAATAGCAATGTGAGCTTTTAATATTTAGCAAGCCAATTTTTAACTTTCACCATAAGCTTTATCTAAGCAATTTATGAGCTTTTACTCTAATGTCATGCAGGTAGAAAAATACTATAATTTATTTGTGGTTGTGAATTGAAACACGACCAGCGAATTTTGGCAAGTCGTTCACATAAGCATTTTGGTCTTTCGACAACAGCTGCAAATTGTCATGAAATATAAACAAGCAAAAGGGGATATAAGAGAAATATAAAACTGGATTAAAATTTTCGATTTTACCCTTTATGCAAGTTGTTCGTTTTCGGCCGTATGCAGGGTATCTACAGTCTTACTACGTAAATGATAACACCGAACACGAACAACGAAGAAATTCAAAGCCCTTTTGAATTTTCGGGGAACTTTGTTCATTGTTTTAGTAACAACGTCCACCGAATAAAGAACGAAAGTCTCAGTGATAGAAATCGACTTTTTAAGATTGTACTTAACACTGAAAAAATATAGTACCTACTGAAAATGACTAAATAGTAGGTACTTGGCTCTTTTAAATGGATAAATGTAAGCAAACACACAAATTCAAAAATACAATTTTTGTATTAATAAGAAAAAAAAAAAAAAACAATTCATTTGTTACTAAAAATTAAGGTTTATTAATATTTTTTTAACTAAATAAATAACGGGCGGATCCCCTTATCACAGTTTCGAGCCAGTTGTTACTTTCATTAAAGATTGAACCCCATCATTGAAGAGGATTATTTGTCACATTTGTATTCACAATATCTTTATTACGAGGGCGGTACAAAAAGTACCCGACCTTACAAGGAGAACACTAAAATTTTCACAAAATGAAACTTTATTTCTCTACATAATCCTCTTTTAGCCCAATACATTTTTCCACCGATTTGTAATCGCTTCCATACCCTCATAATAGTAAGAAACGTTGAACTCCTCCAAATAGCGATCAAATGCAGACTGAACATCTTCATTTTTGGATAATCTCTTACCACATAACAATTTTTTTTTATTTATTTAAAAAAAGAAAATAATTCGAAAAGGCTAAATCTGGTGGATAAGGTTTGTGATGGCGCAATTCAAACTTCAATTCGTGGATTTTTGTCATCGCGATAGAACAGGTGTGTGTATTGATGAAGCAAAATTTGTTGCTTCGTGAAATGCGGCCGTTGCTTTCCTTATATCATCACTCAATCACTGCAACAAGATTGCATGGTAGTCTCCGCAGGTCTCAGCAGGTGAAACAGTGTGGCCTTCTTGGGACAAGATTGCATGGTAGTCTCCGCAGGTGAAACAGTGTGGCTTTCTTGGGAGCAGATTCTCCTCTTACAGTCCATTGTTTTGACTGCAACTTCGTTTCAGGACCGATGCTTCATCCATGGCAACAAGGGACGCAAGAATTCGAGGGTTTATTTTGATGAACCTTGGCCAAATACTCGGTTGAACATCGCCACAAACAAGTTTTTGTTCGTTTGTGAGCAATCGCGGCAGCCATCCACGCACAGCTTTTTCAAGTTTGTACAAATCAACAGTTAATATGCGATGAACAGCATTTTTTTAAATGCCTGACATGCCTGCTAGCTCACGAACTTTTATTCGCGGGTCGTTAGATACCACTTTATGGACTTTTCAACCATTTCCAGAGTGCTCACCTTACTTATTCAACCACTGCGATATTGATCTTGGCAGTTTGGACAGTCTCGTTTAAGTCCTGCCACCCATAATTTTACGGTTGTAAACGATAGAGCAGACTCTTCCAGTATTGGATCCATCTCCGCTACGATATTGGTTGGACTAAACCCTGTCAAATGAACATACTCTATCACATAACGATAACCAATTTTATTCATGTTTACAAATCCACTGATTGCGTTCACTTTAAATGGCTGCGAAACAAACAATGAACAACGTGCTGCTTAGAAGTTCTTTACTTAAGCTTTTTATGGTGTTTATTTCCAAACATACAACAATGAATGAGAGAGCGATCTCAGAAAAGAAAGTTGTGTTTTCGTCCGCCAGAAAAAATTAAATTTATTATTAAATAACAACAAAATATAAAATTAAGTGCTTAAATAAAAAATAAGGTATTATTAATTAAAGATAAATTGAGATTGCACAAATATGGATTCGGTGTGCTTAAAATGCCAAAAATCGACGCGAAATGACCAAGTGGTCAGATGTGCGGGTCTTTGCGGCAAAGTATCCCATTTAAAGTGCGCTGGTTTAGCTAAATTCGACATCGAAAGGATGCAAAGTAATGTAAACATTAAATTTGTGTGCGATCAATGCATCGATAATTTTGCAGTTTTAAAAGAAAATTATACAAATATAATATCATCTATTAATGCTACAGAAAATTTAATAAAAAATATATTTGAAAAGAGTGTACAGAATATAGTGTTAAAGAAACAGTGAAATTATAAGTAAAAAAAACAACGTTAAAGATAATATGAGCGAATTAAAAGAGTGCGTGAAAGAGGCGGTCAGTGAGTTAAAAGCTAAAAGTGGAGACAAAGAACAAAAAAAATCATATGCATCAATGCTTAGAGCCCCCATTTATATAAAGCCAAAGCAACAACAGGAGAGTGAAAAAACAATAAAAGAAGTTAAAGAGAAAATAAATCCTTCAAAATTATCTGTAAAAGTAAATAAAATTTCTAATAAAAAAGATGGTGCCGTCACTATCCAATGTGAAAATGAAAATGAAAGGAGCGTTATAAGTAAAGAAATTATAGATAAATTAAAAGATAATTATGATATTAAAATGAGTAAAATGAGAAATCCTAAAATTTTAATCCATGGCATGAGGCAAATTTTGAATGAAGATCAAGTAGAAGTGGCTTTGAAAGCACAAAATAACTCAATCAATTTTAAATTTATAAAGTGTTTAAGAGTTTTTCAGTCAGCAAAAAACAAATCTGTTTATAATGCAATTGTGGAAATTGATGGTGAAGCATTTGCTAAAGTAATGGAAGTCAAAAATGTTTATATTGAATGGGATGAGTGCGTTTGTTATGAAAATTTAAATGTCAAGAGATGCTTTAAATGTTGTGGTTTCAACCATAGTGCGGCTAAATGTAAGAGTGAGAAAGAGATCTGTGCAAAGTGTGGTGAAGATGATCATAAAACAAATGAGTGTACGAATGAGAATGCCCGTTGCATAAATTGTGTTTTGATGAAAGAGAGATTAAATAACATTAAGAATGGGCCTGCACACACGGGATGATATCTGCCTGGTAGAAATCTGCTTCAATACTTCACTTCAAGCACACACGGGATGAATTATTCTGGCAGAAAAAATGTATACATGTACCTCTTTTCATTGTGTTAGTATTTTATGCAGACCTAAGTGTGTAGAAAGATATGTGTGTATTAGTTTTCTACTTTGTTCTTCCACTCCAAACAAGGTAGAATATCTTATGCCACTTCATACCGCGCATTTCACTTCCCTCTCCTATAAACTCTGTTTTCTGCCGGCAGAAATCATCCCGTGTGTGCAGGCCCAATGACATATGTTAATCATGATTCCAGGGATGCCACTTGTCCAGTTTTTCAACGGAAACTTAAAATTGAAAGGGAAAAAATTTCATATTAGCAGCTAAGTATAATTAAGTGTTTGTATTTGAATGTCCAAGGCCTTATTAATAATTTTGAAGAAATAGAATTGTTGGCAAGTGAGGAAAAACCACATTTAATATGCTTGAGTGAAACACATGTGACGGAAAATGTCAGCTAATCTGAATTAATGTTAAAGGATTACAACTTAGCTCAAGTTAAAAGTGTTTCTTCCCATACCGGCGGAGTTTTAGTTTATATTAAAAAAGAACTAAATTTTGAAATTATTAATGAGGTCAAAAACAATGTTGGGTCTGATTGTCTGGAAGTAGATGTGGGTAATCAAAATATAAAATTAAAACTACTGTTAGTGTATAGATCCCCCAGTTTTTCAAAAGCTGAGTTTTGTACAATGTTTGAGAATTTAATTGAACAAGTGACTGTTGATATGGATTTTATTATAGTAGGTGATTTTAACATCGATTGGTTCAGTGACAAAACTTATAAAGAAAGAATAAAATCTATGTGTGTGGAAAATAATTTGAGTGTTGTCAATGACCAACCAACGAGAATAACGGCTAACTCCTCAACTCTCATAGATTATGTAATTTCGAATTCTAATCAAATAACGGCCAAAACTGACTCCAAACTAAAAATAAGTGATCACGAAGCCATTCGATTTGATATTAACTTAAAAACAAATATAAAAGCAAATAATATTACTGAATATAAGGTGTTGAATTATGATAAGGATATTTTTTTCTCGAAACTCTTAACTAGTAGATTGATTGGAATGGATATTGTGAATAGTGATTTGGATGATCTGGTTGATGTGTTGAGTGATGAGTTGGATATAATTGTTAATGAAATGATAGTCACTAAAAGAGTACATCCTAATAAGTGTGAATGGTTTAGTAAAAAGCTAACAAAACTAAGAAAAATTAAAGTATTAAAATATGAACAATATTAATTTGGTAATCAAAGCTCATCATGGAGCGATTATATCTCGGCGAGAAATTTATATAAAAGTGAACTTCGGGTAGCAAAAGATAATTATATTAAAAAGAAGATTGACACATCAGGTAATCCCCAAAAACTATGGACAAATATTAAAAATTTAGTTCTCAAAACCCAAAGAAGTGAAATTAAAAATGTTGCTTTTTACGGAAATATGATTTATGATAGTAAAGAAATTGCAAGTGAAATATTTTATAAAAAGTGTGGAAGATATTATCGCGGATATTCCAAAAATAGATTATTCTGACAGTATCAATAATGTAAGCACTATTTTTACTTTTAAACCGGTTTGCTCTAAGGACATAATTGATATTTTAAAAACTATGGGTAAAAAGAAAGATTATAAATTTATAAATGCGGAAATGTTTTTAGACGGAATTGAAATCCGTGGACCGATTCTAAGAGAAATTTTTAATAAGTCAATGCAGACAGGCTGTTTCCCTAACAGGTGGAAAGAGTCAATCATAGTTCCGATCCAAAAAGTCCCAAATACAAATTTATGTGAAGAATATAGACCTGTTAACATGCTGCCAACATATGTATGAGAAAGTTTTGGAGAAGCTTGTGGAAAAGCTATTTAGAAGCTATATGGAGGATAATAATTTAATAATAGAACAGCAATCTGGTTTTCGTAAGGGATACTCGTATGAAACAACATTGAATTGGGTCATAGAAAACTGGAAGAATGAAGTGGACAATAAAAATATAATTGTTGCAGTGTTTTTGGATTTCAAGAGAGCGTTTGAGACTGTTGATCGTGAAATATTTCTTAAAAAACTTTTCAAGTACGGAATTAAAGATAATGAGTTAAAGTGGTTTGAGTCTTATCTTAATTTTAGAACTCAGCGTACTTCAGTGAACAGTAGTGTTACCGATCCAAATGACGTCAAGACTGGGGTGCCGCAAGGTTCAGTCTCAGGTGTGTTCTTGTTTTTATTGTACATAAATGAACTATTGTAAATTATGTATGTTTGCGGATGATGCTCTTCTCTTCATCTCGGGGAAAGATGTAAGAGAATGTTATGAAAAAATAAATATGGACTTACAATCAATTAGTAAATGGCTCATTACAAATATGTTAAAATTGAATATTAAAAACACGAAGTATATGTGCATTAATAACGCAGATCATAATGTTGTGAAAATTGATGGTGAGAATGTGGATCGTGTTGATGAATTTAAATATTTAGGCGTTGTTATTGATAGTAAAATAAACTTGAAAGCTAATACGGATTTTGTTTGCAAAAAGGTATCAAAGAAAATATACTTTCTATCACGAATCAGGAAAAAAAAAAAGTGTCATTCGGTACAGTAATTAAAATTTATAACGCAATCATTAAGCCTCATTTCCAATACTGCTCTACTATTTTATTCCTATCATCCCAAGGGGATATAGCCCGACTGCAAAGACTTCAGAACAAAGCAATGAGAATAATTTTAAAGTGTGCAAGATTAACTCATATAAAAGACATGTTGAAAAGGTTAAACTGGTTAAATATATCACAGCAAATTAAACTTTACGTTCTATTATTTATCTTTAAAATGAAAAATGGAACGCTTCCAAAGTATTTGTGTAAAAATTTAAAATATGTTAGTGAATCGCAAACATTAGCTCTTAGAAATGGTCAAAACTTTAGGTTAGCATATAAATCAACCGCTCGTGGACAAAATACAATGATGTTCAAAGGAGTTCAATTATATAATAATCTTCCCAGTGAAATAAAATCTATAAATAATCAAAACAAATTTAAAAAAGAAGTCATAAAATATTTAAAATCGGATAATTAACAAATAAATAAAAAACAACTTGATAAACAAATTGGCTCCTAAGCCAAATTTAAAGCTCATAAGCTCTTGCTACCCAATATTTATTTTTTATATAAAAAAAAACAATACATAATGATTTTTAAAATAACATTTAATTAAAAATTATAACTTTTCATTTAATAGAACAAAATAAATAAGGTCCTCCCCGCGCGCGGGTTGGGAGGGGTAAGAGGGCGGGGCATAATAATAATAATAATATTTTTTCCTACAACCGATATCTATGTACATGTCAGAGCCGGGTTCTTTTTGTATTGCCCTTGTATTTTGTAATTAATAATTATTGATAGGTTTTGTAAAAAAATTAACAAAAAGGTTTTTTTTTTAAGAAAAAAAAAACTACTAGACTAAGAGCCGACACCAGATTTTGGGAATCGATGTATAACCAAAATCGGAGTATTAGGGATATTGTCCACAATCACGTAAAGGCGCTAACTACAATTTTCAAACTTCTGAGCTATAAAGGAAAAAACTTAAGGCCTGGTCTAACAGAACGTGAACATTACCATCCCAAAAAAGGGATGATAAGGTTTACGTAAAATAGTTATATAATGAGTTCAATTAATCAGACCGTCAAGATTGTGGTATTTATGCTTAGAAAAATAACAGAGCATTAGATCCGATTTCTTAAAAATAAATTAAAGCGGCTATAACCCTGAAATTAAAAAAGGGGACCTAGCACTTTTATACCCCCAACCCTTCCCAAAGGCTGAAAACGAAACCTTCTTAAGACAAATACTTTTACAAATCGAACTCACCTTTTCTTATATGGCGCTGAAGGATTCATTCAGAGAATATCAAATAAAGAATCCAATCCTTCGTACGTTTCACCCTCCAAAACCCATTTGTTTACATTGTTGTATTTGTAATTTCAGTTTGTGTCGAAGAATAGATGTGAATTGCAACATCAAAAAGACTTGTGCTGAATGGCTAGTTGATTCTATGTGCGCGTTTTGCACTGCTTTTCACTAATACCAGAGATCAGAAATAACTGTCAACCTTTATTTTCAATTGGTTTCTCTCTGAGAGTTACTACATTCCCTTAAAAAGATTTCGGTTTTGGTTTGACATTTATTTAAAAAAAATTAAAATTTAGGTTATCGGTTGAGACTTATTTTGAATTTTTAGAAATAAATCGCAATGGTTGAGTTTTTTGCGGAAAAATAAATGGAAAAGCTCCACCTTTAACCTTTTTCGCTGAAAATAAATCAAAAATGGTTTTTACGATTTATTGCACAAAATCACTCATAATCAGAGTTGGTAAAACTTCAATGCAAAAAAAATGCATTTTTATTTAATATAAAATTTGAATGCAATGTGAAAATGTGCGGATCAAAAATTTTCTGCATATAAAAAAAAATTAGAATGCAATATGAAAATTGTTTGCATTGAAAAAAAAAGTCAATAAAATAAAATATTTTTTTTTTGAAAAACCGAGTACCTATGCCAATTGCTAATTGATTTAGAAGGGGGTATGCATATGCATACTCTGTTTTTTTTTCAAAATTTTGAGGTTCATATTTTAACACTTGTCAAATAAAATGTGTTCTAGTAGTTCCACAACGTTGGCGGGAACAATCTGATGTTGATATTTTAACACTTTTCAAATAAAATGTGTTACAGTGTTTTTTTTTTAATGCAAACAATTTTTGGCCTGCAAGAAATTTTCATTTGCATTAACATTTTTTTTTTTAAATGCAAAATATTTTTGTTCTGCATTAACATTTCTTTTTTAATGCAACAAATTTGGAGGCATTCACCGATGACTAAATAGCCCAATTAAATGCATTTCTCCATGTAGGGCCTACAAAATTTAAACATTCATACTAACGGACATTCTGATTGATCAATTTGCTGATGAGATTTATTTTTTTTTCTCTCAGTGATAAATTTCACTGGTTGACCGAAACATTAAAAAAATCAAAATAAAGGTTTCTCTCAGAACTTGACCGAAAAAATTTACACAAGTGCACAGAAAATCACAGAAATTTTAAATATGTTCAAAAAACAAACGATAAACTGTAATCCTTTACAATTTGGCCTTGGTGAAGTGAAATTTGGAAAGATAAATTGAAAAATTGCATAGTGAAAACAGGTTGGTGAAATTGTTCCCAATTATGCATATAATTTATGGAAACAACTGACAAAAAAACAAACAGTAAGTTGCTAGGTGGATGCGGGCCTTACGATTTAAGATAGAAATATGTATGGTGTTTTCAATTGGTAATTCCATAGAACGCCGCCGCCGCCGCTCCTATTCTAGACACGACTGAAAACTACGAATACAATTATTTGATTAATTCTTAAGTTTGCATTTCACTGTTGGTATTTGTGTTAAATTAATTTAAAATTGTATTCCAAAGGCCAAGATTTTAATTTATAAAAACTTATTTTCGCTTCAGTTACATTCTTTTGCAACAAATATCATTAATTTGCTTATTTTTATTTTATTTTTTTCTAGAAAAGAGATTTTAATTAATTGAATCTAACAGAATACTACTATAAAGTGTTTGTGTGAGTGCTCCTGGCTTTATATCAAATCAAACCAGAAACAGGCAGTTGAAGATGTTATTCTCAGCTCTCAGTGTCAATAGACAGAATACTTTCAGAAGGGTTGCAAAGCATTGCGAACGTATGGCCTATGAGTTATGAATGATTAATCAAAAATTAGAAGATCGTCATCGACAGTTTTGCAGTAATGAGAAAATAATAGGTTCCTTCAATATAATCATATGGTCAGCAATTATTTTATAATTCATAGTATATAGTTACAATGTAACGTTATTATGCTTATTTACCTAATCAAATTAGGCTACCCACAGTTACAAACAGCATTCAATTCACACAACGATATCGCGTACATTATATAGGTATGTGCAATGTACATAATGTTGGTGTCCTATTTTGTTAGATAACATACGAATCTCTTATTCCGAGATTATATGAACAATTTAGTTTATTTCAAGAATTTTAAAACGGCATAAATATATTTTCTTCTCGTCTAGTAATTTTCGAAGTGGAATGCATATTACATAGTATCGATAAATTTATCACAGAAACCAAATAATATTTCTTACCTATGATAACAGGAGCATCCATTTCTCTAATGTTATTCGGTGTATTTTTCTGTCAGTAATTAAAAAAAAAAAAAAAAACAAACAAAACAGTAATTTGTCTTGTGGGTGTAAGCTCTAGATTATGAAGTAAACAAATTGAGGTTAGATTTGTTGATTTCTTGAACTGCCCTATGAATGAATTCCATACACACCACAAAATAGTAGTTTCATTTATTCACCACACACGTACACATCTACACAGTTGCATATTAATTTAATTAATCAAGACAATATTTCATTAAACTTAAAAGATAAAAGTTTAACTAGATCTTTTTTATCATTAAACATGCTACAAAACACTTATTTCATTCAAACAGTTTTCATATCGAAAAATTTTTTTCGTTGCACCACTAAAACAAATAATGCAATCATCACGCTCAAGCAACAGGTGAAGTCGATCGATGGAATGGAATTTTCTTCTAGGTTTTCATTTTGAATTTCAGTCGACTTGTTTCGTAAAAAAAAAGGGTATATTATTGAATTTCTCTTAAATGTAAGATGTATTTTGAACAAAAGATTGTTTGAACAAACGATTTCTTTTAAAATCATGCAAAACAAATTAATAAAATATATTTAATCTCGGATTTAAGTTTAGATTATTGTGATGTCGTTCTTCCTTGATCAAATCAAACACGCATTGACCAGAAGAGAGACGAGTGAGTGTGACGATGATGAGAAAAGAAGAAATTCGTTTCGTATTCGTCGAACAGAGAAAACGATATAAAATCGGGGTGAGTTAAGGGGGTTCCAATTTCAAACCGTTTCATGTATCTAATTAAAGCCGGTGCTACATTTGATTAAAATAGTCTAGTCGAGATAGAAACCACAATCAGTGTTGCCGAATCTCATGATTTATAATGATTCTCATGATACTTGACCCCGTCTCATGATCTCATGATTACATAGAAAATCTCATAATTTTTTAATTTTCATTAAATTTTTCATAAAAAAAAATAAACAAAAAAAAGCAATAACTTTTAGTCTTATGAAAATTACCGCGTTTAAAACAGTATTCAACGACTCGTTGGCTTTCGAGATTAGAAGTTGTAAGGAAATTTGGCTTTGTTTCGATTTAACAAGATTAAGATCTTTATTATACTACGTTTTCACCAAAAGCATTGTATATAAATTCTATAGTATTCTCATGAAGAAATAAAGCTCGTGGCCATCTATGCGTCCAAATGTAATACTAATTTTTGTTAAGGGATCTCCGTAAGGCGATCACAGCGAACCTATCGACCAAATGTCTACCTACAAAATCGTGTTTCATGAGAATACTATAGATTGGATATACAATGCCAAAAGATAATCTGGGATTTAGGGGCCAGTTATAGCGATCAGGAAAATCCATCAGGAAAAGTTGAAACAGTATAAAATTGAATACTTTTTCCTGATGGTCGTTTATAGCGAACAGGAAAAATATGTTAGTTGGCAAACTGAAAACATGTGAATATATGCACACATACAACCTACCGCAAAATGTTCCTGATTGAAAGCATACGAAAAATTTTTTCGTCCACAATTCTGTCGGTGGAACAGGAAAAAATTGGAACTCAAATCATTATAACGATTTGTTCCATTTTGTTTGATATGTCAATCAGCTGGCACGAAAAATGATTTTACATCAGGAAAATAGATAAATTCATTTTAAACAAAAAATAATTAATCAATTGAAAATGTTTTTAGCAAAAAAAATTCTTTGAGTTAATTGCCATTGATTAGTGTAGCATTTGTATTTCAAATCGAATGACAACATCGTAAATAATCCATTCGAACATTTTTCCTGTTTCGTTTTCCTGATCGCTATAACTGGCCCCTTAAGGAAAAAGATTTATGTGGTGTTTTCACCGGATGAAAAGATTTAAAAAAAAGATTAAATCTGACAGCACACATCAAAAGCAAAAGGGGTTTCTTTTTTTTCTTATGAAGTGGGAGTGAGAAAGTAGAATGTTTATTTGTGTCAAACAATGCAGAACTGAATCCAGCCACGAATGAATCCTTCAGCGCTATATAAGAATAGGTTAGTTTGATTTGTTCAACTTTTTGCTCTAAGGAAATTTCAAGATTAGTTTTTAATCTTGTAGATTAACGAAAACAATTTGTATGGTAAGTCTTGGAGATTTAAAGAAGATTTGAGATAAATCTTATTAAATCTCGGTTTAGTGTTCGGTGAAAGCGTAGTATTAGTAAGTAAGTAAGTTAAACTCAAATTGTATATAAATGTTCAATAAAAAAATCGTTAAATCGTTAAAATCGCGTAGTATTAGACGATGATTCTTTGCGTCTGACTCTTTTCGAATTTTCGTGAGTGCGAAGGGGACTAATTTCTAAAGCACTCCGTACCTACACGATTCAATTCGTTTGTCAACTTAATGTCAAGTTTATCAAATCCACTCGTGTGTGGGCTTGATGTTTGATTTATTTGAAGGTTGACGATTGAGTTGGAAGAAAATCAAAAGATTTAGAATTTATTCAAGTTGATGTGAATGTTTTCAACTTCGTTGAGCTGTGTGTAGGCAAGTCGTTTGATTTACTGTCAAACCAAAGGCATTTTAACTCTACGCCAAAGACGGTCGATATGCAGTTCAACATCACTTCAAACTTCACGTACATTTCATTTTCATTTCAAAGGTATCCGTTGTCTGTGTTCGTGTCTTTTGTCTGAGTATGGTCTGAGTTTATACAGTTGAAGCAGTAGTCTTTCAACAAGTTTATGAAGTGTGTGGCGAAGCATCAATTAAGTTGACAACTGAGTTGAAAATCAAATTGAATCGTGTATGGAGTGCTTTATCTTCAAGATTTACGAAATAAATTTGCATGGTAAATTTTCGAAATTTAAAGAAGATTTGAGGTAAATATTATTAAATCTCAGATTAGCGTTAGGTGGAAATGTAGCATAATGTAATTAAATCTCAGATTAAAAAATAATAAACTGGGTGGTGCAACAGCTCGAGGAGAACCAGGGCCTAGTGACTTACAACTCTCAACCATTCCTGTGTGCGTGTTGCTGGCAGGAATGGAGGGGACCTACAGTTTTTTGCGGAATCCGAACGGCTAAATGAGAAGAACTTTTTCATGACAAGTATACTCTTGGATACTCAGTTCCTCGCAAGACACATTTCTGTTTTTAGGTGGCACGGCTGGGTATCGAACCCAGACCTTCGGCATGAAAATCCTAGACGCTGTTTAGATCGGGAAGGCTGAGACCGGTCTCACAACGGTTTCTGGACAAGAAAAGTGGGGGGTCAGGGATGTCGTGAGGCATGAAGAAAACATAAACAATGCGCAATACATTGAAGTTGTTGTTGTTTCTATGTATTTTGAGGCACCTCAAACTTTCTTATGTAGACACGATGATACTCACGAGTCCAGACCCAATTTTCCCAATCTAAACAGGCTCCTACGCATTAACCATCATGCCACGAGGTACTACTACTACAAATCTCAGATTAGCGTGTTGAAACGTAGCATAAGCCAAGCAACAAAGTTATGTGAGTACCTACTAAGTCGGCATTTACATCACCCGATTTTTCCAGTACGAATTTTCCCAAAATCGGGTGAAATGTTTACATGAAACGATCTATCCAGTCAGATTTGTGTCCCTGTCCTCTTCATACTTTATTCGTGGCCCTTTCATTTTGCATTCAGAGGTACATAGATGGCATATTCACAGATTTTAATATATAGGTACATAGATAACCAACTTCGCTTGTTGGAGGCGTTTACAACAACAATAATAATTCTATAGTGTTTTGTTTACTTTTTGCAGAGGAAATTTTTTCTAAAATTAAGTATTTATTTGTTTAATTGGTTTTTTGGTTATGAAACATGATTTGAAGGTGTGCAACATTGCAAAAATATTAAAATACCTAGTTCTGGTAGTGCATATGCTTACAAAAACAGTAGGTTAGGTTAGGTTAGGAGGGGCGTGCACAGCGCAAAGGCTGTTGCGTACACGGGGGCCTATTGGTCCATTGTGATCCCCTTACGAAAAGAAAGCAGAGATGCTCCTAAGCTAATTATTCAAGTAGACTGGCTCATTTGCAAACCAGCCTGTGCTCTCTATGAATTTCCTCATATTTGCCATTGGGACCTGCGCTAGATCGTCCAGTTCTCCAACAAACCTGTTTCCGAAGTAACGGAGGCGATTTGTTTGGAGGTTTGGACAATCGCAGAGCAGGTGTTTAATGGTTTCTATTTCTTCTATATCCTGACAGCTCCTACAGAAGTCAGGTGCGAATACACCCAGTCTGGTGGCCATTGTGCCAATGGCGCAATGACCCGTTAGTACACCTATCAGGATTCTAAGGTTCTTTTTACTCAGCGATAGAATATACTGAGTTTCCTTTTCATTAATTCTAGGCCATAGACTTCTAGAGATAACGCAATCGTTCCTGGTAATCCAGGATTTATTGATTTGCTCTTTCGTTATTAGGTCTATTTTCGTTTTAACCACACCGATCGGGATGTCTAGTCCCGTATCTAATTGGTTACTACTGTTTCTTACTGATAATGACCCCTTCCTTGCCAGTTCATCTGCTATATCATTCCCTTCTATATTGCTATGTCCAGGAACCCAGCAGAGTTTGACTCGGTTAGTGTTGCAAATTTTATTCAGTATGTCTCGGCATTTTGTCACTGTTTTGGATCTTATAGTCTCACTGGCTATCGCTTTGATAGCGGCTTGGCTGTCCACGAAAAATGTGATCTCCGACGAGCTCAGTTTTTTCTTGTGCACCATTTCTGCCGCTTTTTCAATAGCATAAATCTCAGCCTGAAAGACGCTACATTCATCTGGGAGTTTATATGATTCTCTAATATTAAGGGCTTCACAGAACACCCCAGCTCCTGTTCCTTCTTCCATTTTTGACCCGTCAGTATAGAAGGGGATACCCTGTTCACTAATAAGTGAGTTGGGTTCCCAACCATGTCTTTCGGGTATTGAAATAGAGAAGTGTTTGTTAAAATCTATTTCCGGTGGTATGTAATCAGTCGTCACATCAAGTCCGACCACTGTGTCATACCTTTGTAAGATAGACCCATGACCATAGGTGCTGTGCTTCCAAGAGCCCAGGTCTTTGAGTCGAAGTGCGCTTTTGGCTGCTGTGCATCTAATGTGCTCGTCTAGGGCTGGAAGATTTAAAATAATTTCCAACCCTGCTTGTGGCGTAGACCTCTGTGCCCCCGTTATTCCTATACAGGCTAGTCTCTGTACCTTGTTCAGGTTTTTGAGATAGCTAACTTTTTCAACAGCCTTCCACCACACGATAGAACCATAGGTAAGTATGGGGCGAACAATCGCCGTGTACATCCACTGGATAACCTGCGGTCGCATACCCCAACGTGTACCGAAGGTTTTTTTTGCATGTGTAGAAAGCGCCGAGTGCCCTTTTCATTCTTTCCTCTGTGTTTCTTTTCCATGTTAGCTTGGAATCAAGGATTACTCCAAGATATTTAGCTTCTTTGGAGAGTTTCAGAGGAATATCATTAAGCATAGGAGGAGTAAAGTCCCCTAATTTCTTTTTATTCGTGAACAGAACTAGTTCAGTTTTTGTAGGGTTAACCCCGAGACCGTTTTGTGCTGCCCAAGAAGATAGTTCTTTAAGTGCGGATTCCATAATATCTTTGATGGTGGTAAGATACTTACCCGATATCAAAATTACTATGTCGTCCGCATATGCCACAATTTTAATGCCCTTATTACTAAATCTTGTAAGAATTTTATTAACAACTAGGATCCAAAGGAGAGGTGAAATTACCCCTCCTTGTGGTGTGCCTCTTGTAACAGTTTTCTCAACGAAAGCATCTCCCATTCGGGAGTTTATGATTCTACCATTGAGCATGGTGTAAATCCAGTCCACAATGGCAGGCTCAACTCCGACCTCTTCCACAGCAGATTTAATGGACTCCGTTTTTACGTTGTTAAACGCTCCCTCAATGTCCAAAAATGCTGCCAGGGTGTGTTCTTTGTGCTCGAGACTTTTCTCAATTTGTGAAACGACTTCATGCAACGCAGTCTCCACTGACTTACCTTTAAGGTAAGCGTGTTGGTAGCTGCACAAAATGTTTGGGTTGAGAAGGTCTCTAACATGCAGATCAATAATTCTCTCCAGTGTCTTGAGGAGGAACGAAGAGAGACTTATTGGTCTGTAATCTTTTGCGGTCGAGTGTGTCGGTTTTCCAGCTTTTGGAATAAAGACAACTTTAACCTCTCTCCAGCTGATAGGGACGTATCTAAGTTTAACACAACTTTTGAAGATTACCCTAAGCCATGGGGTGATTATCTGTAGAGCATGCTGAAGAAATGCCGGAATAATCCCGTCTGGTCCAGCTGATTTAAAAGGTTTGAACGAGTTTATTGCCCACATAATCTTCTGCTCTGTGATAACCTGATCCAATTCTGGTGCTGATTGTAGAGCTTCTAAGGAGTCTGGTTGTTTATAGCCTGAGTCCTCAGGGCTCTTACAGTCAGGAAAATGTGTTTCCATAAAGAGTTCAAGTGTTTCTTGGCTCGAGTTCGACCACGATCCGTCGGGATGCTTAATATATCCCGGAGTCGTGGGGTTATGGGCAAGGACCTTTCGAAGTCTCGCCGCCTCACTTGTGTTCTCAATGGATTCACAGTGTCTAGCCCATGAATCCTTTTTGGCCCTTCTTAACTCTTTGGTGTATGAGTTAAGTTCGGCTCTATATGAATTCCAATCTACTTCTAATTTGCTCAGTTTGGCTTTATTGAAAAGTTTTCTGACCCCTGTTCTTCGTTTCTTAAGTTCACTGTTCCACCATGGTGGGTTAGTGGGTTTAATGTTACGAGATATAGGGCAGTGTTTTTCAAAGGCCGTTCTCATTTCACTAGTTAGGTTTTGAACAACAGTGTCAATGGTTGAGGTGATCGAAAGCGTGTCTTCCTCAGGTGGGTCGATACGCTCGTTCAACCATTTTGTGTACTCTGTCCAATTTGTTCTAGTTGGGTTCCTAAAAGGTTTAGTATCATTTTGATTCCTGTCTAAAGAAAAGAGTATCCTAAAGTGATCCGAAAAGGATTCTTCAGGTGAGACTCTCCAGTTTCCTACAGAAATCTTATCATTATTACTCATGAGAGTGAGATCAAGAATTTCTTCCCTGTTTTTATTCCGAAATGTTGGGTGATTACCCTTATTACATAACATGAGGTTAGAACAGAGAATGTATTCAAAAATTGACTCACCCCTTTTGTTGATGTCCTTACCGCCCCATTGAGTGTGGTGTGCGTTGGCATCACAGCCCATCACCAAAGGTGTCCCTCGTGCTGTGGTGTAACCCACAAGGTCGCGGACCGTTTTTGATGGTGGGTCTTCTTCCTCGTACGGCATGTACGTTGATGCCAAGACGAAGTTGCCTTCCTTGGTCTCAACGCTGATTGCCAAATTGTCTCTGTTACTGTACCTAGATAAAAAGAAAGCATTAATTGATTTTTTCACTAGAATACAACTTCTTATTTCACCTTCAGACGTGGAGTGGAACAGGTTATAGTTTTTTGACCTCAATCCTTGTACCTGATTCTTACGAATCCAAGGTTCTTGGATTAAGGCCACATCCACGGCCTCTTGAGACATGAAGAGCATCAGGTCGTGCGTTGCTGCTATTGCGTGATGCAAATTAATTTGCACCACCAGCAGCTTTTGACTCCCCTTTGCCATCATGCCTCCTTACCCTTACGGTTCCGAGACCGTATCTCAACACGTCCCTTTTCTCTTTGAGGAGAAGGTCAGATGTCTTGTCAATTATGAACAAGAGGTCCTTCCCTTCCCCGCTGAAACTTTTCCTGGAATGCAGGAGCTTCCATTCGAGTATGGAGACCTCCTTATTCTGTTTCGCCAGCAGTTTAATTATGGATGAGTCCTCGTGCGTTGCAGGAGGAGGAATCCATATATTAACCTGCTGTCGAAGCGGAATAGATGTGACGGGAAGAATTCCGAGAGAAGCCCCCTCCCACAGTTCGCCAATATTGGCGATTGTTTGAGTGAGAAACTCCCGGGATTTCTGGTCCCCACAGCAAACCACTTTTACTCCTTTCCGCCATCCAGCCCCATCAAAGGTGTAGTCGTCAGAACTATCATTCTCTGATGTCGCCATCATAGCTTTGAGGATTTCATTCTCCACAAGTAACCAATTTTTTGCCGTGATTTTCCCATCCGGGTCGTCTCGACTTATTATGGCCACCTGCAGATCGATCGGGGTGGTGTCAAAACTATTGGTTTTAAGCTTTTTAGAACCATCAGTCTTGGTTGCCTCCTCCGATCTTGCTCTCTTAGTTGAACCTGGCTTCGTTCCAGAAGAGTTGCCTACCTGTGCTATCTCATTCCTTTTCAGGTTTGATGTAGCGTTGGTCTGCTGTTTCTTACTGGAGGTCGCCAGATTCGAATTTGAGCCAGTACGAGCAGTAGAGTTGTTGCTAGCCTGTTCGCGGTTTATCTTTTTAGGGATAGACCTAGCAATTACTTTTCCGCTGTCTGGCTTTTTAGCGTTCAATTGTGGTTGGGAGGAAACAGTGGGTGTAGTGGCGGTCGTTGCCAACTGACGTTCATAGTTCTTCACCAACTTTCTATGCTTTTTCAAAAGGGCCTTGTCTCTCGCACTGAGAGTGTTTGGATCCTTTTTCTCGGTAGCACTCACGAATCTTTTAGAGGATCTGTAGTTACTGCGTTGCCTCGAAACTTTGAGGGGTGCAGTAGGCTTCAGCGTTGTCTCTTCTTGACTCGAGTCTTGCAACAGCTCATCCTCGGTTTGACTTCCTATAGAGGGAGGTCTGTTCAAGGTTTCCCTACTGTCAATAGCCAAGCTATCTAGAGCAGGAAGAAGAGATGTTGCAAGGTTGAGCGCATTTGGTTGTCTAGTTAAGACGGGTTTGGTCGGTTCCTTGTATACATTTTTTGTCACTGGCGACTTAGCCTCTTGCGAAGCCAAGCCCTCGCCGACACTTGAGCGTATATCCCCGCTCGGATTTCTTTGCTTTGTATACTTTCCATTATATTCCATTAATATTTGTTTGGATGAACATCCCTGTTTTTTATTTGGTTTTTCTTAGTTGTATGCCCCTGCAGTAACAAGAAAAAATGGTATTTTTGCCATATATTTGAGAAATGACAATAAATTATATCTGTAATTAAATTCAACAATATAAGCTTTCTTTTGATACCAAAAAATGTACACGTCATCACAGAATTTTAAAAGATATCAGTGTACAAAAGCAAGAAAAAATTTCTCGCAAGAAGTTAAATGTCAATATCTCAAAATATATTAAACGTAGCTATAATTTTTTACCGTTAAAGAGATGCCAAAAATACCTTTCATTTGATACCAAAATCATTTTATTATCTCTTTTCAATTCTAAGATATAACAAGTTATTCAGAGAAAACACTAAAGCATTTAATTCTATTGTTGACATTTTTTGCCTCCAACAAAATGGTCGCAAACCTTCACTTTTTCTCTGTACAAAAGATCCTATGTTGGCCATCTAGGTATATATTAAAATCTATGGGCATTATAACGACCAGCGTTGTCTATTACATTTTTTCGTAAAACAAATTTACTGCCAATCAAATACTTTTTAGTTTTACGAAAAAAAATTAAAATTCAAAAAATTAAAACCACAAATAATTTCATCATCATTGTTATTGTTATTCCTCCCGAAACCCAACCTATTAGTGCCTTGCATATGAGCTTTGTAGTAAACTTTTAATTGCAAATGGTCGTAAATTCTGACATTATTCTTTCAAATGAGTAATTTGCTTGGTCGTCGAATGACGTGAATTTTAATAAAAATTCAATTAAATTTTTTGAATAAAACTATCGCGGTAAGCCGTTAAGTTAATAAAATAAAATTAAATTGAATATTTACAATCGCGATTATAAAAGTTTAAAATCTAAAAATAAACTAGTAAATGGGGGCTAAAAATGGTTAAATTTGAGCGAATTTGGCCATTATCTGCTTTGTGAAATGCGTCCTGATGCTGGGGACTGCGAATAATTAGCATTTGACGGTTCTCAGAAAATAGCTTAGGTATTGGTCGCGTAGAAAATAAACAATGCATAGTTTTACAATTTAAACAAATTAAAGGCCATGTTTTCTTCTTAAAATTATTGATAGCATCGTTTATTTACTTTTTCGAAAAATTTTAGCCAGAATTAGTTGTTATTTGCGTTTGGAATTGCCTAAACAAATTTATTCACAATCGCAGATCTTAGGTATGTATTTACAATCAATTATCTGTTATTATTTATTTCTTTTTCGAAAATACAAATTTGAAAATGCATATCTACTGCAAAAAAAAAAATAAATCTACTTACTACATTTTGTTTTTGGATCAACTTCGGAAAATTTAAGGATTGTGTAAATGCCGACTAACTAAGTAGATTACAGGTAAAATAGTACGAAAAGTCTTTCGAATAAAAAAAATTAGTACCATCATGAAACTTAGTGAAAACGTTTCTTGTACCTATTATGGAAATGAAATATGAAAAGAGTCTATAAAAATATTTCACATGGAAGGGTACAAAATGGTACCCCCCTGACAAAAATGGTACCCCCTGAAATTTGGTTAAAATGTGGTATGGATTAACAGAACTAAGAATCAAAAGAGTTTATAGAAATATTTCGCTGGGAAGGGAGTATTTTTTGAAGATAGGGGGAAGTGTGTGTGGTTATTATTCAAAAAAATGTAAAAGGATGGTACCCTCTAGAAACTTGGTAAAAGTGTTTCATTTACTACGAGAATGAAGAACCAAAGGAATTTATAAAAATATAAAGGGAGAAAGGGTGTTTTTGTGGGCTTGGATAAAGGCTGTTATTTTTGTTTTTTGATTTTTTGGAAATATTTTTTGTTTTTGGAGAAAGTGTTATACTTTCCTTCACCCATTAAAAACATCCTTCTACCATATAGATATTTTTATAGACTCTTTTGATTCTTCATTCTGGTAGTTCATAGCACATTTTTATAAAGTTTCATGAGGGTTCCATTTTTATCACAGGTTTTATGGTAATAATCACACCATAACCCCAACCCTCACCCCATAACCCTCAAAAAAACACACTTTAACCACAGATATTTTTATAGACTCTTCTTATAATTGCTTTTCATGACAAATTAACCATTTATGCCAAGTTTCATCGCCGTAACTGGGCGCCTTAGTTCACTGTTACCTCGAGAGGCTAGTCCGCATTCAGCAAAGAACTTGAAAGCAGGTACTAACTATAGTTCTGAGTATTTCTTGTGCCTCTTTCCTCGCTACTTCTTGATGATTTCAAATGAGTCTTTGAAATTCATTTTCGTAAAGACGATCAGATGAATGCCTTCTCACTGAGTTTGATGTTTTTGACCTTAACTAGCACGCTTAACAATATATTTCCCCCGTAGTTGGGGAAAAGAAAAGCCAGAATAGTCGGTCTCTTGATTTTTATTGTGGAAGAAACTTAAAACTTTTTCGCGATACTTCATCGCAATTTCTGTTCTGTAAATCCTTTGTCAGCCCAAAATTCCATCAATTCATTTGTTACGCTGTCGGACCAAAGACCAATTTTTATTATTTTCTCGTCGGAATTTGAAATTCCATCTATTGTGGTGGTCCCTGTTTAGTGGAGGCCCGGGGCTGTAGCCCCGGCTGCCCTCCCCTAAATCCGGCACTAACGGAGGCCGTATCAACTTGGTTTTGGTGTCATTTGATTCAGCATTCAAAACTACCTTAAAAACATGTGTCATATGCTTGTAGCACCAAAGTTAATTTTTCTGTTTGATACACCACAATTTCACCCCCCTCTCAAAAAAACACCCTTCCACGTGAAATATTTGTATAGACTCTTTTGATTTTTCATTCTCATAATACATGAAACGTTTTCACCAAGTTTCATGATTGTACCTACAAATTTTTTTTTTTATTTATCTTATTTTATCTGTACTAAAAAGAAATTGAAATTAAATGAAATGGAATCTCATATTAGGTCTGTTCGCGTACTTCTCAAAACTACGAATCTCTACGAATTTTATTTTTTTCATATGAGCTTTGACAGAACTTTGGGCTAAATTCGTAGAAATTCGTAGTTTTGGGAGGTACGCGAACAGACATATTATGTAGCTATTTTGTTTCTTAAAATTTAAAAAAATTTCAAAATAGTATTCTAGATGCTACATCCAATTGCTTCTGTTTCTATCTTAGGCAATTTAAATATTTAACCAAACTTAAATAAATGACTCCTTAGAGGCATTAAAAAAAAAATCTAATAAATTCGGCTGTACCCTTTACTAAAAAAAAATATAAGAAATAAAGTTGGTGGCACCACACGACAGGACGACAGATGGTGTAGAACCAGGGTGCCAGAGTCTAGTGAGAGTGACTCACATCACAATTCTCAACCATTCCTGTGTTCGTGTATGCTTCATTTCCCCCCGTTTAACCGGGAGGGTTAATTTTCAAGAAAAAACTAAATAGGTAAATTATAAAAAAAATAACGGGAATACTTACATAATGTCATGCTATAGCTTCTTTCAAAGCCAGAAATTCATTCTATATACCTATATCTTACAAATTAGGTAATTTCTGTAAATAGTTTCTAAAGAATAATAAATTTTCAAACTAAAAATTTTGGACAAAGAAGAAATATGTAGTCTTTTTTCAAATTTTTTAAATATTTTAAATATTTTTTTTTTTAAATATTTAGTAGTAGGTATATCCTATATCGAACTAATTTAAGCATACAGAAAAAATTTCATCGTAATCGTTGTAGCCGTTTTTGAGAAACAAAAAGATTTTGTTGAACTGATACAAAACTTGTATGGCAAGTACCCATGCAAATAATTCTTACTTCAAAATTCTTGCGTACTGTTGGTAATTTTTTGTATTAGAAGTATGTTGGCTATCTTAAAGCACGCATTTAAAACCTCAATCTTGAAGATCCATTAAGAACTTTTGAAGATAATCCTTATACATTGTCAAACATTATTTTAGAAGATAGTTGGAGGCACAAATGTGTTGTTTATAATCAAAAAGGTGCTTAAGTCAACTTTTTCAATATATTGAGTGTGATATACCAAAATTTGCGTATCAAAGACAGCTATCAGATGAAGAAAGATTTTGTTTCAAAAAGAGATAATTAAGAAGTTATTATTACGATCAGGGAAACATCGTAGTAGAATCGCAGTCGGTGCTGAGGATATGGAAAAATCGTTTCTGCAAATTGTATAACGGCGATGACGAACCGAATTCCGCTACCATGCAGATTGCACCAGTCAACCTGGACAACGTAGGCCAACAATTCCGTCCACCCGACCTCGACGAAGTAAGGATAGCTATATCTAAACTTAAGTCCAATAAAGCTGCTGGAGCTGATGGCCTTGCGGCTGAGCTATTCAAAGCGGCTGGCGATGAATTGGTTAGGAGTATGCACCAGCTCATCTGTAAAATATGGTCGGAGGAAAGCATGCTCGATGAATGGAACCTCAGCATTGTTTGCCCGATCCTCAAGAAAGGCGATCCTCTGGACTGCACCAACTACAGAGGCATCAGTCTTCTTAATATTGCCTACAAGATCTTCTCGGCCGTTCTTTGTGAACGTATGAAGCCATTCGTCAACAACCTGATAGGTCCATATCAGTGTGGCCTTAGGCCAGGGAAGTCCACCATCGACCAAATATTCTCACTACGGAGATCTTGGAGAAAAACCAGGAGTTTCAAATCGATACCCACCACCTTTTTATCGATTTCAAGGCCGCGTATGACAGCATCTATAGAGACGAGCTATATAGAGCAATGTCTAGTTTTGGCATCCCTGCCAAACTCGTCTGTTTGTGCAGGATGACGATGGAGAATGCACGCTGCTCCATCAAGGTCGGCAAAGACCTCACCGACACCTTTGATGTCAAAAATGGTTTTAGGCAAGGCGACGCGCTGTCATGCGACTTTTTCAACATCGTTCTTGAAAGAATAGTGCAAAACTCTCAGGTCAACACTAGAGGCACAATCTTTCAAAAGTCCGTCCAATTACTTGCTGACGACATTGACATAATCGGACGAACAAAGCGTGATGTCAGTGATGCTTTTGTGAGTATTGAGAAGGAAGCAAAGAGGATGGGTTTAATAGCCTTTTCACACCGAACCCAAAACGCGGTTTTCGCGAAAATATCGGTTTTGGAGAAAAACCTAATCGAAAACACAAGTTTTCTCATACATTTTTTGTAGCTTCAGGTTTTCGTAAAACACAAGTTTTATGTAAAACCAGTCGAAAACATGTTGGAACTCAGAGATGAACACAACAAACATACCTTTTAATAAGTTCAGCGCCTATTGAAGTGTCAAAAAAGATACTGATAGAGCCTGATTACACGATTCGTTTTTTCGGACGTTACGTGTTTCGTCTTTTGACACATTGGGTGAGGGGTGTAGAAACGTAGGGGGAATGGAAAGACGAAAGCACGTATGAAAATTTCAAGACTTTTTCTGGTTGAACTTTGACGTTTATGATTTGACAAACGAGTAGAGGCGGGGGATGCCAAAAAAATGTAAATAGTGAGATTTAAAATTGTTTTTCTTAATTAAATAGCTATAAATTTGAACAAGAAGTGATGTAAAAGCATTTTTAATTATTATTACTGCCTATTTTTCAATAAATGAACCTCAAATTTTCTGAACGTCAAAATAACGAATGGATTTTTTTCGTTGTGTGTAACCACGAAGGTACGTACCTGTCAAAAAAACGAAAAACGAAACGTCCGAAAAAACGAATCGTGTAATCAGGCTCATAGGATGGTTTCAAAAAAAATTGAAAACAGCTGACGTAATTCTGTCATCTCAAATATAAAATTCGAATCTCAAAATAAATTAATTTATTTAAAATTCATAAGTAATTGTTTGTGGTAAGTCAAATTGTTCATAGGATCCTCTTTATATGATAAATTACTGTTTTGATTTAAAAAAAATTGGAAGAAAATAAAAAAATTGTGCGTGGTTTGTGTTAAAAAAAACTGGAATGTGAAACGAAAACGTATAATGTTCAGTGTGAATGGTTTTCGAGTTTTTGAAAAGTTTTCGCCGAAAACCGGTTCTGGGGTTTAGTGTGAAAATGCTATAACGGTGAATGAAGGCAAAACGAAATATATGCTGTCAACAAGAAAAGACACCCAATACCGACGACGCCTAGGACAGAACATCACTATAGACAGCTATAATTTTGAGGTGGTCAGAGACTTTGTCTACCTAGGATCCGCTATAAACTCAGCGAACGATACCAGTGCTGAGATCAAACGAAGAATTACTCTTGCCAATCGCTGTTTCTTCGGGCTAAGAAGGCAATTGAGAAGCAAAGCCCTCTCTCGAGCAACTAAACTGTCCCTGTATAAGACGCTTATCATCCCAGTCCTGATATATGGTGCAGGTGCAGAGGCATGGACACTGCTAACGGTGGATGAAAACGCGTTAGGCTGTTTTGAGAGGAAAATTCTCCGGGTGATTTTTGGTCCCGTCTGCATAGATGGGGAATGGAGAAGAAGATACAACCACGAACTGTATGGACTGTACAGCGACACCGACCTAGCCACAAAAGTCAAAAGCCAACGACTAAGATGGCTGGGTCACCTAGAGCGAATGGACACCAATGCTCCGGCCCGGAAAGTCTTCGAATCCAACCCCGTGGAACAAGTCAGTAGAGGTGGACTGCGTAAAAGGTGGCGCACGCAAGTGGAAGAGGACCTCAAACAACTTGGCGTGCGAAACTGGAGACAGCTAGCTAGAAACCGAGCCGGCTGGAAGAAGCTTGTTGGTTGAGGCCCTGGCGCCACCTTAAGTAAGTAAGTATTATTTTTATTTTGAGTTTGGGATCAACACGAGACTATTTATTATTTTTTTAATAATCAAAACGGGCCTATCTGTCAAACTTAATTATTTTAATTTTCAAAACGGCTCTGCTTTTTTTTCTAAATTAAATCAAATTGATAAGAATAAGATTGATTTTGAAAAGGGAGCTAAATAATTTAATTTTATCGTGCTATCGAACGGTTGTTCTTTTCAGTAAATTGAAGATTATCTTGTAGGTAAATTATATTCTTTTATTAATATATTCCTCAATCCTTTTTAGAAATAAAGGATTTATTTCAATGTATTAAGATGAAAAGTCAAACAAGAGCATAGGAAAGTGGCAGTTAGCGCTTTGGCCGAGAAAAAAAAATCTAAAACAAAGTAACGCGGAGCTTCTTCAAACTTCAAATAAACTAGTAAAGCAATTTCTACATAAGTTTATGCCAACAAAACGGTTTGTCATAACAAGAGCTTTTGTCATTTTAAGAACAAGAAGTGAGGTGAGCTACAAATCTGACGTTGGAGTTTAAAGGTCAATTATGCGACCGAGTTGATACAATATGGATCTAAGATCATTGCCTTCAGGAGTTCCTCTATTAAAAGCTTAAAAGAATGATGTCAACAAGTTTCTTAAACACCATATATTGTGGAGAAAAATGGAAAGAAATCGAAGAATTAAAATTTTACAGGGAGATTATCGATAGAGAATTTTCGCTTTATCCTGAGGATGAACCAGATGATGTCTGTGGGTTTTCTTAAAGAAACTCAATACTGCTGCGCTTAAGCGTGCGTTGACTTAATTTTGACTTTTTGCACCGAAGTTCCTGTGTATAATGATGAAAACGAAAGAAAATTGCTGTGAATTATTATTATAAATGCATACGTTTTTGAAGAAAAAGTATTGTTTATTTATTTTATTGATATTCTTCATTGTAGCTGAAAAAAGTTCAAATGAATACTAATAAAAATAACGTTTCTTTACTTAATTTGTATCTTCTTTTTTAATTTGGGATTCATGGTAAAAGTTCAAAATTTGTCCCTTTCATTGAAAAAAACACCCTTTCACTGTAAATATTTTTTTATAGACTCTTTTGATTCTTGTTGCTTATGACAAATGAAATATTTGGACCAATGCTGTTGGAATTTGGTAATATTTACCTTCATTCACTAAAATTCAGTCATCATTTATGAAAAAGACATAACTTTTTTTTAAGGTGGTTGTATCGGATTAATTTTGATTTAATAAGATTGGACATTAGAAGAATACCCTTAAATATTTTAGTTTGTTTCTTTCATATCACCCCTCCCCAGCACTTTGAAAGTGACGTTTTAAAAAAACCAAAGTAGTTTTTCAATCAACTTTGGATGTAATGTAGTAGATTGTGAAATTCTGCGTCGATACCGATCTCTGAATAATTGTATTAATATAAATATTTTCTAACTTTTCTTGGCTTTGCTATATTTTTTCCCAAAACGGCTCTTTTCCACTCCCGTCATGCAAGGGGAGGGTTGGGAGAAAATCAATAATGTGGTCCTATGGTAGACTAAAGTTCAACCCGTCAGGTCAAAATGACAGGTTGGTCTCACTAACAGCCCCACTACTACACGGAAAAACATAGCGAAAACGAACAATTTCGGCGAGCATGTTCGTCGTTTGGGGCTACCTTTAGTGAGTAAATCAAAGTAACAAAGTGATCCAAATTGAAAAAGAATAATTAAAACTAACTCCGTCCTGTGTCGAAATTTGAAACCACTGCCAAAATTCGAACACGATTTTGTTTTGCAATTGCGAGACCAAATGATATACATATTTGTACTTATAATCTTCTCTTCAACTGAATAGACACACAATTTTTCAAAAATAGGTACTTTGTCCATTTTTTCAAAACATTGGGCGTTGATGTATAATTTTTGATGATACTTATTTTTGTTTATGATGTTGGGGAAAATAAATCAGAAAGAATTACTCAAAAAGCACCGCTATTTTTTCTCCGGCTCTCTTGCAAACTATTCATTGAAAAATTCAGTTTTTTTTGTATCAACATAGATACAAATATTGAATTTGGAAGGTAATGAAACGAAGTAAAACAAGTTTTTCTTGGAATAACATTTTATAAGGTGATTCTAATAGTAGGTAAATAACGTCTTCTTATGTAATCCAGCGATGTACCCAATATTTTGGCGGCAATTGAGAATTTTCTGTCCTTTAACTGATAGCCAGACTCGTCACCAAACAAAAAGGTTTTAGTAGAGTGAGTATGGTTTTAATTGAAGCAATTCGACATTTTGCTCCCGTATCAAATTTTTGACTATGCAAGTCGGATCTGGGTGGGGGTTTTTATTCCAAAATTAATTTGTTTTTCATCCGAAAGACCCCAATTTTTCCAAATCATATGGATCATTGTTGAAAAGGTGAAGTTGGGTATCCATCGGCTACTTTTGAGCTGAAGTTTGGAAATCTCGCAAAGTTTAACAGCAGTATTAATAAAAAACTGGTATCTGCTTCCTAACACACGTGCTAACAACAGCACACGGATAGACAACTTGTCCGTTTAATAACTTTTCTTATTAAAAAAGATATGATATCTTTCCAGTATTTATCACTTCACTTAACTAGGTAGTCCATCAAATTGTGGTGATTTTCTAATGCATGTGTCACATGTAGGCATTGCCCTATGAAGTGTATACTGGTAGAAGTAAATCGTTTTATCACACGTGTGCGTGTAAGGAGTTTATCCGTTCATTATACGCAGAATTCGGCGAGCTAAAGTTATCCGTACGTTAACTCACGTCACAGACTATTACACATTTGTTAATAAGAATTATAAGTTAACAGATGAATAAATGCTTGCACGTTGTTATCCGCCGTTTATTAATATGGAGGTAATTGTATTTCAACAAATAAATTTTGCGAGATTTTAATTTGAAAGTGTCAAGTTTACGTTTATGTTCTCCTTCTTGTTCTTAAAAGTGAACTGAAATGGTGATTTCAGAGTGCTCCGGACTTGATTTCATGAAAAAGATTGCGAAGCGTGTACTTGTCCGATCAAAGCGATTAAGGTGTCTATGGACACATAAACTTATTCTCTAGGATATCATTGGAAAACAAATTAAATTGTTTGCTCTAGTTTTTGGTAAAAGCCTCTAAAAAAACCAAAAGATGGCGAGAATGGCTGTTTTTCAAAGCACATGATGTATAAGTGCAAATTTATATGAATTACTTTACTTGGTGGTGTTTAAGCTGCTGCCAAACAAAACTGGAGCTTACTTGATGCAGTTTTAATATAATAAAATCCTGGTTTGCCCAGCAACAGCTTAAACAAATCTATGAATATATGCCCAAAGTATTTATTTCCCAACGAAGTCTTTTTTTCTGCTTACTATTACCTACTACTAGGGCCATGACTTACATCCCCAAATCTCCGGGGAACAATCCCAGTTTACGCTAGGATATCTATGTTACCCACTGTTGCCATTAATTATTGCCATTGTGAGGTTTTGTCAAAATGTAAACAACCTTGCCCAAGAAACTCTGCATTAAAAAATAGATAAAGCAATCACACTCAGAAACACACAACGTTCAAATAAAACTTGAAATTAACTGAAAATAAAACAATGAGAGATATACACTCCCGTTCATTTGATTAGGTTCAACATTTTCAAAAACCCAAAAATAGCCTTAAAAGGTCTGACCTTCAACTAGTTCAAAGCAAAAGTGATGATGAAGGCGGTGTACTTATTCAAATGAACCAAAAAAAAGAGCTATACGATTTGCACATGAATTTAAAGAAATAATAATAAAACGTGTAATGATGGTAATTTTAAGATTATGTGTTTTCTTATTCGCTCTTAAATTGGATGCTTTCTCTAATGCCATTTACAAAAATTCATTTAGTCCGCTCAATTCGGAGTTATAACGGTTAATCGCACTCGAAAATTTTGACTCTATTCAAATGAACGGGAGTGTAGAAACAAACAAATACTAAAGTTACTCCATTAACCTACGAAATTTGAAAAAAAAAACATGATTCATGACCAGACCATGCGTACATACATACATCCCGATTCCATCTGTTTAAAGATTGTTTTATTCTGCTAATATATCTGTGCTGCTAATGAACGAATAAAACGGGAGTTAAAAAAGCTTAACTATTTATTAGAAAATTGCTTCAGATTTTTTAAAGTTTAAGTTTTTCTATTAAACAGTGGATTTTAACAAACAGCTAAAAGCATGTACAAAATAATGCAATCTCTTGCAATAAGAGCGTTTTTCTTTTGAGGCTTGATTCTGGACAGTGAAACTAAAATACACACTCGATAATGAAATGATCATTTATAACTTAAACAACATTTGAGGTAAAATTTATATTTTCTGAAACTGTAATACAGTTCCCTAACTTATCTTTCTTACAATTGTTGAACAACTTGCTTATAATAGAAATGATTAATGAAACGTAGTCTAATTGCTTTGTTTTCATGCTCCAAATCTCTTTCTAGCTTTTTTTTTGTAGATAAGAATACATCATGATTAACATACCAATAAACTTCAGACGGTACTCATCATATCCAATCTGATTTACGTCTAAAAAATTTTCAATGTTCGGCTCAAATGTGACATCATAATCTTCGGGATACTGCATTTCGACACAGATGCAATGCAATGTAGATTTTGTTTACATTTATTATATGAGATTTTCACTTTGTTAAGACTATTTGAATGCACAAACAATTTCTAATAAATGATTCAGATTGCAAGTAATTTTTTTAATTAGGCCTGGCACAGGCAGTCTTTTTCGGAGACAGAAGAGTACCGACTAGATTGCGCTTCAACTGAGAAAGTCTATTCACTTTTTAAGTAGGTGTCTAGTAGTTTCTTATCGCAATATTCTCACATTTTGTTTATATTTCGTTATAATCTACATATCTTAGTATTTGAATTGGTAGCAATAATATGTATTTTGAAAATTTTTGAATATCATTTTCCAATTAACCAGTACTTTTTTCAGGTATTTCAGTTCACTTTTATTCAACCGAAAAAATAATTTTTTTTATCTGAAGTTAAATCTTCAAATCTCGATTTCATACACGCACTTGACTTGCACAGACACCAAAGTAAAGTAAAGTGACTTCATCTAGTCGTTTTAATTTGAATAAGGCATTTTACAGAGTTGTTTACATTTGATAAGGTGATGTTGAGTTGGACAAATTCTTCATTTAAAAAATAAAACACTCACACAAAAAAAAATCAAATCTCACCAATGACCCTCAAATTTGCAACGCTTCAATAGAAAACCATGCACAGTGGGGCCTGTCGTTAATTTAGCGGAATGTTAAAAAACTATACATTGTTAGCACCCATATCTTTTAGAATTCACGAAATATACTGAATACTTATGCACTTTATAAGCATATTTGTTGCCTCTTTATTTCGTTGTATAAAAACTATTTTTTATAAAACACATAATTATAGTCATTCATTGCCTTTGTAAAAAAGTACCAATAAGGGGAAATCTATTACGTCTTATTTCCACAACCGATGATAAAAAATGTAAGCTGTTTGTGAAGAAATCAATTAAAAAATTGTGCTGCTGATTGTATTCTTTTCTATTTCCTTAAATATTAGATTTTATTATTATTATTTAATTATTATAATTATTATTATTTAATTATTTGTGTAGTTTTTTGTATTTTAAGAAATAAAAAGTTATAGATATTCCACTATTTAAATGTCCATATACATTACTACATTAGGATGACACTTATTATAACAATTTTCGAATTTCTTTCACCCCCCTCCATCTTAAATGAATTAAGGCAGTTAAAAAAAATCCGTGCTAAATTTAATTGACAGCGGTTAACGTTAGCACGTGCCCGCAAGCACTAGAAACTTCCTTAACAAAGTAAAGGGTGTTTTGTTAGAAGTGTGGTTTTCAAGAAGAAATGAAATACATAATAATTTAATGTTATGTCCAGGAATTTAGCTTTATTATAAAGATAATGGTTTGTCATTATGTTTTAAAAATTATTTATGGCAAGTGAACCACCTCAGTTGGCTCGAATAAACTCCAGCCGAGAGGCCAAATTTTTGACCACCAATTTTCGACGCGATGGCGGTTGTACTAATTCGGGTCTTCTTCGATACTCTGCTCCACAGTAGCAATAGCGTCTTCGGCAGGGGCGTCTTTAGACAATTAGGGGCCCTGGGCCTTTAACGATATGGGGCCCCTTGAAATTGTTTTTATTGAAAACTATTTCATATTCCAAGTCTTACCATAATTTTTTATTAAATTTAAATATGTATTAACTATTATCATTTAACTATTTCGGGAGTATCAAAAGGTTAGACCCTGATGCTCTTTAGAAACGTATACAGACAGTTGTTGTCACGAGATTTTTGTGTTCAAGTGAAGTGTTCAAGTGTTCAAAGAAAATTTTCTTTTCATTTATTTTTTAAATATGTTCAGGGAATATCTTTTTCGCAACTTAAAACGGGATAGTCCCATGGAAAATTGATAGATTTACCTACCAGCCAGCGCTGCCACGATAAAAAAAATATTGAGGGCCTTTTTGGGACACATTCCGCCATGGAGAAAATTTCAATGAATCTATAAGGTGATTTACAAAACGAAACGTAGTATTAATAGAATTGTCAACCGCTTTCGAGAAAATTTGAAAACAAGAACTATTTACCAGCTAGCTTATTCATACTTTAGAGCGTTTAGGCAATATCATTTTGATTCTCTTAAAGAAAATATTTTTGTATAAGAAAAAAAACTAAGATTTGCGGGCCATTTCCGTTTGGCAAGGGTCTAGGGGCCAACACTCAAAGTAAGAGGCCATATGGCCCGATTGGGTATTTTATGGCAACGCTGCTACCAGCATTAGGCATGCTGCCACTTAAAATTAAATATGAATATGGTAATCAATAAAAATAAAATGATTTAAACAAAAATAATTTTAATTTATTAAATTTTAATTTTAATTTTTATCACAACATAAATTTTTAATATAAATAGCGACGCGTTTCGGTATCAGTGTACCATCTTCGGGCTTAATTTGCGGAATCGATCCGAAAGCCCGAAGATGGTACACTGATACCGAAACGCGTCGCTATTTACATTAAAAATTTATGGAACACAAATCAGTGGAATGATTTGTTCCTTTTTCTGTCAAAAAGTAATCAGCTGATACGAAAAATGAAATTTCATCCGAAAATCAAAAAAATCCATTTAAAACATAAAAAACAATTGTTTTGGGAATTTTTTTTTGCGAAAAAAATTCTACGCTGAATTACGCGTCGATTGATATATCATTTGGCTATCAAATCGAAGTGAAAAGTAATAAAAACTTCAATAATTTTTTTTTTCGGATGGTTTTTTCTGATCGCTATAACTGGCGCCTAATTATGAAAGCCCAATTAATACTCTTGAGGCTTTATTGCAATTTTTTCACAAAAAAAAGGAATTAAAGACAACCAAAAATAAAAAATTATAGAACTATGATCGACTTTGTTTTTGAAAGATTAACTAATTTTTTTCATTTGTTTATTTGTTCCTAACCTAAAAAAGCGTTGGATGTAGTTTTATTTAATTGTGTTTATTTTATTTAAAAATTGAACTTTTCTTGAATTTCATTTTGGTACCAAAAGTAACAATAAAAACGAAACCGATCCATGATGGCTCGAATTACCGACTCTGCTGGGGCGATTATGTCAACCAAATATTGGACGCAGCCCGCGATGCGCGGAACGAACCATTAATAAATTTGCACGATTTGCAAACGTTGTTCAGGAGTAAGTCTATTCATTATGAAATGGCAAACCAAATTGAGCATAAATCAAGTGACAACTGTCAAAAAGACCAACTCCGAAAAAAGTATTACCAGATTGAAAACCACACGTCTAAAAAAACACCCTTTATATGGAGATTTCTATGTACATACATATGTATATGAAGTACCATAAGGAGTATGCAAAAAAATTGTTTTCAATAAAAAATAGTCCACAAATAAGAATAGAGTAAGAAGTAGGTTTGGTAATTTTCAATTTTCTCAAAAATTAGTACACTTTATGTCTACTATTTTTTGAGAAATCTGGTTTTCAGTATTCGATCGAAAACAAATAAGAGCAACAAAACAGTAAAAAAAATTAGTATATTTGGAATAAAGACAGTATAAAAGTGTTTTTTCAATTTTTTTCTTAATTTGAAACTAGTTTTTTTCAAAAACTATTCACGAAAATCACTTGATTAAAAAACAAGATAATAGAACAGACTTTTAGCTATAAAAAATGTGCAATACCTTATTGTAGGTATTACCTTTATTTCTAAATATTTTGTTTTCCATTTAAAGTGTTTTTTTAGGAAATTGTCCCTTCCGCCCAAATTGGGGGAAAAGACCCCCCCACCTATAGCAGAAAATGTTTGTAAATAACTGTTTTATACCAATCTGTCATTAAACTTTGTTGCCTGAGTTCAAGGCCGTAGCCAGACAATTATTTGGGGGGATATAATTTTTCGAAAAAATATTTCACCATTCGAGCTAAGTGAACAAATATCAATGACATTTTTTGCGTGAAAATAAATTCATCGTTATAAAGCCCAGTTTACATTTCCTGTGCGAAAATCTATGCAATTATTTTCGCATGTCAAAAATTGTTTCACGTGAGATAAAGTTTGGTAAATAAAAAATGTTTGCACTTCAAAAAAAAAAAAATAATTTCACTGCATTACTTGCATGCAAAATATTTGTGCATCCAAAATTTATATTTTTCAAATTTTAGGCCTATAATTATAAATAAAAGGGGTTTATGTATGACTCAATAGGTGGCTTAGGCAAAGGCAAACATTTTGTGTCTAAAATATTACACAAAATTAAGCACAGAATTGGTGGAGAATTGTTTTTAAAATTTTAATCTTTCTTATGCATGGGAACTGTAAACTATTCTTAAACGTCAAATATTTAATTTTTTGCGCAAAACTCTCCCCTGATAACTTCCTCAGTATAAGTCTTAATTTGTTGGTTAAATGATTTTAACTTCAATCCTAAAAGTTTATCTTCATCTGTAGAATCTCTTAGGTAAGTTTATGGACGTTTCACTGTCGAAAAAGTTCTTTTCGGGGTGCATGTTACAGTCGCCAAAATTTTAAGAAACTTGTCTATGTGAATCATGTTGTGTATGGCATTTTGTCTACCATATCATGCATTCAGCCTTTAAACATTAAATTGTAACAGTCGTATTTATTAGATTTTCTTAGAACACGCTTGGGCAGTTGTCCAGCTAGTTAGTGCCTAAATAGTTTAGGCAGCTTGGTATTTATAAACGCATTCCAACAATTGCCCAAATGTGACCTCATTTATTCAGTGACATACCTGTATTTATTCATTTTTGAATGAATTAATGAATTTTAGTACGCTTTGGGGCACATTCAACTAGTTTTTCATTAATTGTAAAACTGGAAAATCAGAAAACCAGATATATTTGCCACATTAATTCATTGAACGTGTCTTCTTTTAAATAAGATTTGGACTACCAAATACAGTGGCTAAGTTAGCCAATCGGTGCTAAATGTTTATAAATAACATTTGGGAGTTGGACAGGTGTCTAAAATTAGACATCGCTTGGAATAGGTTTATAAATAACACTGTAACGATCCAAAATTTTTTTAAAATTAAAGTTTTCTTCTTTAAATTTGTGTTAATTGTTTGCAAGAATTGAGGGCATCAGAATACACTGACTTAAGAAATCATCAAGGTATGTAGGTAGTAGATTAATTAATAACTATCGCAGATATTTGATTACAAATTTCACACTAAGGTGGTAAAATATGATTTACAAATGCCCTTCTCAAAAATTTCGGGGGGGGGGGGGGGGTCAAACCCTGTGATCCCTCCCCTGGCTACGGCCTTGCCTGAGTTATCGTACTCTCCCCAAATGGACTTAGACTTAGATATCTCCATTTTTTTGCATGGGAAATTTCAAGTGCTTGCCGGCACGTATCGTGTTAACGATAACCGATTTCAATAAAATTTTGCAAGAATTATGTGTAACTACCTTGAGCACTTTAAATTAGCGCCACCTTAATATACGTACAGGTACTTTTTAACTTCTTAACGTATTGATGTTAACGGTAAGGTAATGCCTCTATTCAACGATGCATACGTTTTATATATAACGTGTCCCCTAATTCATGCTGGATATGTTGGAGGATGATTCCTGTTATCGTTTTAAGAATAAATTGTATTGTATTGTAAATTGAAAAAAAAAAAAAAAATATTAAAAATCAACCAAAGCACAATTGTACAAATCACCGTTCAGAATTAAAAAAAACTTACAATCAAATCTTTCTTAATATCAATATGGAGGAATTTGTTGTTTATAAATTTAGGGTTTCAGACTTTCAGTTGTTGATGAAATACATACGTAACGTACATACATACATATGTATGTATGTAATTTCAAAAAAATATTGAAATCATATAGTGTAAATAACTTGTTTTGGTCTACACACATACAATTAGGTACTATATCTTCGAAAATCTTATGTGAAAACCAATAAATATTATGTACATATGTCACGGTGGTCTTAAAGACGCGGCAGGTTTCACTAAAATGGATCCCAAAAGTAATGATGGAGATTTGTTGCAAATAATCACAGGATTCTTAATTTAGAAACCACGAAATCGTATACCTGATCCCTTTTTTGAGTTATAGGCGTAAATATGTAGGTATATATGCGTGATGGCATTATGACGTGGCTGGGAAAAAAATGACACTATGATTTCCTATATAATTTTTAGAAAGCTACAATCCTGCTCTTGAATTTTGCGTTTAGTTTAAGTTGATTGGGAGAATAGTATTTGACAAAGGAGAATGGGCAAATTTGTATGAAACATGGGCGTGAGCGGCCAAGAATGGTTTTGTTGTTTTTGGATGTATTTTAGCCCTACAATCACCGTGCAGAATGCAAAAAAAAAAAGCAAAAGCATGCCCGATGAATGGAACCTCAGTATTGTTTGCCCGATCCTCAAGAAAGGCGATCCTCTGGACTGCACCAACTACAGAGGCATCAGTCTTCTTAATATCGCCTACAAGATCTTCTCTGCCGTACTTTGTGAACGCCTGAAGCCATTCGTCAACAACCTGATAGGTCCATATCAGTGTGGCCTTAGGCCAGGGAAGTCCACCATCGACCAAATATTCGCACTACGGCAGATCTTGGAGAAAACCCAGGAGTTCCAAATCGATACCTACCACCTTTTTATCGATTTCAAGGCCGCGTATGACAGCATCTATAGAGACGAGCTATATAGAGCAATGTCTAGTTTTGGCATCCCTGCCAAACTCGTCCGTTTGTGCAGGATGACGATGGAGAATGCACGCTGCTCCATCAAGGTCGGCAAAGACCTCACCGACACCTTTGATGTCAAAAAAGGTTTTAGGCAAGGCGACGCGCTGTCATGTGACTTCTTCAACATCGTTCTTGAAAGAATAGTGCAAAACTCTCACGTCAACACCAGAGGCACAATCTTTCAAAAGTCCGTCCAATTACTCGGTTACGCTGACGACATTGACATAATCGGACGAACAAAGCGTGATGTCAGTGGTGCTTTTGTGAGCATTGAGAAGGAAGCCAAGAAGATGGGTCTAACGGTGAATGAAAGCAAAACAAAATATATGCTGTCCACAAGAAAGGACACCCAACACCGACGTCTCGGACAGAACGTCACTATAGACAGCTAAGCGCTGAGATCAAACGAAGAATTACTCTTGCCAATCGCTGTTTCTTTGGGCTAAGAAGGCAATTGAGAAGCAAAGCCCTCTCTCGAGCAACTAAACTGTCCCTGTATAAGACGCTTATCATCCCGGTCCTGATGTATGGTGCAGAGGCATGGACACTGCTAACAGTGGATGAGAAGGCGTTAGGCTGTTTTGAGAGGAAAATTCTCCGGGTGATTTTTGGTCCCGTCGATGGGGAATGGAGAAGAAGATACAACAACGAACTGTATGGGCTGTACGGCGAAACCGACCTAGCCGCAAAAGTGAAAAGCCAACGACTGAGATGGCTGGGTCATCTAGAGCGAATGGACACCAATGCTCCGGCCCGGAAAGTCTTTGAATCCAACCCCGTGGGACAACGCAGTAGAGGTGGACAGCGTAAAAGGTGACGCACGCAAGTGGAAGAGGACCTCAACCAACTTGGCGTGCGAAACTGGAGACAGCTAGCTAGAAACCGAGCCGGCTGGAAGAAGCTTGTTGGTTGAGGCCCTGGTCCACCCCGGACTGTAGCGCCACCTTAAGTAAGTAAGTAAGATACCACATGAATCTAGGAAACCCTTTTCCTTACTCGGTGAACCATTTGGAGCTTCTTATGAAGCGTAATAGACTGCCAATGTCTAAGCTTATCAGATCACTAGGATCATTGAAGTAGAATATACCAAGGTGAAGTCTTCGTCTATGAGATAGAGCAGGGCACGTGCATAGAAGGTGAGGGATCGATTCTATCTCTTCCTCATCCATACAACTTCTGCAAAAATCGTTAGCGAATACGCCAAGACGCGTTGCGTGCTTGCCTATGAGGCAGTGTCCGGTTATAGCACCAATCATGGAGCTGATGTGCAATCTGCTTAGAGATATCAAACGCTTAGATCGTTTTAAATCCATTACTGGCCAGATTTGTTTTGTTGCCAAACAAGTGGTGATATCATTCCACCTAAGATTTGTTCTCTCTAAGGCATCTTGCTTCAGCAAAAGTTTACATGTAGCGATGGGTATACCTATTTCTGCCTTACTAGGTAGAAGAGGTAAAGTTGTACCATTTTTAGCGAGTTCATCGGCCTTACAATTACCTGGGATGTCCCTATGCCCCGGCACCCAACACAGGTGAATATTAAACTGTTGTGCCGCATCTCCAACAGAGACGAACGGCAATTTAGGGCTGTTATAGAGTTAGTAGAGACCGATTCCAGGGATTTAATAGCTGCTTGACTATCCGAGAAGATGCGGATATCTGTAGTTGATATCACGTTTTCCTTCAGCCAAGATAAGGCCTCTTTAATCGCCATAAGTTCCGCCTGGAACACGCTACAATGATTAGGAAGACGGAATGAGAGACTTAATTTAAGTCTTTCTGAGTACACACCGCCACCCACCCCTTCATCAGTTTTCGATCCGTCCGTGTAGATATGAACCGATTCATCTTCCAAGAAAGCCATATCCTCCCAGAGGGTTCTAGAAGGAATGGTGACTTGAAAGTTTAAACCGAATTGTGGTTTTGGGATGGTGTAGTCAATGTGACTAGGTAGTGACCTGAATGAATTCAGAATGATGGAATGGCCAATATTATTGTTGTACCATTGTGAGGAAGCTTGTAGGCGTATGGCTGTATTTGCAGCCACCTGTTTGCTAAATATATCGAGGGGAGTCAGATATAGCAGAACGTCTAGAGCAGCAGAGGGTGTCGTGCGAAGCGCACCACTTATGCATAAACAAGCCGAACGTTGTACTTTGTTTAGTCTGTCACAGTTTACCGCTTTATCTAGAGCAGTCCACCATACGGCAACACCATATGTGAGAATCGGTCTAATCACCGATGTATATAGCCAATGAGTAATACGAGGTTGAAGGCCCCATTTGTTCCCAACGGCTTTTTTGCATGAGAAGAGTGCCACTGTGGCCTTCTTGACTCTTTCTTGTATATTAGGTTTCCAACTTAACTTTTTGTCTAAAATAAGACCCAAATATTTTGCCTGATCAGTGAATGTTAATGGAACACCTTTAATAGAGGGAGGATCTACATGAGGGATTTTATATTTCCTTGAGAATAGAACAAGTTCTGTTTTATGAGGGTTGACGCCCAGACCACACCGGTCTGCCCAATTGGTTAGCCTATTTAAAGCGTTTTGTAAGAGTTCTTTTAAGGTGGTAGGATGCTTTCCTGATACGGCAATAGCAACATCGTCCGCATAGGCAATCACTCTGTAACCCTCCTCTTCCAGGCATATTAGCAGCTCATTTACCACCAAGTTCCAAAGAAGGGGAGAAAGGACACCGCCTTGAGGCGTACCTCTACTAACAGACCTTCTAGCAGAATAATTTTGAGTTGATAACCCTGCTCGTCAGCGTTTGGTTAATCAATTCTCCAAGCGAACCATCTACCTTCAGAGATGTCAGCGCAGATGCGATTGCAGATGCGTCAATTCAATTCAATTTCTTTTATTGACCATAATATATACAATCTGGCTTATAACTAATATGATACTATGATAAATTTACATTTGTTGGCACATAGGGGGCCTAACGTTACACAATGTCTTAAGTTTAACAAATTATAGATATATAAATTACATGTCAAAAAATTTAAATTAAAAGTCGGCTGACTTAATCGTCCTCAGGGTGTTCATTCCCGGTTGTCAATGGTGTTTTTGGTGTAGGTTGGGGGAAGTTTTGGCGTTTAGCCACGGTAGAAGGCTGACCCAATGTCAGCGTAGAACGAGACTGCTTCCTCGTTGTCCATGATTATGTTATCATCAAGTGTTTCCATTACACTGAGGTACCTTGGCTCCGGATGTCGTTGTTCAGTGGTCATCCTTCTCATTAGCTGATTCGGGTGGTCGATGATGTTCCGTACTAGTCTCTTCGCTGAAAGGACTAGGTATTTGTCCAGCGGGATTATGTTGGCTTCGGAGTAGAGATGTTCGTTCCTGTAGTGTTTCCGCCGCTGCCGGTCGAAGTACAGTCCGGTGCAAATTCTGAGAATCTTCCTTTCGAATACTTGAAGCTCCTTCATAGCTGGCTTTTTTGAGTACATTTCTTGAGTGCGGGTTGAACCTTAGCAACTCATTGAACTGGACTCCCAGGTACTTCACATTCTTTTTGGCAGCTATGATGGATCCGTCAGGGAGTCTCAAGACCAGATTTCTGCAGTTGGCTGCGGTGCGAAGACCTCTACCAGTTGAAGGCCTCCTGAAGCAGACAAGTTCCGACTTGGAAGTGTTGATTCGGATGCCCCATTTCGTGTAGAAATTGAAGAGTCTGTTGATGTGGGCCTCTACTTGTCGGACGGCGATAAACGGTGACATTGATGATGCATAGGTGAGCGAGTCGTCGGCGTATAGCAGGTTCTCGCATCCAATTGGGGCAGGTTGGTCGGATGTCATCAGGCTGTAGAGGAAGGGGCCAAGTTTTGAACCTTGGGCGACTCCGGCTCTGATATTCTTCATGTTTGACTTACAATTGTCTAGTTGTACGAAAAATTTCCTGAAAGAAAGAAAAGAAAAAAGAATTTTTGTTAGTGGCGGTGGTACCTGTAATAGATGAAGTTTATGTATTAGGGCTTCTATCCAAACGCTATCAAATGCTTTCTCGACATCCAGAAAGCATCCGACGGTGACACGATGACTGTTGAGGGAGGTGGTGATATCGTGTTGGAACTTCAGCAGCGGATGCAGCGTTGAGTGCTTTTCTCGAAAGCCAAACTGCATGTCAGGGATGATTGAGTTTTCATTGCAGAATTTCTTCAGCCTCCGGAGGATTACTTCTTCCAGTAATTTGCTGATATTGTTGAGAAGTGATATTGGCCTGTAGTTGGATATTAGGTTGGAAGCACCTTTCTTCGGGATAGCCACAATTTTCGCTGTTTTCCACGTCTGGGGGAAGTAGCAGTTGTTGATGCAGTTGTTAAGGATGATTGTGAGGAAAATCATTACTGCTTGTGGAAATCTTTTCAGGATGTAATTGGAAACACCATCTGGTCCAGAAGATTTTTTTGGCTTTGAATTGCCGATGATCTCTGCTACCTCCTCTAGATTGCATAGATGTGGACTATCGGTGGGATCACTTGCTGGATTGGTGTCATCGAAACTGATTTTATCCGGATTTGGCTGTAGGGTCTGCTGAATTGATGCTTCTACTTCTTGTAGGAAGGTCAGGTCAGTAGGTGGGTTCGGTGTGAAGTTTCCTTCGAAGTAGTTGGCGAACACTTCCACCTTGTCCTGGGTTGAGGTTGCTTCAATGTTGTTGCTGATAATGGCTTCTGGCATCTGTGGCTGTTTTCCAATGATCCTATTGATGTTCTTGAAGGCATCAGGTCCTGGCTTAATTGCTTGCAATCTTCTCTGGTATTGGATATTGTTATGGTGTTGAATGGAGTTCCGGAACATGATGTTGACTTGCTGTAGCTCATTCCAAACTGTCTGGTAGTTGATGTTTGTCGTATTTAGCTCGCTTCGAAGGATCCGCTGGAGTCGTTTTCTTAGCCGTTGTCTGTGTGCATACAAATTCTGGACGTAATCAGGAAGGTGTTGGTACCTGTCCTTTGACGTCCTAGGCCGCTTTTGCTTCTCCAGGGCTTCAGATACGGCATGTTCGAGGATGTCAATAGCTGCATCGATTTCGGTATCCAGCAGATTCCTGTTTGAAGGTGGAAGAGTTATGTTGTCTTCGATGTCCCTGTGAAGTCTTTCAATATCCAGCCGCCTGAAGTTGATGAAGTTCTCCGGAGCTTCTGTTGATAGGAGTATTGGTTGGTTCAGGTTGATAGACAGTTGAACAGCTTCGTGGTCCGAGTCGCTTTGTACGATTGTACAGATATAATTCCGGATTTCCGGAAGAATGTGTACAAGGTTCGAGGAGGCCAGGAAGAAGTCTAGCGTTGATGGCGTTCTAGGAAAGGTGGGCTTCGGCTGGGATATAACCACCAGAGAATGTTCATTGCTGGATTGCAGATGCGTCGACATTGTTAAAAGCGCCTTCTATATCTAAGAAAGCAACCATGGTGTACTCTTTATGATGGAGGGAATATTCAATGGTTCTTACTAAACTATGTAAGGCAGTTTCTACAGATTTCCCTTTGCAGTAAGCATGTTGACTCGTAGACAAAAGTCGCGTGTCAATGCATGATCGTATGTGGATATCAATCAATCGTTCAAATGTTTTTAGAAGGAATGATGATAGACTAATAGGTCTGAGATCCTTTGGGTTTACTTGGGAGCACTTTCCAGCTTTGGGTATGAACACAACCCTAACCTCTCTCCAAGACAGGGGGATGTATACTAGTGCTAAGCACCTAGTAAAGATAGACTCCAGAATTGGCAGAATTAAATCTTTATTCATTTGGAGTTCGGCTGGTATTATGCCATCTGGTCCCGCAGACTTGTAAGGCTGAAAGCTGTCGAGCGCCCATTGCTGTTTTTCCCTTGTAATCAGACCTTGTGGATAGCTTGGATTCATATCAAACCTATTACTATTATTATTGTTTATTCATCAATCAGAGTGAACTCTTACAGACTATTACAAAAGTGTTAAAAAGTAGATAAATATGTTAAATAAATAAATAAAATAAATTATGTACATATATTGAAAAGAATAATGATAAATAACATACAAATCTTGTAAGAATAATTTAAACAGAATAACATTGATGGATATAAAATGCAAATTTAAATAAAAAACAAAAAATCTAAGGAAACATTTGTAGAGTGATTATTAAATCTTTTTTGAAAACATCTCTGGACACATTTGTAAAAATATCAATACGATCAATCACAGAATTTGTTTCTTTTATACAACGTGCGAAAGGTTCGTTCATACTGTAATTTCTTCTACAAAAATTTTCTCGAAAATGAAAACTAACCCGAAGAGTTCTACTAGGAGAGTAGAAATTCATTCGTTCCAACAATTGAGGACAATTGATGTGGTTATTAATTAGGTCTCTTATAAACATGACACTAAAGTATCTTCTTCTTAGATCAAGCGTTTGAATACCAAAAAGTAAACACCTACTTGCATATGAAGGAGCTTCAATTAACCAATTTAATTTGAAAAATAAGAATCTTGTAAATCTCCTTTGAACACTTTCAATCCTTATAGTGTGAGTTGCGTAGTGAGGATTCCAATATTACGGTCGAAGCAATTAATGTTTTGAGAGCTACCAGGGAAGTGAGTATCCAATAGCAAGTTAAGCGATTCTTCGCAGGAATTAGTCCATGAGCCATCAGCATTTTTTAAGCAGCTTGGCATTACTGGATTTGTAGAGAGAATTTTTCTTAGTCTAGATGCCTCTGAAGTTTCTTCTATTTTTCCACAGAAATTTCTCCAAGAGGATCTCTTTGACTTTCTCAATGCTTTCTTATACAGTTTGAGGGTTATTTTATAAGATTCCCAATCTGACACTTCACGAGTGCTTTTAGCTCGATTGAAACACTTGCGACAGTCTTTCCTGAGCGGTTCAAGCCCAGAATCCCACCAATGTGGTTTCTTTTTCCCCCTAACTAGAATAAGTGGGCAGGATGTAGCCATAGATTTGTTGAGGGCTAATGTAAGATCATTGACCTTGCAGTCAAGTTCATTATTATTAGAAGGAGGATTTAAGAGATCTGGTTTTAATAGCCCCTGGAGTGTAATCCTATATTTGAGCCAGTCGGTTTTTCGAGGGTTTCGAAATTCTACGCGGCAAGGAGGTTCATCGAAGAGACTGAATTGAATGTATCTGTGATCGGAGAACGAGTGTTCATCCGACACTTTCCAATTCGAGATCTTATGATGAATGGTGTCTGAGACAAGAGTAATATCTAATACTTCCTGTCGGTTTTTAGTGATGAAGGTAGGTTCATTACCCACATTACTTACTATAAGGTTAGTACTTAAAATAAAATCAAAAAGAGACTCACCTCTATCATTGATATCAGTACTTCCCCATACTGTATGATGGGAGTTCGCATCACTCCCAATGATGAGGCATATCTTCTGCCGTTCTGCATGCGCAATCAGTCTCTCCAGTGTATGACCGGGGAGAGGGCCGAGGTGGTCATGGCCCAGATACGCCGACACTAGCCAGTACGTCTCATTGGCCGTTTCTAGCCTTGCGGCGGTGATATCTCTGTCGCTGAAATCAGGGAGTAAATATACATTAGTGCTACGCTTAACTAGTATACACGATCTAGGGTCACCTTTATCAGACGCATACAGTACGTAGTATCCAGGAGTCCTGAGTCCACTAACAATGGATTTAACAATCCACGGTTCCTGGATCAGGACAATATCCTCTCCATTCCTGGATAAACGGAGAAGGAGGGAGGCCGAAGCCTTAATGGAGTGTTGGAGATTAATCTGGACTAACTGCAGCATTTTGGCTACAATTAGGCAGATCAACCTCCACCACGGTTTCGTTGAGTTCCTCCGAAGATGAGCCCAAAAGCTCATCCTCACCCAAGGGAACAAGGTTGATGAAGTCTTCGGTCTCCATATCAGTTAGACTATCGACATTAGTAGAAGACTGTACCGTGATCGAGGATGACCTGGATTCCTCATCACCCATCGATGGAAAGGTGATGGATGCACCAGGGTCCTCTACCACGGACACAGCTTCACTGTTTAACAGAGGGACGCGTTCCGCGTCAACCTCGTCTTTTTTATATACCTTCAGCGAGATCGAATCAAACCCATACCTAATCATGCCTTTGGTCTGAGCTAAGGGGGCAAGGGAATCCTTATTGATCACGATAATCGCGCTTCTATAAAGACCCCTCACCTCCTCAAGTTTTGCGACTTTCCAGTCATGAGTCGGTAATGAGGGGTTGCTCAACTTGACTATCTGGAGTATTTCCTCCATGCAAGAAGGCTCAGCTGGTATCCAGATGCGGGCTCTAGGTCTGCACGGGATGTCTTCCCTAGCAACAACTTCGAGCTTCGCACCTGGCCAGACCTCGCCTAACCTACTGACAGCAAGCTTATACAGATCGCACGATCTCTGATCCTCACAGACGATGAGTTTGACATGCCCTTGATGCCAACCGCCATCGCCTGTGAGAGGAGGTGGTCCCGGATTATCCCTCATGAGACTCAAGAAGCCTGCCGAGAGCTTCATTCTGACCACCTGCCATTGATCAGGAGAAATCGTACCATCAATATCACTCCTGTCGATAACCGCAACCACGATCTTGTTCTTGTTTTTGAGAGCGTCGCTATAGGATCTGGATCCTCCGGAATGGAGAGTGCTGGCGTTATGCACTTTGGGACGCTTGGGCACCGGAACGGTTTCATCCAGAGACCTATTACGCTTCGACGTGGAGTCGTCGCTGGTCTGCGCATTCGCTAGAATGCTCTGGGCCCATTTGATCCTGGGGTCCTTCTCCGGCTTCCCTTCGACCACCGGTTTATTACCGAGGGTCTTGAGGAGCCTAGCAGCTGACCGCCTGACCCTATAGCCGCCCTTCGACGGTCTATTTCGACGACTCTCGCGCGATGGTCTCGGGAGAGAACCCACCCCAGCGGTAGGAGGACCGTTTTTCACAACCCTGGCACCACTAAGCCGGGCTCCCCCTCGAGACGTACTCGGGAGAGCTGCATTATCTCTGGTAGTGGTGGGATCGTTATTCACAACCCCCATCCCACTACTAAAATTAGGTATTACTACCACATCACTACTCTCACTGAGATTAGTATCAGATGGGGGGCCATGACATGCCACAGCCTCCCCACCGACACCAGCCCCAGGAGTAACAGCAAACAGCTTTGTCGCCGTACTGCTGCCCGGTTTAGAAGAGGAACCGGTCTTAAATTCTTTTTCTTCTTCTATGGTTTTTTGTTTGTTTGTTTTGTTTTGTTTTGACATTAAATTTTGGACCCACGAGTATCGAATAAAGGGTGGTCACTCTACACAGGGATTCGTGTATGCAGAGAAGGCAAGCTGATCCGAAAAGTGCCAAAAATCGGATACTCCGTTAACGACTGAGCTAGTATTTTTTAATTGGGCCCCCAGCCTGGCTGATCATCGGCACGGGTCGTATAACACCTTAGATCTAGCCCAATAGGAAAGTTGGAGTGGGTGAGGAAGGGAATATGATAAGAAAGAGTGGCAGACAGCCATTCGCCGTACTGTCAAGGAAAGGAATTATGTGTATAGGAAAACACGTCGAACAGCGATACGCCGTACCAACATGGGGGAGAACTCGTTGAACAGCTTTTCGCCGTACCACCGAGGGGGATTACGTGGACAGCTATTCGCCGTACCGACGATGGACAGGGATGGGTTTGGATAGGGAAGGTTTATGGATAAGTTATTTCAGGACTCAAGGGAAGGGGATATGATAAGATAAGAGTGACAGACACCTATTCGCCGTACTGTCAAGGAAAAGGAGTAATGTGTTTGGGAAAACACGTCGAACAGCGATACGCCGTACCGACATGGGGGAGATCTCGTTGAACAGCTTTTCGCCGTGCCACCGAGGGGGATAACGTGGACAGCTATTCGCCGTGCCGACGTGGGACAAGGATGGATAAGGATTGGGAAGGTTTAGGAAGTGAAGCGCCCTTTGGTTTCAGGACTCATCTGGAGTTAAACTCGAGAATCTTTGACCTTACTCAGCTTCTACAACCCGACAAGTTCGACGCTCAGGTAGAAGAAAAAAAAAAAACAACTCAACAAAAATTAGATCTAACGGATCAGACGCAAGGTCTGATGTAAATAGTGACCAGACTTTTAAGAATAACGCGAAAATATGTTTTTTTTTCAGCGGAAAGGTATACCTTTTGTCTTAAATCTCAGTAAATAAGGTACTTATTGGCTTGCGATTCCTTGTATTCGACTAAGAATTAATTAAAGCATTGAGTATTGGAAAAAAAAAAATTTTCCCAGCCCCGTCATAATGCCATCATGCATACAAACCTATTTATGCCTATAACTAAAAAAAAAGGATCAGGTATGGTTTTGGGGCTTCACAATTTAGAATACTGAGATCATTTGCAACAAATCTGCATTATTACTTTTGGGATCCATTTAAGTAAAACCTGCCGCGTTTTTAAGACCACCGTGATGTACTTATTATGTACACATAATTAAATGGAGCTATGAATGGAAAATGTGTTTTTTTGCATGTGCAGATAAAATTGTGTGAAAAAAACAACAACAAAGCAAAATAATTTACATGTTAAATACAACAACAACTATGTCCATATAGAGTTAGCTAAGTCCAGATAATTAACTGGAGTTAACTTTTGTCCCGATAAAAACGGTAATGCCAAACTACGATTGTCGTTGTGTTATCGATAATTTGTATAGAAATGTCAAATGTACGTTGGTAAATAGTTCAAAACTAAATGGCAGACCAATGCAAAAGGTAAACAAATGTTGAAATGTCCCGATGTCGTTTTTTTCGACAAACTCCATATGGACATGCAAGAAAACGCAGCTTGTATATGCAAAAAGATGAATTATCCTTTAATTTATATCTGTGTATAATAGTATGTACCTAAATGTATAGTTCACATTCAAATTATGTAAAATAAAATAAAATAAAATAAATTGATATAAATACAAAAATCGCATTCGTGGGGGAGAGTGGGACTAAAACTAAAAGGGGGAAGTATTAACTGCCCAAAAAATCCCGGTTCCCCTGAAAACTCACTCGTAAATTTTTCCCCATCTAATTGTGCAAAACATGGATCAAAAACGCATATCCTCGATCATCATAGATTCTAACTGAAAAAAAGACAAGTTTTTGTCAAGAGTCCATAGTAAAAAAATCGAAATATGTTGGTAACGTGGTATTTTCAGTGCTAGGAAATGCAACTGCCGGCTCTCTTCCTCCCCTTTTACCTTTCTCTATTCTTCTAACTCTCTCTTCTATTTTCTATCTATTTTTGTATTAAATGAATTTTGATTTGGTTTTTTTTAATGAATTTTTTTGTTTTTATTCCAACTATAGACCAGTGCCAAATAGTCCAGTCAACGAAGGAAAAATAAATGCAGTTAATCATGCTCTCTGGGTTATTATTTTATGTAGTAGAGGTGACTCCTAGGTATAACATACTTACATACTAAAAGTTCCCAGCCCAGGGCCGCGAGCTTTAGACAGGAGGGGCGTCAAAGGTCCCCTTTTGTAACTTTTCGGGAATATTTTGAAAACTAAGCGTTTAAGCGGAAAAGTGTACACAACAAAATGAAAGAATAATCAATTTCCCACCGAGAAAGTCTTAATCGTATTTTCAGTAGGATCAAGGTTAAGAAAGATACGAGCAGTACAAAATTCAAAAAATTGAAAAACAATGTTATTGTCTTACAACATCTATGGTTTTTGATCAATTTACTCAGAAATATCGAAAAAGTAAGTATATATTGATTCATGGTCATCCCAGGGACATTACGAGAGCAAGTTATGGTGTAAAGAAGGTGGTTTTGTTTAAAATGTCCTTATTTAATTTCTTTTTGATACAGTGTTTATTTTCATGTGAAAAACACTGTTTCTTCAAGCGTAAGAAGTACACAGCATTTTTCAAAGTAGGCCAGGAAAAATAGGTTCCGAGGTTGAAAAAATTAATTCATGAAATATTAAAATTGGAATCGATGCAGAATTGCAACCTCTATAACATATCCAAAGTCCCCCAAAATCCCCGCATTGGTTTTTTGTGTAGATGCATTTGAAGAGGTGCAGACGGGGAGAATTTGGAGGTCTATCAAACTTAAATATTTGTTTGGGTAAAACCTGATCATACGATACATGCTTTAAGGGTAGTTTTTAACGCCAAATCTAATGAGACCAAATTTAAATTGATACAACCACCCAAAAAGAAGTTATAGTCCTTTTTATGTAATGATGACTTTTTTTTCAGGTACAACAGGTAAAATATTACCGAAACCCCTTTGAAAATAACGGCATGTTAATGAAACTTGGAATGAATGTTTCATTTGTCTTAGGAACTAAGAATCAAGAGAGTCCTTAAAAATATTCATAGTGAAAGGGTGTTTTTTTTAAGGGGGAGGGGCAACAAAGAATGTTAACCATAACACCCACGTAAAAACTCTTACACTCATGAAATTCGCCAAAAATATATAATTTGTCATGGCAACCAAGAATCAAAATAGTCCTCATAAATATATTTGTTCTGGGGTTTTTTTATTAAAGAGAGGGAAAATCTGGGAAGAAGTTGGAAGATTTGAGCCAAAATTCCGATTTGGTGTAATTGAGGTATATACACAAACTATGGTATATGATTTATTTTTTAACCCTGAATCTAATAAAAGCAAAACTAAAATGATACAAGCACCCTTCACAAAGTTATGGGCCTTTTCAAGCAAAAATTAATTTTTGAAATCGTATTTTCCGTAGAACAAGTCAAAAGTTAACAGTCACCAAAAACACTCTTAGAACAAAGATATTTGTATGGACTATTTTGATTCTTGGTTGCCATGAAGAGTTTAATATTTTTGGCGAGTTTCATGAGTGTAAGAATTTTTACGTGGGTGTTATGGTTAACATTCTTTGTTGCCCCTCCCCCTTAAAAAAAACACCCTTTCACCATGAATATTTTTAAGGACTTTCTTGATTCTTAGTTCCTAAGACAAATGAAACATTCATTCCAAGTTTCATTAACATACCGTTATTTTCAAAGGGGTTTCGGTAATATTTTACCTGTTGTACCTGAAAAAAAAGTCATCATTACATAAAAAGGACTATAACTTCTTTTTGGGTGGTTGTATCAATTTGAATTTGATCTCATTAGATTCGGCGTTAAAAACTACCCTTAAAGCATGTATCGTATGATCAGGTTTTACCCAAACAAATATTTAAGTTTGATAGACCTCCAAATTCTCCCCGTCTGCACCTCTTCAAATGCATCTACACAAAAAGCCAATGCGGGGATTTTGGGGGACTTTAGATATGTTATAGAGGTTGCAATTCTGCGTCGATTCCAATTTTAATATTTCATGAATTAATTTTTTCAAGGTTCCCCATACGATTTGTGCTATTATTCCTGGTCTAAAGCTGCTCTTCATCTTCAGACTCAAGATTTTCGTTAAAATCTTCGATTTCGTCTAGGTCTTCAAATTCATCGAGATCTTTATTCTCAATATTTCTCGCATTTTTTCTCTGTTTGTATTGCTTCGTTATACATCTCCTCCGAATCGCTGATTTCTTCTAATACATACATATTTGTATTTCAGAGTATTGAATTTATTCGTAATGGGATATGTTTATTTAATAAGAATAATACTTGAATAATAAAAAGAAAAAAATTGTTTCTACGATATAAACAAATCAACTAAGTTTTTGAGTTTATAACAAAGTAACTAAAAGTGTAGTGAATATTTTACAAAACCTTAATATAATATTTTCAACACAGAGTAAGAGCAGTTTTCGGCCCCGTGACAATTCGAGCATAGAATGGAGCATTTAAATCCATGCATTTGGCAGCCTTTTATTGTCACAATCACAACCAGTTTCATAGCTACAGCAGATATCAACAAATTTTCAGGAAATAGTTCCTTTTCTGTTAACTTAGACATTATTGCGCTTAGAAGTTGTTTCCATCAACAATCCGTAGCCGTAAGTTTTTGACTGACAATAAGCCAAGTTTGAATTTGGAAATAGGTCTAGTAACAGTGCTGTTCAGCAGCTCCCTCAGTTATCATTGTAAGCAATCTCTTAGGTAAAATTATTGTTTAAACACTTGGGATTTCAGTTAAATAGAACCTTTAATGGTTAATTAAGGTTCTTTTATTATACATTTATCACATTGAAATTACTGTTTTGCATTACATTCAACACTTCATTTGAATAAACAGTTAACAATTACAGGCATTTACGGAGAAATCGAACTTGAAAACAACAACTTTTTTGATTGAAAATTAGTCCATTTTTTCGAATTAAACTCACAAAAAATCCAAAAATCTATATTTTACCTTGAAAAAATTACAGCTTACTTAAGATGCAATTATCTACGTTCTCACCATTTCTGTAAAATGGAGTTATTTTTATCGGAAATAAAAATAAAAGCCAAAAAATTAGTTTTTGGTATTTTTCTCAATATTTTTGAGGTTATTTGAAATATTATCTGAATAAAAGTTATAGGTCTCTCACTTATCTACAACTTTTCGATATAATTTTTTTTCGATAGGAGGTCTACTTTTGCCAGAAATTGTAAAAAACCCTGTTTTCGCACCCACCCCACTTTTTCGCACCCCCACCCCACTTCCGCTCATTTCATACATTTAACTTTTTTTTAATTTTTTTTTTGACTAAAGTGGCTTTTCTTTCTAAGTTTCTCAGAGTCTAAAAAAGATTTTTATATCCGGTTTTCAGTAATTGACATAAAATTTATAAGAACACTGAATATTAAAAAAAAAAAAACAATGGCAATTAACTACACCTCTTGACGTTGGTTCTTCATCTCCTGCAGTTGGATATGTCATAGATGAGCTAGCTTGTCGATATCTGTTTACTGCTGCCACTTACCATCTTACTCTACATATTTCAAAATTAGTTTATTTAAGAAGTATTAAAAATTGTATCGTTATTTTTTTTAAATGTTTCCATATTCTAAGACAGAAATCCCTTTCAAACGTGTCGTTAGGAAAGTAAATTTAATAACTTTGTTTCATTACACATCAAGTGACCAAATAGCCCCAGAGGAGCCAGATTCCTCACCCACAATATATGTATGCTTTTATTTATATGGAAGGTTTTATCAGCTTTTCTTTTGAAACATTAAGCACTGTGTAAAATTATTCGGTTTTAACCAACTTAAAAAAAAAAAAATATATACTGTTAAACAAAAAATTGTACAAAATATGCCTTACCTTAATTTTTCTAACATTGTACAGTTCTTTGATAAAGTATTAAATTAAATCTTCCATTTTGGGAACTTTTTCGTGTAGAATATCAATGTCAAAAAAGAATTTTTCGATGTCTTGACAAGCTTTTTACGAAAGGGTTAACTTTTCTGTTAGGAACTAAAAACATTCTTATTTTCCTCTCTACATCCATTCCATACCAACCCTCAAAGAACTTCAATTCAAACTGGTGAACCAAACAAAACCTTCCACCTACTTAATATCCTTCTATTTAAGTTTGTAGTCAAGTTTCAATGCTGTTTTATAAATACTTCCTGGGTTAAAAATATGTAATTCCTCTACGTGACTTCGAAAAACACTCATTTTGGCTGTTTCGTAGAGATATGAAAAATTCTTAAAAAAATACCTATTCCACATATTTACCACACATTATGTAAGTACCTTTTCTAAAAGTAATAGAATTAGACTTGGGAAACAGGACTCACGACTTGCATACTAATATGATTGTTTGAAATCTTTCAAAACTGCGTACAGGGATGAATGTGAGTTTCCAATTCTTCTCTCTCATATCAAATCTAATAATATTTACGCATTCGAACCAATAAAAATACGAATAAAGGTGTCCGTTTTGTGATTATAGGCGAACTTAAAGAGTCAAGGCCATTGTGCGTTAGGTGTAAGAAATAAAAAAAAATAAAATAAAAAAATGATTCCATAGGAATGGGTTTTCATGTTAAGTGCAATAACCTGGCACAGAAGCCAAAGTCACAGACGGTACTTTGTTGGTAACTTTGCGAATTGAAGAATTGTAATGAAAAGGATATGTTAAATAGGTCTAGCTCACTCCTTGCCTTGATGGCATGTTAATGGTTTCTTTTCGTTGAATTCTGTTCACGTATTTCGAACGCATTTACATCCTTTTATTTGCCCATAATTTTAGGTATCAGAAAGTCATTTGTTAGTATGCGGTTGGTGTTTCACCCGACCAAGGGCCAACATATATTCGAATATTAGGAAGTGCTTTGTGTAAGCCTCTCTAACGGGATAACTTTTTGATGATCCTTCTATTGAGTTTTTCTAAAGTGTAATCTAAATCTACTTATGGTTGTTGAATTCAACTCCCATCCTAGTATTTATTGATTGAATGGAACACCACACTCCACACATGGTATGGAATGAATGAATAATATTTGCTATCGACAAATATTAATGCGAATTTTGCGCAAACTTTGGGGAGTATTTTTGTTGAATTTTTAGAGAATTTTCTAACAAACAAATTTAATTATGTTTTTTTTTCTTAAATTGCATATTCTCAAAGTTATGAGGGATTTTATCAAAAAAGAGGGGGTGATTTAAGCGATTTTCTTCACTTACTGATTTTTCCTGTATTAAGCACACCTTTCTGAACCGGAACAAATACAGTAGGTATTTTATTTTTAGTGATCGATTGCAACCAAAAAATCAACTTATTTATATTACATCCACACCAATATCTAATCCTCTTGTACTACTACAGTAGTCAACCAAATAAAAGGAACAAGATTTTTTTCATGCCTCAGTTGTCAAAAATGTAGCCTACCAATGCAAAACTGTGAACAAAGCCAGTAGCCTATTGAATAGACTGGAAAATGAGTTGTATAAAGGAACAATTACGTGCAGGGGTTTTTAATTCTTCAATATTTTTGTATGGCTCATAAGCATGCTTGCCGAAAATGCTACTTAATTCACCCATGCGTTTCTGAATGAATGGTCACATTGGCCACTTTTCAATATTTTTGGTATAACTCGAAAACTAAGCCGAGTCTGATATTTTTACATTTAAAACTTTTTGTTCAAAATTAAATTTTCTATTGAATTGGATAGTTCAAAAAATGTATAAAGAAATTTAAGCAAGAAAAGTTAACAAAAACCAACCTAAGAAAAATCAAAAAATCAACGATCTCTAAATTTTTTAATAAATTGTGCATAACTTTTTTGAAGCAAAGATATGGTCAAAGCATGCATAGACAAAATAAAGTAAAGACTTAAGGCTTTAATACGGCATGTTTAAAAAGTAAAATTTGTTCAAAGTTGACAGAGATATGCCCATTCAAACTTTATCATTTCTTATAATTTTTCGCAATTTTGGCCCGAACGCCCCTTTTACGGTACAATGTGACAAATTTCACATTCTTGAAAATTTTCGCGATCAAGATTTTGATATAATATGACATAACGAATATAGAGAATATATAATAAGTATGTAAATTCGAAATTTTGTTTTTTTTTTGCTGTTTTTAAATGTTTTCAGACCTACAGACCGAACGGTTGGTCCGATTAATATCTGATTTGGTAATATAGGTGCTAGGAATGTTAAATTTCTCATAAAGCACCAACAAATAGGCTTTTGGACAAAAACTGCGAAAAATTATAAGAAATGATAAAGTTTGAATGGCTATATCTCTGCCAGCTTTCAAATAATGTGGCTTTATTAACATGTCATACTAAGGTCTTAAGACTCTACTTTACTTTATTTGTTTCAGTATGTCTTAAGCGTATCTTTGCTCCGAAACAAGTTAAAAGTTAAAGTTAGAACAAAATTAAAAAGTTACTGATTTTTTGATTTTATGTTGGTTTTTGTTAACTTTTCCTGCTTAAATTTTTATGAAATTTTCTAAACTATCCATTTCGACAGAAAATTTAATTTTGAACAAAAAGTTATAAGAGTAAAATTATCAAAATCAAAATCAAAAAAGGTGAGTGAAAGAAAAACAAACATTTAAAAAATAAAGGCCTCCCTAGTATGAATATACTAGGGTGGTCCTTATATTGGTTTTTTTTGAAATTCCAACTTGGATAGGCATCAAATGACTCTTAATAGAGAAAACAAAATTTCCTAATTTTTTCAGATTTTTATTTTCCCCCCCTGGTCTCCCTATTTTCACTTCAAGGTACAAATAATGGAGTTAGGGTGATGCTTATAACACGTGAAAAAAATCAGAACTTATAGATTAGAATCAGACGAAAAAAAAATCGTATCGGAGGGGGGGTCTATTTCCCTCCGTTCAGGCGGGAAGGGTAATTTTCTAAAAATTTGACCAAAAATAGAAAAAAAAATATTAAGAAACAATGGGACCACTTACAATGGCATGCTATAGCTTTTTTCAAAGCCATAAATCCAGCCTCTAATATGTTTTTTAAATCAAGTTTTTGTTGTAAATAGTTAAAAAAAAAATAGTAGATGAACGGGGGGAAATAGACCCCCCCTCCGATACGATTTTTTTTGTCTGAATCTAATCTATAAGTTCTGATTTTGTTTTTCGCGTGTTATAGGAATCAACGTAGCCCCATTATTTGTAGCTTGAAGTGAAAAAAGGGAGACCAGGGGGGTGAAATAAAAATCTGAAAAAAATTAGGGAAATTGTTTTTCAATGTTTTGGATCGAATGAGGGCTATCCAAGACAATGTCCAATTTAAGGACCACCCTAGTATATACGTTTCAGTTAAAAATATTTGATCAACTAAATTTGTTTAAGAGTGTTCCGGACTGAAATGGTGATTTCATGAATAAGATTGCAAAGCGTGTACTTATCCGATCAAAACGATTAAGGTGTCTATGGATAGATAAACTTATACTCTATGCCATCATTGAAAAAAAAAATTAATTTTGTGCTCTAGATTTTTAATTTTGTACCTAATAAAAATTTTAATAATGCAAAATAAAAATGCTTGTGAATTTTGAAAAAAAACCGTTTTTGACAGTCAATTTTTTATACCTAACGGTATTTTTTTGACAAATTTTTTTGCAGTGGATATAAATTCAATATATTTTTCATGATTTTCATTAATTATGTAATCATATTTGTATCATTTGATATTGAAATTTTTAAATCTTAAAATGCACTTTTTGGCAGAAAATGTATGTAAATTTATAGAAGTTAAAATCATTACTTTTAGAAAAAAATTTTTTTAATACAATAATACGCCTACTAGTGACCACTTAGTAAAAATGCAAAGTTTTATAAAACAAAGTATTTGATGAAAGTGAAAAAGAAACACTCTTGTATATGCAAAAAAAAAGTTAGGAAATGACTGGTTTTGTTCAGTTCGGAACACTCTTAAGGGAAAAGGTTAATGTGGGAAAAACTCATACACGAGCGAGTTTTATGTCTCACCGAGTAGCTCGCGGTTGTAATACATATATGAAAAACATTTTTATGAACTTTTGGAATGCTTTTATTGCATTAAAATTATTTTACAGAGACTATTAAGGTGCTAATTTTATTTATGCAATCAATTCAGTTTTTGAAGTTTAAAACAGAAATCTTGAAGGAGCGTCAATTTTGGGATTGTAAAATTTCTGCATGTTTTTTGATATTTTCCTATCGTGTCGATTAAATGCCGATGGAAATTTGTGTGGGTATTTAGTTTGTTCATGCTCAATAATTGAAAAAATTTTCTTCTTCGAATACATTTTTGTGTCCGTTTTTAATTTTAGTTTTTGCTTATTATTTGAGGCGTCCAAATTAAAAAGAAGATTTCCGTCATACCTTGAATTTTTAAATCCAGATAATCTGTAGTACATTCCACACTCAATGTTCATTATTATTCCCCTTGGTATGTTGTCCAGAAGAGCCTTTGAAAATGTTCGTTTTATGGCGATTGTTGATTGGTCAGGAAACGTAAGATATAACTTTTTTTGATTTATTATTTGATTAAATTTTGGTTTGGAACACTTTTCAATATTGATGGCTTTGATAAAAGCCGATGAAAAAATTATCACTATCCACGGTAGTACTTTCATATCTTTATTGTGTGGTTCTTACTTTTTGCTTGAATATTTCTACTGTGTCTATATTAAACTGAGATCTGAAAATAATAAACCATCCAAAGTGTAAAAAAGTGGTATCAGTATTTGCACAATGCCCTAATTTTAAAATAAACATGAAAGGTTACATTTTTTCTATCTGTTTTCATAAAACATAAATAACAATGAACTCTTGTTTGAACTTAACCAATCTGTTCCTTTTGTTAGTGCATTTGGAGTTATACTTTGTGTTTGCGTAGTTGGAGTTATCCATATCTGATTTATATCTATACAAAAAGAAATATATGATTTAAAAATTAACACGGTATCATTTGGATTAAAGGTTAATAAGAAAGTTCGACAAAACTATAAGAATACCAAAGCTAGAAGATGGATTTACAGAAGAACGGTCTTAACTCAAGTTCCCTATAAGTCCCACATTGTGCACCATTTGGTGATTGTTTGTGCAATAAGCCATCTCCATATATGTAATTTTTTATTTAAGTTAGTTTGTATAAATTTGTTCTTAAATTCTCAATAGAATATAAATACATATTGTCTTTATATGCATTTATAAACCTCTGAAAACTTACGATACACTTTTTTTCTCTAATACTTTATTGCATGAATTATAAACCGGTGTGTAAATATTGTGAACAGATAAAAAATAATTTGTGAATGCAGCCGTTAATCCAGGGAAAAGTTATTTTAGTTTTTTGAAATTATTGATTTTTATCTGTTTAGGGGTTAACTTACAGGTCTAAGCTTTTGGATGGTGATGGCAATTATTGATTTGAATTTTAAGTGAAAAATTTGAATAGTTAACTTACCATAAGTTGGCATAAGTAAAAATGTCATTAGTTTTGGGGGAAAATTACAATATAAAACAAAACACAGTTGTTGTGTGTAGTAGAAACCTATACTCACATGTACTGTTCATATATACATAGTACATTCTATGAAGCTAAAAACTAAAAAAAAATCAATTCCATTTGTGATGGCTACTCCCCACGTATATTTTGAAACCTCCGATACAAATATTTTTTACAAAGCTTAAAACTCAAATTGGCGAAAAATTCGAATGGTCATCTAAGGAAGTTTTTTTTCGAAACAGATGATAAACATATGTATAAGAAAAAAATCACTACGATCAGGGTATAATTAAAAGTAAATTTTCAATTAGGTAGTTCTTATATAATTCTAGAAGCACCACCATGTATTATATTATAAAAGGGTTTTTTTTTAAGAAGTGCGGTTTTCAAGAAACGCATATAATCTAAAGTTATAGCCAAGAATTTAGCTTTATTATAATGATAAAGGTTTGCCATTATGTTTTAAAACTGATTTCGGGCAAGTGGCAGCCACGGCTGGCTCGAAAAAATTCCAGCTGAGAGGCCCAATTTCCGACCACTTTTTGCAGCAATTGGGGCCGTATGTCTCCAATATTGCGTTATTGATTGTTTCGTTGGCTGTATGGCACGTAGCGCCATCTTGTTGGCACCAAAGGTCGTCAACTTCAACATCCTGCAATTCAGGCACGAGAAAGTCATTAATCATGGCTCAATATCGTTCCCCACTGACTGTAACATTATGGCCGGATTCATTTTTCATCGCAGTGTGCGAACCGAACCATTATTTTGGTAATAAATTTGCACGATTTGCAAACGTTGTCCAGGAGTATGTAAGTCTATTCATTATGAAATGGCAAACCAATCTGAACATATATCAAGTCACAGCTGTCAGAAAGACCAACTCCGAAAAAAGTATTACCAGATTGAAAAACACACGTCTAAGAAAAAACACCTTTGAATCAAAGAAAAAGTTTGCCATTAAATATAATAAAAAGTGCGTATACGCCGGAGTGAACGGCGAACATTGTGTATTTCATTGCGCATACGCCTGAGTGAACGGAAAAATCTCCTGCTTTTCAAATTCTTGTTCTTGTTAGCCAATAATATGTGGGTTACTAAGTCAGAAATTCAATATTATTGATCTATAGTGTGAAAAACGACTACCACCACTTATTTAGTCTTTGATTTTTTTTCTTTTTTATACAAACATTTTGAAATGCAATTTAATTTTTTTTTAAAGAATACATATATGTATATAAAGATAATGTAAGGAAAACAAAAAAATTGTTGTTGTTTTTAATATCTCTATTATGGATAATTCATGAATAAAGTTTTTTTTCGGTTTTTTTTGGGAAAGGTACCATTTATTTTTTTCTTAATTTCTAAAAAACTAAGAAAGATTATTACATTAAAATTAATGAGGGCATTGATTACTGAACGCAAAGATAGCACTTAATGACGTAAGATTTTGAAAAATATCAACTTAAGAAAAAAAAAAATCACAATTTTATTAAAAAATTTTGACTTTGAAATTTAATTTCTTAAGAAATATTCGCTTAAACAACTTGATTTAAAAACAAAATGCAAGAATAAGGTATTAGCTTTAAAAAAAATTATAGCACATAGTTGAATGCTTTCGTTGGTTTTTAATGTTTTGTTTTTGCATTTAAAGTTAATGTTACAGAAACTGCCCCCCCCCTGCCTCAGGGAGGGGAGATACAACTTTCTCCCCATAGAATTTCCCAAGAATATACCCAAGAACCACACCCTAACATACTTCCACTCAGGTCCGGTACACCCTGTATAATTTCAATAAAATAAATAATTCGCCAGAAAAAGGCTTCAAAGTGCGATTGCGGGTGCCTCATCTTCCTAGGTACGAAAACACAAAAGTCTGTTGATTGTGAAACATTTGCTATATTCTTCTTACAATATTTTGAATGACATAGTTTCAAATTTCAATCAACTTAAGAAATAAAAATAAAGTTAAAAACTTATATAGAATTTCTCCCAATATTTTTGGTATAATTTAGAAAGTAACCCAAATTTGACAATTTTATATTTAAAACTTTTTGTTCAAAATTAAATTTTCTATTGAAATGGAAAGTTTAAAAATTTTCATTAAAAAAATTAAGCAGGAAAAGTTGACAAAAGCCAACATACGAAAATTGATAAATCAAAGATTTTTTAATTTGACTTAGCTTTCGAGCTATAATAAAAACATTTAAAAGTGGCCAGTGTGACCATTCTCTCTGAAATGCATGGATGAATTTATACCATTTTCGGCTCTAAGCATGCTTAGGTTTAGGTTTATGTAGAAGTGGCTGTCAGTAATCAATACTAGCACACTGAGACCAAAGTTGGCCCTTGTGATACCACATGAATCTTGTAACATAAGCATGCTTATGAGCCAAACAAAAATATTCAATAATAAAACCCTTGCACATAATTGTTCATTTGTACCCCAAATTCTCTGGTTTATTCAATAGCTTAATATGTTTGTAATTTGCAAAGCAGAAATATATGTTTTTATTCAATTGTTTTCACACAGCATCACTTTTCGTTCTGCGGTACGCTGTTCGATGAACGAAATCTATAATTGTTGCATATTTTTTGGAGAAGTCTACACTCTTTTTTCGCACACAATTAATTGTGCAGGGGGCCAAATCTGGTTCTGTGAAAAAGTGAATCGAAAAACTTTTCACGCTTTCACACTGAGTCTTTTTCATAAATGATGACTACATTTTAAGTGAAACAAGTAAAATATATTACCAAGTTCCAACAGAACTGACACTTTGTCATAAGCAATAAGAATCCAAAGAGTCTAACAATATATTTATAGTGAAAGGGTGTTTTTTCAGTGAAAGGGAAATTTTTTTAACTGCTACCATGGTACCAAGGTATTTTTTAATGCTGAATCCAATAATATTATAATAAAGTAGATGCAAGCTCCCATAAAAAAGTGACCTTACTTGTAAAGAGTTAATGTCTGTAAATTAATGTATTTTTTGACTAGAATAGGTACGACACTACCTCTCAACAAAGACCCTCAGACTATGGATATTTGAATGGTCTCTTTTGATTCTTGATTCCGATGAATAAACAAACATTTTCACCAGCTTTCATCAACGTACCAGTTTTGGGAGGGATTTCTCAAAGCTCAAAATTTGTCTAATTCATTTAAAAAAACACCCTTCCACTACAAATATTTTTGTAGATTCCTTTTATTCTTGTTGCTTATGACAAACGGAATATGTGGACCAAGTTTCATGTCAATGCTGTGGGAATTTGGTAATATTTTACTTGTTTCACTAAAAATTTAGTCATCATTTGTGAAAAGGACTATAACTTTTTTTAATGTGGTTGTAACGAGTTAATCCTGATTAAGTTAGATTGGGCATTCAAAAATACTCATGTGTCATATGCTTATATTATATATTTAAGTTTGTAATCTTTCATATTCCCAGCACGTTGATAGTGACTTAAAAAAAAAAAGTAGGTTTCAAATCAACTTTTGACGTAATGAAGTAGATTGTGAAATTCTGCGTCGACACCATCTTTAAATTTTATTAATGTAAATATTTTTCCAACTTTGTTAGATATATATACAATATAATAATTGTATACTAAAGCTCAATCCGTCATGTCAAAATGAAAGGTTGGTCTCGCTAACAGCCCCACTATTATTAAAGATGTAATGAATAAGCTTCTTTTTAATAATATAATTATTCAATATTACTTAACCTAAGGCTTAAACTGTAAATAAACTTGAACTTGAACAAAATGATCATCATCATTTTGCACTGTTCCTACTATCTAACCTTACACATAAAAAAGTACGTTCGTTCGATAATTGTTTATTTGTGTTTAATTGTTATTCTTTTTTTCTGGATTTGTTTCATTCTGGATATTCTGGACAGACAAATTTTCGTTTCTATCTTTTGAATTCCTCTTCCGGAATGAATAAAGAAACACCCTAAATATGAATTTACTATGCTGCTGATAGAGTGATAACCACAATCCCAAACCGTCAGCGTCGTTCGCCTGAAGAAAACATTTGTAGATAAATCAACCAATCATAACTAAATACACACAACGATTGCTAAGCAGCAGCGCAGCAGGCATCATCACCGAACCATAGAATCTATTGAACAAACCAACATGCGTCATTCCTATTATAATTTTGTAGTATATTCAAAAATTACATAAGTTCCCCCCTAGGCCAAAGTTTTTAGTAATTTGCCTTTATAAGTATCATTATCATCAGAAAATTATTTCCAATATTTGATGGACCTACCTAGATTCTTTATTATTTCAACATAAGAAGGTTTTCACTAAGTGAAGTCTTCTTTAAAAAATACTTCTTATTATTTATTAGCTGTATGCAACTTTATATCAGTTGAATACCTATCTGAATATTTTTGTTTGAAAATATGCAGTGGCGTATTATAAGATTTGGCGCCCTTGGCCAATTAGCTTTGTCGCTCCATAAAACAATTATTATTGATTAAATATTTATATTTTCTTACGATAAGAAACTTGGTTGTTAAATAACTCAACAGCATGGTCATTACTAACGGATTGTTAGTTATTTTTTAATAAATTGTTTAACAAAAAGTACGATTAAACTGTTCAAACGTTCTTCACTCTTTCAAAAACGAAAGTTCTCCACTATACAATTTGTGACCGCAATGCACAGAAACATACCTATTTCTAGTCCCTTACATGGAATTTCTCCCTTCAAGTCCTATTAGTTGATAAAAAGGTTAAGTTACCTTTTGTTTTAATTTGGCGCAATGGACGCAAACTAGATGTCAGTATGTCATATAGAAATTAGTTGCATGTTGGGAAAAAAAGGTATTAACTCTGAAATAGTAACTTACTTGTAATAGATGCGTAAACATGTAAGTCATATCAATAACAGCCTTTGAGGTGTTGAACCAATAACTGGTTGTCTGCCTACCTAAACACGTGTCGGTGTACAATTTGACGTATTTTTTTAACATCGATTTATTTCAATGTCTTTTGGTAGGATGGAAAATGTGTGCCCACATAAAATATTGAGCTTGCAATTTTGAACAATCATTGTCATACCTAGGTCAAACTCTCTGTTGTTTGCAACTTTAAAGATAGAAAGTGACAAAATTTCCGAAATACACTCAGGTAAACAAGTGATGATTTGAAACTTTGGCTGATAGGCAGAAAAGCACAAGAGTTGTACCCCTTTTTTTGCATTGTCTTGAACAAATCTCTCACAACTAGAGAAATTGGATCTTCATTTGTAATATCAGGAATTAAATCTACTTACATATATGCCAAATGAACAGTATTAGCTTTCCATTATTATTGTTGGTGACTTCAGCTACCATTTTTCTCATACATTGGAAGAGAAAGATCACCAAAATTGGAGATGTTTTGAAAGAAATTTAGAAACTGCTTCTAAGAACATCATAAAGTACATCCACCAAGCGTGTTGAGGAAAATGAAATCTGCGTGCCCTTCCACTTTCAAATAAATTAACCGCCAGCCTTGTCTTATATTCTATCAAATATTAGTACGAAAATGTAAGTAAGGATTGCGCCTACCTCATGTCCCCTTGAGTAAATACGCCACTGGAAGAATGTATATTTAATTTATAAATACATATGCACATACATTGGGGTGGTCCTCAAATTAACCATATCTAGTGCTAAATGTCGGTAATTCGTTTGGAAATGTTGACAACTAATTTTCCTATTTTTTCAGATTTTTGTTTCATCGCTTTTCCCTATTTTTTAACTTTAAAAGTAACAATAATGTGCAGGGTGAATTTTATAGGATGCAGAAAAAAGCTGTAGAGCGTATAGGTTACGTATGTATATAGCTAGTCAAGAAAAAATGATTTAAAATCGATTTCCTCGCGTTACGAAAACAGGGGTAATTATCCAAAACATAAACACAGGTACCTCAAATACAAACAAAATATTAAAAAACAACGCCAGGATTACAATATTTAATTATGCCATAGCTCTTTTAAAAATGAGATATTCGTTCTTTTGTCTTGTTTTTTAAACTTTGATAAACTTTTAAAAATGAATTTCAAGCTGCAAATTTAGAAACAAAAATTAGGTTAATTTTACTTTGGTTTTGAGTTCCAACTCTTGCCTATCCATAACCAAAGCGAAATTTCTTAAAAATTCCATATAAGGACCACCCTTGTACACATGAATATATATTTGGAATTCTAGACATTTTCTTGTTTGTCAATTGCTATACGGTCCTAGTATTGGTTTCGTGCAAAAAAAAATCTATGTTTTTATCAAACCTATGTAGTATCTTAATGATGAAAAAGTCATACATTCGGTCCATCTTTTTGAGCGTCTCAGTGGAGAACGCAGGTTTTTTTTTCGAGGGCCGTGGGTCTCACCTTTAACTTTGATTAACAATTTTAAGTTTTACGATAGCTGCACTCCAACTCCATAAAGTCGATTTTCATAATATCGAAAAAATATCGACTTTTCAGAAGTTCAACTGATCAGGCAAATCGATTGATATAAATAAATGATTTTCATAATCTAGATTTATAATATAACAAAGTGTCAACGTTATAGAAGTTGACATTTTGATCATATCTTGGGTTAACCCATGAAATGATCATTATTTACTTCATACAAATATATTTTAGTTAGGGTAAGAAAATGAAAAGAAACAAAATATGAATACCTCATGAATTGTGTGAAGGTGGCATTAATGTTGTTTAAGGCTGTGTGTGTGCCTGCAGCAATGTCGAAATGTATCTTGAACTTGCTTATTTTAGAATGAGGAAAAAGGCCATTTTTAATTATGTTTGTTTTATGAACAAAGTTTTTATTATTTTTAATTTATTGTTATGAACTTTCTTTTTAAGTTAATATGAAAATAAGTTGATTGTTTTATGGTGTATTTTGACAAGTCGATGTGTTTATCGATTCTCTTTCCAAGTTAATCGATTTTTAGTATACATATATAGATTTCAAACTGTCGATATTTTATTGGTCAGTCAAAAAAATTTGGCATTATGAACTCAATGTATGTATGTATAGCATAAGAGCTTAAAAACAAAAATACAATTTGATTACTTGAGCAAATATATATATGTACATATGACAGTAAAAATTTTAAAATCGTTAAAGCGGTTTTCTTAAAAATTATTTTTTATATAAAATCTGGGAAACATTTCTAAACAAAATTCTTGGTATGTCAGTTTTAAGTTTATTTCATCAACCTTTTTTTTGAAGTATCAATAAAAAAAAACAAAAACAAAACTTCCCCAATGAACAATTTTTCATATTCATGCAACAGCGTAAAGTCGTCATAAACGTTGTAAAGTCAAAAGCTTCGATATTTTGTCACAATTTGTATGGAAAATTTGACAGATTTACGAACTTTACAACTTAAATACGTTAACTACGACTTTACGCTATTGCATGAATACCCTTAGTACTTAAATATGTATATTAAAAGTAAAAAGTGATCGAATTTAATTCTTTTCGTTTGTAAGTATTTCCGGAAAGCTTATTCGTGATTTTGCAAGCCTCAAATTTTAACAAATACTTTTGAATAGAATTCAAATTTCGTTTAATTTAAAAGTTTGTGTTTGCGTTTGCAAAGAAGAATGTTTTATGTACCAAAATCACAAAAAATTTCAAAAAAGTGGAGCGACTGAATAGAATTCAATTTTGAACATTTAACTTGAATAGAAATAAGCTTTAAGCTTAGAATAGACGGTCATCGTAAATGGTCAGCACATTGACTCCTAGATGGCATCAGAAACATCGTCAATATACTGTCAAGGAAAACTGTGTCCAAAGCATGAAACGTTGACGATCACACGAATGACGACGCTTGTCAGTTGTCCCAAAATGCATTGACGTGTTATCTATATCAACGCAATTGGTACCATCTGATGTCAACGTATTGACACGTGAAACGTTGACGTTAACACTACTCGACCACATTCAAACACATAAACGTTGACACGGAGTTGACAAGAGCAGAATTGAGTCAATTTGTGCGTTGACGATCATACGACATTGACTGCGGTGTTATCGAACAATACAAGTGGATAGATTAAAAAACCTCTAAAAATCGAAAATTTTTGAAGTTTTCTTACTGCTCAGGAAAAAGGTGATTTTAGGGCAATAGGGTGACATTTAGATCGAAATACACCTTTTCCGTCAAAATATAGTTCATTCCCCATTTGTCAAACCATCAACTGTCAATTTGTGACAGTTAGATCGAAATACACTTTTTCCGTCAAAATAAAGTTCATCTCCCACTTGCCAAGCCATCAACTGTCAAGTTTCATTGAAGGATGGCTACGATGTCGATGGATTAAAAAACAGCTAAAATTAGAAACTTTTGAAGTTTTCTTACTACTTCAGACAAAAATTATTTTAGGTAAATTGGGTGACATTTGCATTAAAATACACCTTTGCCGCCAAAATAGAGTTTGTCTTCTATCTGTCAAGCCATCACTTGTCAAGTTCCATTGAAGGATGGCTACTATATCGATGGATTAAAAAACATCTAAAAAAATTAGAAATTTTTAAAATGTTTGTACTGCTCCGGAAAAAAGTGATTTGCCCTCAAATGTGGGTGACATTTGGATTGAAATATACTTTTGCCATCAAAGCATAGTTCATCCTTCTCATCTGTCAGGCCATCAACTATCGATGTATTGAAAATCCTGAAAAAATGCAAAATTTTCGAGATTGAGGTGAAGGGCAACGCAGAGAACGTTGACATGGCAGAAAAATCCACTGTGTCAATATAAGGATAGAGTTAACCCATTAGTGGGTAGTCTGTTATAGTGTTCTTACTGCGTTGACAGGGTGAATACACGCCCAACGAAAATAATAAATGCATTTGGAACAGAATTATACGTCATTTTGACGTCAGAGAGTCAACGCGTTGACCGTTTGCGTTGACCGTCTAATCATAGCTTAAGATTAAATTCATTTCTTCATTTATTGCATAAAAGATAGAACAGTCTCCTTCAGATATTTGTTTGCAAGCTATAAACTGACGACGAATACAAAAAAATCTCTTACACCACGGACTTTTTTTTTGCCAATTTTTGTACTTGCGCCAACACGTCTTAAACATTTTTTTTTAGAATTTAAAATAACGGTACCAGCCCTACAATTTTCTTAGCCATTTTACAAATTCTTATTTTACCCAAACAGGGCTTCTTTTCTTAAAAAAATTAATAAATTTCCTTTGGATTTCTCATAAAATGGTAATTAATGGGACCTCCCAAAGAACAATTTTTTTACTTGCGATACACATAGGTACTATAAGGCAAGTTTTGGATTCGTGCAAAAAAAAAGTTTCGAGATAACAATCAATCATGACATTGCGATGATACAAAATAACGGTACCTGCCATACAATTTTTTTCGTCAATTTTACATAATCGCTTTTTTCTCAAAAACTGCTCGAAAACTTTTCTTAACAAAAATTTAATAAATATCCTTTAGTAAAGGCTTCCTTTTGGGTGGGAAAACATTTTTCAAAAAATGGTTATTAACCCTTAAATGCATCTTGTATCAAAAATGATACAACAACTTTTACTCGCTCTTAAAATGTTTTTGTTTTGGTTAGTAACTAACGGTTGTTTTTTTTAATGAGAACAACTATTTCTTAACCAAACTAAGAAAAAAAAAATCACGATCGATCTGTTATTGGTGATTTGTACGATATCGTTGACTCGTAGGCGGCAATTTTGCAATAGAGTGAAATCTAAAGTTTTCTTTTTTTGTTATTAATTAATTGTGTGGTTTAAATTGAAAAAAAAAAATAAATCAACGAAGGTTAGTATTTTGTTTATGTAAATGCGTGGTAATTTTTTGTTTGTTTTAACTTTGGATGTGAAAAACAAGTGCTTTTTTGTCTGTATCAAAAATGATACTTCATGCATTTAGGACTTGTTTTGAACTAAGATTAGTTTGGTCGCAGGTGTGATTTCTTGCATTTTTTTTAGAATGGACCGAAGACCAATGTCGGATACTGATAGGGATATCGTTAATTATTTAAGACAATTGGAAAATGGGTATTTGTCAGAGGATGATGACGTAGATGAAGATGACCTTGGGGAGTTGTTGACTCGCGCGCAGCTGGAAGCGCTCCTTGAAAATGAAATTGAAAATGAAGTTGAAATTGAAAATGAAATTCAAGATGAAATTGTAAATGAGGAGCTTTTCACTGAAACCCATGAGCAGAATGCTCTGCTGGTTGAAGATAAGGACGCATCGCCGGTAATAGTCAATGATCCAGGCCCATCTACTTCTCGTGGATCTATTCCTAAGCCCTTTGATATGCAACGGCTTAGATGGAAAAAAAAATCTCTTGTCTTTGATGAGGAAAAGATAAAATTTCAAGGTTGCAACACCTTTCCATCAAATTTGATGGATCTTGAAACTCCTTTCCAATTTTTTTCTTATTTCTTTACTGCGGATTTTATCGACAAAATAGCAGAAGAAACTAACAGATTCTCTGTTCAAAAGCAGCCTGATCACCCTGACTATGTCACAGCCTGTGAATTGCGGAAGTATATGGGAATATTGATTTTTATGTCAGTTTATCATTACCCAAGCGTTCGTTCGTAGTGGAATAAAACACATGGATTTCAGGGCATAAAAGATACAATGACCGTAAACCGCTTTGAAAAAATAAGGTGAATTCTCCATTTCAATGACAACGACAACCACAGACCGGTAAGCGACCCTAACCATGACAGGCTCCATAAACTCCGCCCAATAATAGACCACCTCAACGAAAGATATGCTAGCGTACCAATGGATCAGCGCCTTTCCATTGACTAGCAAATGTGTGCAACAAAATTGGGTCACTTTATGAAACAATATTTGCCCTTGAAACCACATAAGTGGGGTTTCAAACTGTACGTACTCTGCTCACTGACAGGGTATGCGTACAAATTTATAATATATTCGGGCAAGGACAACGATCCGATGTTAGAAAATGAGATGGACGTTGGAGCGGTTGGAAACGTTGTGATAAAGCTCTCGCGAGTAATTGAACGGAGAGTGAACCATATCGTGTACTTCGACAATTTTTAAAGCTCCTTGCCACTAATGTACTATATGGCCAAGGAAGGAATTTTGTGCCTGGGGACAGTACAAAGAAACCGCCTCGGAAAAAACTGTAAGCTTCCAACGAAGCAAGAGGTAATGGCAAAATCTGTGGAAAGAGGATCCTACGACGAATACCTCACAACTTACGACGGTGTTGAGATGACTACAGTAAGTTGGAAGGACAACAAACAGGTTACTCTCTTGTCAACTTATGTAGGAGCAGAACCTGTAACTACAATTGAAAGGTACGACAAGGCTGACAAAAGAAGGAAAAACATCAAATGTCCAAAAATAGTCAAAGAGTACAACGCCCATATGGGTGGAGTGGATTTGATGGATTCGTACTTGGGTCGATACCGAATCCGCATGAAGAGCAGAAAATGGTATATGAGGCTTTTCCATCATCTCCTGGATCTAACGGTGATAAATTCATGGGTCTTATATAAGCAAGTTTTGGCTAAAAAAGGAAAACCACCGAAAGAAATCCTGAATTTAGTTGATTTCAGAAGCGAACTTGCTGATACGCTCTGTAAGTATAAAGTGCACATTCAGCCAACTAGAGGTCGACCCAGCAGCAATAGCAGTTTTTCTGAGGAACCAGCCCCAAAGCGGAGGAATGTTTTGCAGGTTGTGCCATCCAGTGATGTCATACATGATGGAACCGATCACAAACAAAAAAGACAGAGCAACCGTATGCGATGCATGATGCCCGGATGTAAACTCCTAAGTAGCATTATGTGTGAAAAATGTAAAGTTTATTTATGTTCAAAAAAAAATGCTGATTGTTTCAATAAATTCCATTCTTAATTTTTTCTAATAAATGAAATAGTCAAAAACTCTAACATTATTTTTTGTCTAGGAATTTCCAGGTCTCAATGAAGTCCTAAATGCATGTTGTATCAAAAATGATACAATCAGTTTTTTTTCAAAAACAACCGTTATTTCATCAACAGGAATTTTAAAATATTTTTTTTCATCACTCGTAAGCATGTTCCCATCCAAAAAAATTTTTTTTTTTGAAAATAGAAAATCATGCATTTAAGGGTTTTAATGGTAACTTCCAAAGAACTAAAATTTTTTAATTTTTGATTTTCTTCAAAACGTTAAGACTGATTTCAATATTTTTTTATACAAAAGCTTGCTTTCAAAAAATATAAGTTGTACTGTGTACCAAAATTTTTAAGAAAATAATTTTTGGATTTTTAAAAAATGTTTCAAAATTTTTTTTTGACAATCAAATATTTCGAAAACTATTATCAATCGTTTTGATACTTAAGAGTGTTTTAGTACTCTCTAAAATATTTTCAGAAAAAATTACTTTTACGATTTTGTTTAAACTTTTTTCATATACTAAAATTAGTACGATCTACTACTAAAAATTATAAAATTTTACACTTAGCAACTATTAATGACAGGTACCATAGATGTTTTTTTCTATTTCGAATATTCTCGTTATCGGCTAAATGGATTTAGATTAATTTTTTATATACAAATTTCAAATAAAAATTATATAATATTGCATATCAAAATTTTCAAAAAAAATGTTGTTGAATTTTTAAAAAAAGTTTCATTGTTTTTTTGAAAATTCGATATCTGGAAAACGGGTTGACAATTTTTTTTCAAATTTTGTTTTTATATGCAAATAAATATATACTTTAGATTTGCATACCAAAACTTGTCCCTACACCGAAAAAAAAAACGTTGGTAAAATCAACCAATATTCTTGGTTAATCTTGCGTCAACCACGCATCTTGGTCAAACTTTACGATGTTCGTGATCGATTTCGTGTTTGAACAAACACTTCGTATTTTAAAGTGATTGTAAACGTGTTAAAAAAATGATCACGTTTCGAGGTACGCCAATATTTTTCGTGATCACGAACATATTTTTCCGGATTATATGTCAACTATAAACATTTTTAACGAACAATATTTTGTATTACGCTGAATATTCATTGGTGTGAAATTTATGAATTTACGTGATAGAATAATCAGTTTCATTGTTAATTGAACACGGTAGTTTGGAAATATTTGTTGTGCTTGAACTAAAATTAATATGTTTCAATGACTATGTTTGTGAATGTTTTAAGAATTTTATGTATAATAAATTATTTTTTTAAGAAACCGCTCCACAGATTTTAGACTTTTTTTTTCTATACAATCATATTCAATCAAGAATTAGGATAGCATTCTTTTTTTTCACCTCAAACTGTCAAAGGAGTTTTTTTTGTTGCTAATTTAAATATCGTATTTCATGCTTCTCTACATTTTCACTAGTAATTTCCATTTTTTTATATACAATCTTCTTAAACCTACAGTGTCTTGAACATAAGAGCAAGTACGTGAGACCCAGTCGTGTATTTTGTTTTCATTTAAAATTGAAAGGAAAGGCTTAGATCCAAAACGAAAGAAATTATTTTTCAAATCTAAGGAAATTAGGTATCTGAGAAATTTTTTGTATTGCTTGGTACGCCACTGTCCACACAAATCAAAAAGTAGAATATTTATTGGAACTGTTTCACTATCAGGTACTCCACAATGTTTTTATTTTTTTATTTTCACACTATCTACCTGATAACGATAATGAAGAAAACGGAGGAAAAATAAATTATCTATAGCTAGTTGTTTTGCATTTTAGGAAAAATGAAAACAAAATAAAGCCAAATTAGCTCTAGTTCGTTTTCGAACGCGAAGAATAACCCAAATCCAATTTTTGGCTTTTTTTTTGTGAGAAAATTACACTTTTTTACTTTTCATAATTTGGTCTTCTTATTTTGTTCAAATTTCGTACTGATAAAAACACATACCGTCGGCTTAGAGTGAAATGCAGCTAACTTCTATTTTGCATTTTTTACAAAAAATTATTAAAAAAAGAGTTTTCGCATTATTTGAATAAAACCAAACTTACAATTAGTATTTTTCTACACTCGTTTTTGCCAAATTCAGCGAAATTGAAAAGATTTGATAGATTTTTTTTTATATTTTAGCAATTTTTGAAGTGATCTATAATGGTCAAAAAAATGTTGAGTTAGCCGCTTTCCACTCTAAGCCGACGATATTTTACCAACGATTCTTTTATTACAAAACAATAAATTTGTTGGTAAGTCATTTTTTACCTCTGCCATTTAAAACTTCTTTCTTTCCCTTATTTTTTTAATAAAAACAATACCTCACCTTAATGAGTACATACATTTTATATTAAGAGCAAGTACCGATGTGCCTCATGCGGCCTCTCGTACTTATAAGCTTATTCAAATATGTTTTGGTACGCTTAGGTTTTGATAATCAAACTTTGCTAGCTTTAATCAAGAACATACAAATCGTGTGATGTATTGCCAGCATAAATATTGCAAATATCCCTAGTACGTTCCTCACTCAGTGAATCAGCTGAATCCCAATAATATTATATTTATCTTAAATCAAGATAAAAGTCGAAAAAGTAGCAATTGACTCAATGACTTAGCTTATCTGACACTACATAAGTTCCGTATTGTTTGCAAGAGCGACCAGTTAACATTTTCGTCTGGTCTAGAGTGAACTTTGTTGTCGTCGTGTCCGCTTAATTATTGTTTATCGTTTTATTCTTGTTATTACATCACGTAGTTAAGAATATGGCTGCGATAGAAGAAACAAAAGATTGGATTATTAATACAGTTTGGCCTGCAATTGTAAAAAATGGAAAGCATAAGAAAAATTCAAAGAGTTCGGAAATTGTAAATAAAAATAATAATGAATCTGTTAAGATTCTTGATGTATCAATCACTCCTATCGGTATAGAAGAGGCGTTCATGCTAACTCATTGCAATAGAGTAAGAATAGACTACACGTGCGAAGATGGTGAGAAGCAATCTCTCTTCCTGATATCTAAGGTAAAGAATCGAATACGAACAGATACTTAGCAACTTTTGAAGTGGAATTATAATTTGGTAGCTATAAGTAATAGGTATAGCAAGTATTGGTTTTGAGTACATAAATATGCGGCTACCCAACATAACTATTTTGTAGAGTTCATAATATGTTTTTTTCGTCATTCGCGTCGTTCAAAGCAGAAAGCATCGAAAATTCTATAATGACACAACGACTCGTAAACGAAAATTTAAGATCTGCTTTTCGTTTTGCAGTAGGTACGGTACGCTACTCGATGAGCGAAATTGAGACTAAATTTTTTTCGCTCAGAATTAATTTCCCGGGCAATTAATCGCTCGCGAAAAAATGACTTTTTTTATTTGTTTGTGTGTGGTTTTTGTTGTTTCTTTGATAACAGCATGTTTTTCTGTGCTTTGATTGCATCTGTTATTGTTTTTAATTTTTCAATTGGTGTAACTTTCTTCATAAATATTTTTTCGGTGTGTTTTCATCAGGAGGTACATTATGTAGGTATTTCGTTTTTTTTTTTTTGTTGGAGGAAACAGAAAAATTTAGCTTTGCATCGGAATATTTCTTTTAAAACAAATAATGCTGCCCAAGTTAAAACAAAGTTGAACTGGAAAATTAAAAAATGAAGCAGTGAGAGCCATAGTGGCCTAACATATTAAAATTATTTTCATTTATTTAAAAACTACAAATTTTTAGTTTTCTTTTTTTTTTTAAACTACAACAGCCCCTTCAATAAAAAGTGCTGAGATATCTTCTGATTCACAAATTAACTACAACGTAGATCAGATGTTGGTTTATGAATTAAAATTTCATATCAATACAAATATAAACTGCTAGTCCACGTTAAGTTCAAAAACTTAACGAAAATCTACTACAATCAACATGAACTCTGCTGTTGCCAAAGACTATTTATTGAAATGCACATATACTTTCTCACTAAATGCGATATTTTACACATACACTCTCTCATTTGAGGTTGTAAGTAGCATGTGTGTCGCATTCACTATAGCAGCTGTTTCCTATTATCTCTAGTTTTTGGCTACAATGACAGAAGGATTTTTAGCTTAGTTACTCGTTTAATGTACCTACTTTGGTGAATTAGTTTATCATCTTTAATTTTGATAAGATTTGACACTTAACTCACTGATTAAAGATAATTAGTATTTTATTTGCTTTTATGAAAATTCATTTTTATTTTTTTAATTGTACAAATTTCTGAAAGTTCTAATCTTAATCTTAAAAATTCAGCTTTAATCGTCCCAATATCTCTTTTACTTTTTGAGAAACCCTCAGTTGCATTTTTCAATATATTGTGAAGAGCAAGGAGAGTGACTTCACCCAGATTTAGAAACCGTGCAGTTCCATTGCACTTTGTTTTAATTTGTAAGATTTATTTCAAATTAAATAAAAAAACTATGGTCAAAAAGGGGTGATTTTTTAATTTATTTCCAAAAGTTTTTTTTTTTTTTTACACTATCAGATCTTTGTCGAAGAGAGCTTAGTACAAGCGACATCTTGCGACCAAAGAATTGCCAAACACAAATTAAGTGCTTATCAGGCTCATCACTTAGTGTAGTGTTAGTAGTTAGTAAGCAACAAACTACTTAAGACATACACTTTACAAAATAAAATCAAAAACAATAATTATAAAATAACAAATACAATGACATTGAAAAAAATAACAGTTATAAACATTTAAGAGCGTGGTACACTGGTCTTCAATGTAGCTTTGAGACTATTCTTACTTATATTAAAATCAAAAATATTTGAATTCAAATTCAGAATGTTGCACATGCGGGTAAAAGGCTCATGCATTCCATAATTGGTACGGTGTTGAGATATATGCATTAGTTCTAGACTACGAGTGTTGTGACCTCCCCCACGGTAGTTAAGGCTAGTACAAGATAATAAATCAGGTGCATCAATAACGCCCGTTAAAAGTTGATGAATAAATACAATATCATTATTAATTCTCCTTTGTGCCAAAGTTTGAATCTGAAGAAGCTTAATCCGGTGTTCGTAAGGAGGAAGATTATAAGGATCGGACCACGGTAGACCTTTCAAGGCAAAACGTATAAAATTACGCTGTACTGCTTCTAGTCTATTCTTATGGACATCGTAAAAAGGAGTCCATACCTGTGATGCGTATTCAAGATGAGGGCGAACAAGACTGTTGTAGAGAGCAAGGGTAACATAAGGATCCTTAAATTCCTTAGACCATCGTTTAACAAACCCTAACATAGAGTTTGCCTTGTTGACGATTAAATTGATATGCTTCGTAAAATCAAGATTAAAAGTAAAATGAACCCCTAGGTCTTTGAAACTATCAACACGACGCAATGTGTGCTGCGATATTTTATAATCAAATGAACTAGGAACTTTTTTTTTAGAAAAAATCATCGCCTGACAAGTTGAGCTGATAGCAAGAAATGGATGTCAGATTTGAAATCTACACTAAAAACTCATTTTAGAACATATTTTACCTGCTCCTGTCAAAAACAACGTAAGCCAAAGAGAAAGCATTTTTAATATTATATGTAGTTAGATGAGGACTAATAACTAATATAATATCTCTCAAGTAAAAAGAAAAAGAGATATTGGAACGATTAAAGCTGAATTTTGAAGATTAAGATTAATACTTTCAGAAATCTGTGCAATTAGGAAAATAAAAATCAATTCGCATAGTTACATAACCCTAAAAATGGCGAAAAAGGTTTTTTTTGGCACTTTCTAACGGTACTATCTCAACTCTTACTTTCACGTGTCGAAAAGTATACCGATATTTGTAAACCTGTGTAATATGCTCCTTATTTTTGCCCTACTGAAAATAATGAAAAATGCAGTTAGGCCACTATAATGGCTCTCACTGCCTCAAATATCATGCGAACAATAACAGTTTTTCACATACCTCTTATTAGCTTCTCATTATAGATTGCAGTGTTAAAAATAAATAAATGAATTAATTTTGCTGCGCCTAGATATTCTTCAGTTTATTAGCTTAGCTTACATCTTTTTGTAAACAATACAGAATATTCACTAACAAAATATACAAAAGTATTTATGTTATGTATGTATGTGTATGTAATATTACTTTTATCACAGCAAATTTTCATGATACTTCACAGATAATTATTTAAACAATCAATATTCTGTTGTGACATGTGACTACCTTTGTACATCGCATAAAGGCTTATTTAACAAACTCTCACAACGTGTATTACCATGTCACAGAGTAGTTTCGGTCATATGGAGAGGTGACCATCAATAACATCTTAATAACCAATAAATTGACCATATTTGATTAAACATTTAATAATGATAGATTGTGGCATATAAAATCACCATAATACTGCTGTGATACGAATAAAAAACGAGTCTGTATTTTAAGCTGTTTTGAGTTAGGGCTAGTTTTGGCATCTTTGATATGCTTACTACTCTATTCTTTAAAAATAAAAATCTCAACTTGCTTTTGTAATGCTTAAAATCACTTAAGAAAAAAATGTCTTTTGGTCAAAGAATCATTCCATTTTTTAGGAAAAACAAAAAATTACTACCATCAAAGCATATGTACTAGATGTACAAATGCAAATAGTCTAATAAAAAAAATATTTACTTTAAGGCGCCAGTTATAGCTATCATTGAAACTCGTCATTGAAAATTTTAATGATTGATTTTGAGACGTTTCAGAAGTAAAATCAGTTATTATTTTGAAGGACAAATATAGCTTAAGACTTAGTAAATATTTTTAGCCAAAAAAATAATTTAAATAGGCCCAACTCTCTAGGTACGTAAAAAGACTTTTCTTATTTCAATGATTGATAACTACCTTACCAATGATCATTGAAAAATCAAAAGTCAATTTTTGCCTATTTGCAATTTTTTTGACTAGAAATATTAATTAAGCTTTGAGCTTTAATCGTCCATCAAAATAATGAATGATTTTGCTTTCTAAACGTCTCAAAATCAATCATTAAAGTTTTTAATGATGAGTTTCAATGATAGCTATAACTGGCACCTACGATAGGGAGAAAACCATTCATTAACGAAACAAAAACAGAACAACGCGTTTACCTCAAAATGTTTTTTCTTCTAAACACGGCCGAATAGATTTTAGCCCACTGACACACCCTCTCAAAAAAGTAGCAAAGGGCACTAGTAACCAGCCAAACTCGCGGCACAACAGCCTTTTTACAGGAACGAACTCAGGCGATTTGCAACCCCTTCTTACTTCAGTACCAATAAAGCCAGAAACTTCAAATTCACAGTATTTGATGAACTGATCAAACACCAGGTGGCTCAATAAATTTCAACTCTTAAGCGTTATAGTAATTCCCGAGATATAGGACCTCAAAAATCATAACGGTAACTGACTGACTCATTGACTGACTGACTCACTCACTGACTCACTCACAGATCATAAAAATTGTGGAACACTTTCAGGCACCGTAGAAACTTGAAATTTCGCACAACGGTAGGCCTTGAGGTGCTTGGCGTGGCATCCACCCGCTTTCTTAAAAATTTCTTATAATTATATGGAGCACTTCCGATTGTTGAAGAACGATGAAAATTGGTATACCGGTATGACTTGAAGAGCATACAAAGAGAAAAATAAAAAATTGAGATTTTCCATTCGGGGGCGGGCATCTACCCACTTTCTCAAAATTGCTATTATTTATGTGGAGCACTTTCGGCTGTCGTAAAATTATGAAACTTTGAAGAGCGGTAGGGCTTGGTTTTAAATAAATTTGGTGGCGCTAGAGCTCGTGAAGAACCAGGGCCTAGTGAATTTACAACTTTCAATTATTCCTGTGTGCGTGTTGCTGGCAGGAATGGGAGGGACCTACAATTTTTTGCCGAATCCGAACGGCTAGATCAGAAGCACTTATTCATCACAAGTATACTCTTGGAGGATTTGTCAGTTCCAAAAAAGAAATGAAATCTTAAATATGTACATATATTACTTACTTACTTAAGGTGGTGCTGCAGTCCAGGGTGGACCAGGGCTTCAACCAACAAGCTTCTTCCAGTCGGCTCGAATTTCTGGCTAGCTGTCTCCAGTTTCGCACGCCAAGTTGGTTGAGGTCCTCTTCCACCTGCGTGCGCCACCTTCTACGTTGTCCACCTCTACTGCGTTGTCCCACGGGGTTGGATTCAAAGACTTTCCGGGCCGGAGCATTGGTGTCCATTCGCTCTAGGTGACCCAGCCATCTTAGTCGTTGGCTTTTCACTTTTGTGGCTAGGTCGGTGACGCTGTACAGCCCATACAGTTCGTCGTTGTATCTTCTTCTCCATTCCCCATCTATGCAGACGGGACCAAAAATCACCTGGAGGATTTTCCTCTCGAAACAGCCTAACGCGTTCTCATCCACCGTTAGCAGTGTCCATGGCTCTGCACCATACATCAGGACCGGGATAATAAGCGTCTTATACAGGGACAGTTTGGTTGTTCGAGAGAGGGCTTTGCTTCTCAATTGCCTTCTTAGCCCGAAGAAATAGCGATTGGCAAGAATAATTCTTCGTTTGATCTCAGCACTGGTATCGTTCGCTGAGTTTATAGCGGATCCTAGGTAGACAAAGTCTCTGACCACCTCAAAATTATAGCTGTCTTTAGTGACGTTCTGTCCTAGACGTCGGTGTTGGGTGTCCTTTCTTGTTGACAGCATATATTTCGTTTTGCTTTCATTCACCGTTAAACCCATGTTCTTGGCTTCATTCTCAATACTCATAAAAGCACCACTGACATCACGCTTTGTTCGTCCGATTATGTCAATGTCGTCAGCGAAAGCGAGTAATTGGACGTACTTTTGAAAGATTGTGCCTCTAGTGTTGACGTGAGAGTTTTGCACTATTCTTTCAAGAACGATGTTGAAGAAGTCGCATGACAGCGCGTCGCCTTGCCTAAAACCTTTTTGACATCAAAGGTGTCGGTGAGGTCTTTGCCGACCTTGATGGAGCAGCGTGCATTCTCCATCGTCATCCTGCACAAACGGACAAGTTTAGCAAGGATGCCAAAACTAGACATTGCTCAATATAGCTCGTCTCTTTAGATGCTGCTGTCATACGCGGCCTTGACATCGATGAAAAGGTGGTGGGTATCGATTTGAAGCTCCAGGGTTTTCTCCTAAATCTGCCGTAGTGCGAATATTTGGTCGATGGTGGACTTCCCTGGTCTAAAGCCACACTGATATGGACCTATCAGGTTGTTAACGAATGGCTTCAGGCGTTCACAAAGTACGGCAGAGAAGATCTTGTAGGCGATATTAAGAAGACTGATGCCTCTGTAGTTGGTGCAGTCCAGAGGATCGCCTTTCTTGAGGATCAGGCAAACAATGCTGAGGTTCCATTCATCGGGCATGCTTTCCTCCGACCATATTTTACAGATGAGCTGGTGCATACTCGTCTTCTGCTCGTAGAGCTCGCGAGCAGCTCTGGTCCTTCTATGCAGCGCCGCTTTGTATGCCTGTTGTTTGGCTGCATGTACTTGTTGGCATTCTTCTTTGCTGGGGTGGTCGTGCAGAGCCCAGCACGTCAGAGGCGGCATCTCTGATGGATTCCTGGCAATTCTTCCACTGGTTCTCGATTCTCGCAGTTGGTGGCATAGGACTATTTAAGAGGGTGCGAGAGACTCGATCGGAAAAGTACCTGTCGATTTCTTGCGACTGTAGCCGTCCGACGTTAAACTTCCTTACAGTATTTCCCTGCTTTGGCTTTGGTCTGGATATCCGTAGCATTACCTTGGCTACAACGAGGTAGTGGTCCGAGTCAACGTTGGCTCCTCGGAACGTTCGGACATCCCTGATACTGGAGGAGTGCCTTAGAGAGACAGAACATTCCACGTGCAGATCCGAAGTTCGTTGTCCTTATTTCGTTTGCTAGGTTCGTCAACAGTCAATCCGTCCGTATCCGATGCTTGTTGTTGCTTCGCAACTAAGATAGCTTTACGTGGCCGGGGTGTCACCCCGACGGCACGACCCCCAACCTGGAGGACCAGACCCTTACAATTACTCCAAGGGCGGGGATTAACCGCTCCTTATAGGCCTGACCTCCGAATATGTCGTAGTAGCCCGTATAAGGTGTTCACTAAGTAGTTCAGCCTAACTGGAACTGTAGACGCTACCGTTGATTCCATCTTGAAAATTGTTCCGCTGCCGCCTGGATAAAGGAGAAGTGCCTCAGTGGTAACACTCCTCCCCCCCTCTCTCGTTTGTTGCCCCCTAAAACCGTCCACAGGGATTGGAACCCCATCTTCAGTTAAAGGTACTAGGCACCCGATGTTCACCGCGGGGAGGTGAGAGTAGGAGTTGATAGACAGAGGTTCGCTTTAAAAAAAAAGCTTGTGGATGCTTGTGTCTTCTTGGATGCACATGTCTACCCTTTAAACATCTAAATATGTATATGCCAAGTTTTAAGTTTATGAAGTTTCATATCAAATATCTTAAGTAGAGTTATATCGAAATAACTCCAAATTATGACAGAAATTTGGTATTTAATGATAAATCCCCAAAATTTACAAGACTTGGGTTGTACAGGTACATACTGTTAACAAATGGTGTAACAATGTTCTTTTAAAAATTTGTTCATGCAAAGATTGCTTGCAGTGTCCGCCTTTTGTGGATTTTTGACGATTGATGTATTGTTTACCTAAGGAGCTAATTAAAATTGAAAATATCAACCGATTTAACCTCTATAGATAGCCCTCCCCTCTTGAATACAATGCTCGTAGCTATAGATTATTTTGGACAAGAGTGGAATGTGTTCGTTGATATTTATCATCTAACAACTCGAGCATTATGGTATCAACGTTCTCAGCTAAAGATCCGGGAATTGAATTTTGGGATTTAAGTGGTTTAAGTATTAGTGCTTTCCTGTGAGAGTTCAAACAAAATACGTATGTACGTATCTACCTACTGTATTTTTATGAATATAATTATTGTGCTAATTATGAACTAATTTTAAATACTTGTCAAAATATGTAAGTTTAATTACATAATTAGATGAAAAATGAAGTCCATTAATATCAAAATAATAATGTCAAATAGTGAGTGAGTCCAATGTGAACATTATTCCTGTTATGATCTGTGAAGACACGAAAACTTTGCAAACACAGCTACCTACATACTTACATATAAAAGTATAGGGCAATATTTTGTGTGTCAGCAGTACTAAATTAAGCTGTTATTTCCAATGAGACACGCTTGCTTTATATTAAAAGACCAATAACTTACAAATTGAATGCTTTACCACTTTATGGCTTTGAACGATAAAAAATATCTCTACTGATATTGATCAATTTTATGAAAATTAACAAAAAAATATAAGTGACGTTATTGCATACTAATGAACTTACTACCTAACGTGCAGATAACGCTATTCTTGTTTGGCTTATATGTATAATATACATACATTAGGATGGTCCTTATAAAAGTCATTGTTAATTAATTTTTGGTACAAATGTAGTCTTTTATGACTACATCTTAGATTCGGTACAAAACTAATACAAATCGAAACCGAAAATTTCCTCAATTCTAGATCCATAGAGGAAAATTGAAAAAAGTTTCTTTATGTCTATAAGGAAATAACTGCCCTAAATGTTGGCCTATTGTAAGGGCATTTTTCATCTAAATTTATATCAACATTAAAATTTTTCTATCAATTATCGTCGGTTCAAAGGTAAGACTCATTTACTGGCATATAACACTTTGAAGGAAACTAGATTGATACATACTTTTTGAAGCTGAAAAGTAAAGTTCCGCAAAATTTTAAATAGAGGGACATACCTTTCAATGTCCTTATAAAAACCGTTTCATTTTCTTGAATATTTTTTTTTTCTGCACTTAGTGAATTTTTTGCTAAGCTTCCACCAAAGGTTTATCTCAGCTCAGATTTACTTTGACAGCACATTTAAAAATGCAAATTGTGTTCATTTTTTCTTATGAAGAGAAAGTGAGATAGAATGTTTCATTTGTGAAAAATTGAATTCAGCCATTAAAGAATCCTTCAGTGCCATAAAAGAATAGCTTAGTACGATTTTTAAAAGAATTTGTCCTAGGAAGATTTAACAAGATTAATTTCTAATCTGCAAGATTTACGAAATCAATTTGTGCGGTAAATCTTTGAGATTTAAAGAATATTTGAAGTTATTACCAAACTTATAAAATTTCAAAATTTTATTTTGTTTCGTCTTGGGGGCCGGGTTAGAGGTAAAATAATGAGCTAGAATTTAACAGATTTTTTTTTAAATTTATTTGGAAGAAATAAGGCGGTGCACCAACTTGAATTAAACAATGGACTTTACTATATAAGGACTACACTAATGTAATTGCATCACAATCAGAGCAGCTTATTTGGTATACAATCACTTTGTTCTATAGCCATTATAAATGTTGGCACTATATAGTATAAGGTATCAATACTTATTTATAAGCATACAAAAAATAATACAAATTTTATTTTATAGCGCGCCATGATAAATTTTAACATTTGGATTTGGAGAGTTTCGTAATTGCGCGAGATATAGATAGTGATATAAATTAAAAAGTTGATAAACAAAATCACAATAAAGGGCAATAGAGGGTGCAAAGCACAAATACGCAGCTATCACAGACCAACCATCAACATTCTTGAAAACAACTTTTTAAACTTCCTTATAGGCAATCTTATAATCTTTATTAATTAGGTGTGAAAAATTTCTCGAATTTTTTATTTACGCAAAAACAAACATTGTTTTATAGAGCAAAGCAAGATAGCAAATAAATGTTGATTCAATGTACATAATGTAAAGCAAATAAGCTCAGAAGTTATCACGGACTCTCTATGTTTGAACTCAATAACAGTTTTAAAATAAATTAGTGCTTTTATTCATAATAAACGGTCCTTCACCAATAAGTCTAAGTATTTGCATAAGTGAGCTGGTAAAAGCTCAATTTGTAGCAGGCAGATGATTTTGTGATCAGCATACATTAACCGGTTAGTTGCACCTCGCTTAATTGATTTTGCCACTTAATTGTTTTTTTTAAAACTGCAGCTTACAAACTTAAAACCAGTTTGGTTTCCTATATATAAGGAAGGGTCATTAATATTTCAATTCACTTTAAAAAAAATAGGGAATGATGCTCTGTCATTTTCCCTAAGTCTCAAGACTTTTATCTTGGTGATCCGATAAATAGAACTAATGATTTAAGCTCTTTAAGAAAAACTTATCGGCGTTTTTGTGGAGACTTTATTTGTTGATTTTTTGTTTTGATGAAAATCTCCAAAAAAAGGATGATAAAGTTCACGTAAAATGGTTTTATCTTCAGTTCTTTTAATCAGATCATCAAGATTGTGGTGTTTATGCTTAGAAAAATGACAGCGCATCATATCCATTTCTTTTTTAATGAAGTAAAGTGGTTATAACTCTGAAAATCAAACAGTGGACCTAGCACTTTTTAACCCCCAAGCACTCCCAAAGGCTGAAAACAAAACCTGCCAGATTTCGGTATATTCGATGTAACGATACATATGTAACGTATAAGCCCTCATACTCCGATTATGGTTATATGTAGAATTCATCCACTTCCAAAATTTTCTGTCGGCTCTTAGACTATTTGTAACAGAAATTTCGTGACGAAACATGAAACAAAAATACATTTCTTAAGAGTTTTTCCCTTATTGCTCGAAAATTATCATCAAAGTAAAATTTAAAGGATTCACAATTTTCAACACATGTCGTATTCAGTGCATCAAAACCAATTAGAAAAGTGTGTTTTGGTTCATGTTAGAGATAAAACACTCAACACTCACACAAAGTAATAAATCAGTGTTTTCGAGTGGATTTCCGGAAACAGTAAAAATACGTCAATTTTAAACTAGCGCTTGAGTCAGAATGGGCTGTCACAGAAAAAAGCCTTGCTTGTTTTGTTGGAAATAGTGTATGCTTTCAGTTACTGTGCTTTGATGAAATTTACGAAGAATTGATAGTTTTCGAGCCATTAGTGAAAACTATCAAAAAATGTATTTTTGCATTTTTTCTATCTTTAGTCGCAAACCTCAGATTCGGATTTAAAAACCCTTAAAATATAAACCAGGAAGAAAAGCAAAACTACCCCACAATTTGCATGGTGAAAACACAATCACAACAAAAACATAAATGTTAAAAAAAGAGCCAAGTTCTTATATGTACATGAGACCTGCGCGTAAAAAGTCATATCAGCCAAAAAAAGTAATGAGATCTAAAATATATGCCAAGTTTTAAGTTCATGAAGTTAAATATCAAATATCTTAAGTAGAGTAATATCGAAACAATTCCAAATCATGACAGAAATTTGGTAATTTATGATTACTGATTAAAATTTGGTGGGTTCACTGTTCAATTTTTCATACATTTTAAAGTTGTGATTAAGTAAGTATTTAAGAGAAAACGTGCCAAGTAAATCCACCAAATTTTAATCAGTAATCATTAATTACCAAATTTCTGTCATGATTTGGGATTGTTTCGATATTACTCTACTTAAGATATTTGATATTTAACTTCATGAACTTAAAACTTGGCATATATTTTAGATCTCATTACTTTTTTTGGCTGATATGACTTTTTACGCGCAGGTCTCATGTACATATAAGAACTTGGCTCTTTTTTTAACATTTATGTTTGTGTTCTGATCTCACTCCATTTTGCAAAGATTTATTTTGCCAGGTGAAAGTCAAGCCCTACCGCTCTACAAAGTTTCATAATTCTATGACAACTGAAAGTGCTCCATACAAATAATAGCAATTCTGATAAAGTGGGTGGATGGCACCCCCCCTGAATGGAAAATTCCAAATTTTCGATTTTTTTCCTTTCTTAGTACTTCAAGTCCTACCGAACTACCAATTTTCATCGTTTTACAACAATCGGAAGTGCTCCATATAATTTATAAGAATTTTTAAGAATGTGGGTTGATACCACGCCTCCTGAATGCAAAATTCCAATTTTTCAATGTTTTTCTTTCTAAGTACCTTAAGCCCTACCGACCTACCAATTTTCATCGTTCTACAACAATCGGAAGTGCTCCATATAATTTATAAGAATTTTTAAGAATGTGGGTGGATGCCACGCCCCATGTATGGAAAATTCCAATTTTTAAATTTTTTTCTTTCTAAGTACCTCAAACCCTACCGACATACCAATTTTCATTGTTCTACAACAATCGGAAAGGCTCCATATAATTTACAGATTTTGAAGTCCTATATCTTGGGAACTACTAATGCTAAAGAGTTGAAATTTGGTGAGCCACCTGTGTTTGATCAGTTCAGCAAATACCGAATTTGAAGTTTCTGACTTTATTGGTACTGAAGTTAGAGGGGGGTTGAAAATCGCCTGAGTTTGTTCCTGTAAAAAGGATGTAGTGCCGCGAACTTGGCTCGGCACTACCGTGCCCTTTGATATGACTGAACTAAAGTTTTGTATTTAGTTTTGTATGAACAAAAACGCTCATACGCCATACATCAATTTTTAAAGAAAGAAATTGTGGACTGAAATTCAACCGTTCGATTAACCCTTTATAACAAAGAAGATTCGATATATTGAAATTCTTGAAATTACTGGTAAAACTGAGAATTTTTCAGCAGCATTGGTGAAAGTCCGAAATGTTTTATTTTTATATGTAACTTATTCTGGACTTTTTTCAATCAGTTTTCTTAAAAAACAGTTCCTTGGGTTGCTCACTTGCTCCGCGGTTTCTTACTCCCTTATTGGGTCTTCTGTCTTGATCACAATTAGAAAAAACAAATTTTGATAGAACGTGGATCTCAAAGTTATCCCGAGAATTAGTTCTCAACCTGTGAAATTTTGAATTAAAAAAAAAGTAATATTATTTGAGTCTTACAAGTATCAAAGTGCGTACTTAAAAAATACTTTATTATAAATCCTGTCACAAGGTTACATTTTTGAGGTTTTTGTTTTCTTTTTCTGTTAAATTTGATTGTGCATGATGAAGCTCCAAGATTAATTCGTATTCAAATAATTTTAGCCAAAGACGATTTGATTTTTGAATCAGTCTTTGCACATTAAATTTCAATTTTACAATATTAGAATATCACAGAACGTTTTTCGATCCCTTTAAAATAATAAATAAAAGCAACAACACAACTAATTTAAATTGTAACTTATTTAAGACATAATGTGCCACCAATATTTTAAATTTAAAAAATGACAGATTGCAGATTATTTTTGGACCGAATTTTTGCTACAAATGCTCTTATGTGCATCGGTCTGTACGTTCACCTGTACAGCTCAAGCTGTAATTTTTATTTCATTAAATTGCATTTAAATGATATTTTCTAAATGGATAGTATTTAGTGTGAACTCTAGCTCTAGCTGGTATTGTAAGATTAAGAAGTTCAATTAACATTGTCATTTTCAGTGATGTCAGCAAAATTCTAACAATATATTTATCTCAAATCAGGACAGCAATGGAAAAGTAACAACTTATTCAATGACTAACCTTATCTAAAATCAACAAATTTTCTGTTTTATATGGCAACATTTTATCACCGTCACCACTTATTTACTTTCGTTATCACTATTACATAATGAGTTCCCGATATGGCTTTGAACTGTGATAGAAGATAGAATGATTAAATATGGAACATCCACAGATTGGCCCAAAACAATTATTATACTTAAAATAAATCAAAAATCTGTAGAATTTAAGTGGCCCTTTAGAAAATGTGCTGCGTAGTATTTTGAGGCACAAACTATTTTTGATGAGATATCATAATATTGTATCTGGATGCAGTCAGAGATAATATTGAGGTACCTATTGGCTACACTGATAAAAATCTGCGTAGCACTTTAATGTGTTAATATCAAGCTGTATATCGTATTAAATTAATGCAATATGTTTTTTGTATTCATAATAACTCAAATATCACACCAATCATTATAATACCAATTAATCATATATAAAAATTTGATTGGCATTGAGCTATAATGTATTTACATACATAATTTTAATATCAAAATAACATCTTTATTAAGATAGATATTTTTTTATCAATGGTGATATTTTAAATGTTAAACGTCTTTTACCATCCATAAATCTTATCAAATTTTTGTTCAACGTGCAATTTTTCTATTCGCTGATTTTCTGAGACTTGAAGTAGATAACGGAATTTTAAACTGATATTCAAAATATATATGTCCAATACAATTATACCAGTACTTTCTTATAGAATATTATTACGAATGATAACCATGATCAAGGCCAATTGATATCTTGTTTTCATCTTAATAAATATTTTTCATAAGTTCTTATGATTAACGTATATATGTACAGTACATGCTTTTTAAAGAGCAATTTGTTTTGTTTATTCCAAAAACAAACGAGATAATAGCAGGGTATAAAGATTAAAGAAGTGTCGAAAGTAATAAACGATTGATCAAATTTCATTAAAATTATACAAAAATATCATTAAAAATCTTATCATTTTCAGGGAAATACTCAATGCTATAACTTAATGTTTTCATAAGATAAATAGAATAGTTCTAATCGGTTTTAATAAATGGATTTCATTCGAATAGTTTTTATAGAAAGGCTTTAACATTCCAAAACAAAAATGACTATTGTTTAGTCAATAGAATTACACAAGAATAACTAATACTTGTATATTTGTTTTACTCCATGAGCGTTCTAAAAACACACATCACACTGCTAAGAGAGTAAGAGGTTAAAGGTGATAATGTGGTGGGGTGGGTAGACTGGGTAAAATCAGAATGTTTGATAGCAAGCTTGATTGATGACAATATGTACATATATTTACTCTTTTTGCGGAAAGATTTAATCTTTTAAGTTGGGGTAACAGGCTTTTCATTCAAAGCGATGAAATATCTTTATTCAACGATTCTTATCAATAGCTGTTGGTACCTGCAATCACAGGTCTATGTCTATAAATGCCAATCATACTTCAGTCATTGCTACTGTTCAAAAGCTGGGGTGGAAATTTGAAGGATTTTATATTTCATAAATGGGCATTTATAAAAAAAAGGAATTTCGTTAATACTTTACACACAGCTTGTTTTACTCCATATTTCAACAATTAAGTCACCATTATTGGCAGTGGCGTAGCGAGCACTTTGGGGGCCCCGTATCAAATATTTTTTAGGGGCCCCCTTTCTTAGGTATAAACTTTTTTACTTGCATCAGCATATTAGGTATGTTCAATTTGATATTTGATTTTGTACAGTAAAAGGGACAAAAACTATTTTTATAAATATGTATTTCGAAAGCCGTTAATTTGTTCAAAAGATTTAAATCTTAGCTCATGAAATTATATTAAAGAAAGAATGTGTTGAAAAGATATCAATAATAATTTTGTAACGTTTGTGCACATTTTTTCCGAAATCGGTTGTAATAATCCTCTTTGTGTAAGATTCCATGAGCTTAAATTTAGGCCAGCTAGATTTTTGAAAAAAATATGAGTTTTCTAGATATGTATATATTTCCAAAAATATTTGTTTGTCACTTTACGGTCAAAATCAAAAGTCACATTTTGAAACGCTATAACTTTTAGGTTTCATTAATAGGTCATTATTTAGATATTGTGACCGCCTGAAAGTTTCTGGTACCTCAATTATTCTTTGTTAAGTGAAATTCGAGTGAGTTATAAGAAAACAAATTCACAGCTCACAACCGTTTCTGAAAAAAATGGCCTTCTCCTTACCTCTTCCACTCAAAAATTTTATTATTATTTATTTTATAATAAGGAGATGAGCCCGAGTACAAATAAAACAAAAAATGTTGTCCATCGAAGGTAAAGTAAAACGGAGCTCTCCATCGAAATTCAGTTTTATAAGAATTATTTCCTGATTTTACCATTTTTTCGTGTCATTCTCCTGGGCTACTGGTATACGTGGCCTGATAAGAAAAAAGTGGTTGCACGTTGCAGTTGTGGTTCCATTAGTTGGTAGGACTTAGATAGACATAACTACACAGGAAGGAAAAGTATCGGAAAGAAACATGTAAACAAAATTGGTAATAGGTAAATTTTAAATAATATATAAATTAGGTTTGTTCATTGAGCCCTGAAGTCACCCCAAGGCTTTTCTTAAACCCTGAATTCTGTGTTTTTGACACCTAGGGTCGCCCTGAGCTCGCCCTGAAATAGATCTAAGTTTCTTGCTGGCGGGAGTTGAGGTGAAAAATAAATTTTTAAAATGGCAGGAGCCCCAAGCATTTTTTTGTGGACTCACGTGCTGCAGGAAATTCTCATTTTTTTAAGAGAAATTCAAGGAATACACTATTTATTTTGATAATAACATAATAGAAATAGAAAATGGAAGCTGTGGTTTGTTTCTAAAAATTTTTTAAGAAAATGTTGATTCTTGCTTATTTCACAATTGAGGACCCTGTGGTGTTTTTTGAAAATTGAAAAACACAGCTTTTTTTTGCAATTCTTGTGGCTGTCAAGAAAACCTGGGTCAACTCTAGGTAAACTTCAACGAGCGAATCTATTAAAATTGTGTATCAAATGCATCTCAATGAAAAATTTCTTACACACGTCAAGTAATCTCGGGGCCCCTATATCTCGGGGGCCCCGTATCATTGATACGGCTGATACCGCGGTAGCTACGCTACTGATTATGGGAAAACCTTTTGAAAATATTCCTTGCAGAACGGGACCGTGGTTAAAACTACACAAGTACTGCGCCACCTCTAATATCAAGCTAGAGCCAAGAAAAATAGACTTTTTCTCCAAAAAAATCCGACAAAGCTGAATTTTGGCGGTGAGTTCCGTTTTGACATCTTAAGAATTTCTGAAAAAGTACCTAAAATTTGGGACGAGCTAACAAATTTTATGGAGTTTTAAGGAGGGTAAAAAGGTTTATTTTTGCTCATATCTAAGGTAAAAATTGTAGCTTATGTAATTTTACCCAAAAAAGATTATCATACCTTTGTTCATACGATATAGATTTAGAGAAAAAAAAATGCAGGAGCTTCATGTTATAGCAAGTTTAATAAATTTTTTTGTTTAAACTACATCAATCGACGGGCAACATTTTTTGACTTTATCAGATTTATAAAAAAAAACAAGTTTTTGGGCTATCCGTAGGAAGGGGAAAGCTACCGTCTAGAATAAGATGGTGATTTTGTTTTTTTTTTTTCATTTAATTTAATTTTACAACAAAATAGCAAAATAAAACTTTTAGGCAGTAAAATAAAATTTAGTGGTGGAGAACCAGGGCCTATAACTCTCAACCATTCCTGTGTGCATGTTGTTGGCAGGAATGGAGGGGACCTACAATATTTTACCAAGTCCAAACGGCTAGATGAGAAGCAATTATTCCTAGCAAGTATGCTCTTGTAGGATTTGTCATTTCTCCGCAAGAGTCAGTACCTCAGGAAAACAGTCCAACGCACTAACCATTATGCCACAAGGTACAACAACAAAATTATCTAAAAAATTAACTATTATATTTTCGAAATATGTTGGTATACGGAAGTCGCCCGGTATTTTTTCGACGCAAAACAAATACTTGCCTAACCAAGAAAGCAAATATAGAAATAATGTACAAATTTTCAAGTTTGAGTCCAAATGCATTACAATATATTATTAAGCTCAAAGCATCATCGTGCCTGATCGAGCTGGCACGTTAAAAGTGTTCCGGACTGAAATGGCGATTTCATTAATAAGATTGTGAAGCGTGTACTTGTCCGATCAAAACGATTAAGGTGTCTATGAACATAAACATTTTTTCTCTGAGCCATCATTGGAATAAGAATTTAATTTTGTGCTCTATTATTTGGTAAAGAGCCCTTAAGACAACGCGAATATGGCGAAAATGGCTATTTTCAAAGCAAATATAGATTACACTATAGCATTTTTTTTTTTGAAAGAAAAAAAAATGTTTAGTAACCCAAAATTCTATATTTTTATTAGGACACTATTGAAGAAAATTTTTAATTGTATACCTAATAAAAATTTTAATAATACAAAATAATACAAAATACAAAAAACCCATATTTGACAGTCAATTTTTTATACCTAAAGTAATTTTTTGGCATATTTTTTAGTGGATATATATTTAATTTACTGTTCACAATTTTCATTAATTATATAATCATTATTGTACCATTTGATATTGAAATTTTAAATTCTTAAAAGGCTCTTTTTGACAGAAAATTCATGTGAATTTGGAAGCTAAAATCAGTTAATCTTACAAAATGCTTTTTTTAAGTACAACAATACGCCTATAAGTTAGTAAAAATACAAAGTTTTATAAACATAAAATATGCAAACAAAAAGTTAGCAAATTACTGGTTTTGTTCACTCCGGAACACCTTAAACTCTTAAAAAATGCATCCTTTCTTACAGCCGCAAACTTACCATCTTTATTTTCATTTTTAATTTCAGCGAACTCCAACAGGGATTACTCGTGAGAACTATGAAGCTGTCGATTTTAGTACTTTGTTCCACAATGAAATTACTGCTTATAATAAAATCATTCCTGAATTGATGAAGCTATCTAATGCAGATCATAGTAGTTACAACTGTCCTACTTATTATTATTCAAACATACAAGAAACAGAAGCTTCAATAGTGCTTAGTGATTTTAAGCAAGATGGTTTTCGAATGTCTGAAAGCCGAATTAATATTTCATTAGAACATACTTTACTGGGAGGTAAGTTAAAAAAAGTGAATTTTTGACACTAAACTACTGCAATGGTAGATATAGTTTTAAAAATACTTATAAATAATTTTCAAACAGTAGTAGTAGTACCTCGTGGCATGATGGTTAGTGCGTTGAACTGTCATGCCGAAGGTGCCACCTAAAAACAAAAATGTTTTATCCGAGGTACTGCCTCTAGCTAGGACCTGACAAATCCTCCAAGAGTATACTTGTCATGAATAAGTGCATCTCATCTAGCCGTTCGGACTCGACAAAAAACAGTAGGTCCCCTCCATTCCTGCCAACAACACCCACACAGGAATGGTTGTGAGTTGTAAGTCACTAGGCCTTGGTTCTCCACGAACTGTTGCGCCACCCAATATTTATATTTTTTAAAATCTTAAACAATGTAAATTTTTGACAATTTTTAGGAATTGTTAAAATACCTTTAAATAACGTTTTTTGACGAGATCGGAGACATTAATTTATATTTTCGGTATTCATGCAATAGTCGTCGTAATCGTAGTAAAGATGTAAACTGTGTAATAATAATTCTTATTTCCCAAACAAATTGTGACAGATTTACATAGTTTAAGACATTACTATGTTTACGACGGCTTTACGCTGTTGTATAAGACCCTTATTTTATTTGTTATTATTAAATTAAAGCATAATGTATCGATACGTTATAATATGAAGAGTGACTTTTCAAAGGGCGATATATTAAGTTTTCCCTGTTTTTGAACTAAATGAACATTTTTGTCCCAAAATACAAAAAGAGTCCTTAAAATCGGACTCCATATAATAATAGACTAAGAGCCCACAGCAGATTTTGGGTGTGAACGATAGCAAAAAAAGAAGTGTAGGCGTCGAAAGCTTCTTTAAAGACTATTCAAAAAATCAAAGTCTTGCAGTCCACAACTGGGGCCTTTGCGAGAAACAGTGCATCGAAAAAAAAAATATGAATGCAACTTCGAGGATAATGGTGTTAGCCGAAATTGGTTTTCAGTCCTTCCTTGAGAAGCTCCGCGGATCACATATCATGGAATCTGAGAACATTTAAGTGTATAGTTCGCTCTACCGGACCGTTTAAAAAATTCAAAATTCTAAGTGAAAAACGGTTTTTTTAAACAGTCTGGCAGGGTGAATTAAACACTCAAATGATCTCAAATTCCGTGATATGGGATCCGCGGAGCTTATCTAGGGAGGGGTGAAAACCAATTTCGGCTAACACGATTTTCCTCGAAGTTGCATTCATATTTTTTTTTTCGATGCACTGTTTCTCGCAAAGGCCCCAGTTGTGGACTGCAAGACTTTGATTTTTTTAATAGTCTTTAATGAAGCTTTCGACGCCTATACTTCTTTTTTTGCTATCGTTCACACCCAAAATCTGCTGTGGGCTCTCGGTCTATAAGCTTTCACATAAAATTGTATACAAAGTTTTCGAACAAGAGTTTTCATTTTCAATTTCGCGTCATTTTCTAAATTGTAAACATTAAACTGTCATGTCATTGCGATCACTATTGATTAGTCAAAACTTGGCGGTAATTAAAAATGTATCGATGTATACCTACTAGCACAGTGTGTTGAAATACTAAAAATTCACTACAAAATTGTTGGTGAAAAAATCGCAGAAACGTTTAGATAGGCTCGAACAATTTTTAGTCGGACAAAAATCCTTTTTTCTACTGTTAAATATTTTGATTTTTGACATTGCAGTTTGATTCAATAATAGTTGAAGCATTAGGATCAGGATTTTTTTATGAAATCAGTTTCTAAATATAAAATTTTTAACATCAAATTTGATAAATAAATGTTAGTTAAAGCAAAAAAAGAGCATACTTCATAGACGATTATTTTTAGTTACATGATTCTTTTTATTGTTTCTTTATACATTATACTTTATACATTCTAAGTATAAACAAATTAAATTTTAGTCAAAAAGAATTACATATATTATAATAGTAGAAAAATTTGTTTGTGCGAATTTTTTTTTGGTACCTTTTTTATGTAAAATTCAAAATTCAATTAAGAAAAAGTTAATGTCCCTTGGTCTTCCCCTGTTGGACTTATAGTACATATTATGCACTGAACTATGATGTATCGAATACAAACAAAAATAGCTTCTTAAGTTGGGTTTGTGTGTAAATGGAAATCCACACAACTGCAGTGCATGCTGCAAGTTATGCATCAATTTATATTGAATAATTTTGAATGAACAACAACAACTTACGTGTGTTACCACCATTAGTATTTAGGCTGGAGTTATAGCTATTTCACGAGAACCACCTTGATCATCAGACTCCTTTAGTGGTGCTTAGTCTGGTTATGCTCGATAAACAACGAAACCTGCATTGTGATTGAGCAGAACATGAGGCTTCATTGGTGGTGTGTAGTACATCGTCCTCTGAATTGCAAGGTTCATGGTTCGCTTCCCAGATGACGGCAAAGAGTTTTACAATAAATACGAGCATAACCAGACTAAGCACCACTAAAGGAGTCTGATGATCGAGGTTGCTCTCGTGAAATAGCTATAACTCCAGCCTAAATACTTGGTGGTAACACACGCAAGTTGTTGTTGTTCATTCAAAATTATTCAAAAATAGCTCCTAATACCTGCAAGCCTTCAAATGCATTGAGTTTATGTTTTAAGACCACCGAAAACAAAAAAATTGAATGACTTTTTTTTATGAAATCTAAAAACTAAATGATGGAAAAACTTATTTGTATGTTATTTGTGGAGCTAAATCAATCCAATCCACCTTGTTATAAAAATTTTTAAAGAACCCTAAAATATACAATTTATGATTTCCTTAAAGCTCTAGAAGACTAACGTTTACGAAAACGAGTATTTATTTTTTTAAGTTTTAGTAGGTGTTACTTCTCTCCAATACACCTCTAAAAAGTGTGCGTGGTACAAAACTTTGTATGACCTTATTTTTAGAAAAGAAACCAAAAAATCCCTCAAAAGTGGAGGGGCAAACATTTTGCATCATTATTTGTTCTTAACCTGTTATTAAGGCAATTTGTTTTGTTTTCATATGTCCATTCTTTAATTCGAAAATTAGTTTTTGATGCCATGGGTATAACCAAAAATATGATTTGTCAATTTTTGTGATGAGGAGATTTTTCATGATTTTTTGAGATATCACATTGTTGGTTATACCCATATGACTTCAAAAACTAATTTTCGCCTCTTTTTGAGCTAGAGCCGTCTTGCTGGTTGTGGCGAGTGGCGACACTTAAAACGTTTGGCATGCATATTTTTGTGATGAGGAGATTTTTTATGATTTTTTGACTTATCACATTTTTGGTTATATCCACGACATCAAAAATTAATTTTCGCCCCTTTTGAGCTGTTATAGGCTGGGTGAGGCGACACTGAAAACGTCTGGGACCACAAAAATTCATAACCAAAACGTAGTTCTGTATAGTTTAAACATATATATAAAAGGGGTTATACCCCCTTCCCAAAAATCCGTAAAATCACCGTTTTCAACCCCCCTTCTCCAGCCCTGGCGACAAAAGAATCCTGTCAGACGACTGGATTTGATATATCAGGACTCTATAACCTCAACATAAACTTTCGTGAATTTTGGTTATACCTTCACCTATAAAATTTGCTGCCAGCTCTCGGTCTATAAGGAAAACATATGACCTGTTTTTCGTGCAATACAGCCGAAACTATTTGAAAACTTGATGAAAAATGTAATCAAAAGAATCACGATTGGTATAAGGAGAGCCAAAGCGGTCATTCGTACGTATTTAATTTAATTAATAACTGCATAGAATATAACGTCGCACACTGGGACCTCTTGTATGGAGAGCGTGCTCAAAATCCAAAATTGAAACTAACGGTTTCGAACAAAATTGTAATGTGGATTCAAAGTTGACATGATTGCTTATCAATATGTCAAGTTTTGAAGTTTTGGGAGACAGAAATGTAATAGAAAATAAGCGATAAAAGCAGCAATTCATGTAAATTCTAAAATCCATTGCGCAGTTGTTGGTCTTTTGAAAATTCGAAAAAAATAAATTTGTGGTGAATACAAAAATATAAAAAATATATTGGCATCAAATGAAGGTCAGTAAAAATAAAAAAAATGTTTTTATCAAATTAGATCAACATATTTCACTTGCATTTTAAGAAAATTGAAAAGTTACGTAAAAATGTTCAAAAATTTTTTTCTTTATTTTGCGCACGATGCTTTTAAAACTGAATACTCGGTTTAGTAGTATCAATATTCCTCTATATGAAACAGAAGTCAAAAGTGAGAGCATGGTGCGCAAAACAGAAATAAGATTTTTTGAATATTTTCTACGTAACTTTTCAATTATTTTAAAATGTAAGGGAAAAATGTTGTTCTAATTTGATAAAAATATTTTTTCATTTTCCACTGACCTTCATTTGATGCCAATATATTTATTATATTTTTGTATTCACCGCGAATTTATTTTTTCCAAATTTTCAAATGACCTACAACTGCTCAATGGATTTTAGAATGTACACGAATTGCTACTTTTATCGCTTATTTTCTATTACCCTTCTGTCTCCCAAAACTTCAAAACTTGACATATTGATAAGCAATCATGTCAACTTTGAATCCACATTATAATTTTATACGAAACCGTTAGTTTCAATTTTGCATTTTGAGCACGCTCTCCATACAAGAGGTCCCATTGTGCGTCGGTTCGAAGGTAAAACTCACTAACTAACATATTACACTTTTGAAGGAAATTTAATTGAAACATACTTTTTAAAGCTGAAAAGTCACATTCCGAACATTTTTAAATGATGTTCCCGGGCTAACCTTTCAATGTCTAGCCATAATAATCGTGCAAAATGAGTCTTTTTGGATTAGAAAAATGCATTTCATTCTCATTTTCTTGAACATTTTTTTCTGCACTTAATGAGTTTTACCTTTGAACCGACGATAAATAAAAATGAAAACCTAAACAAAATTGCATTTTTTGAATGATTTAAAATGAAATGTATTTCGATTACTCATTAGTATGGAAATTTGAGATTATTCGATTTTTCAATTTTCTAAAAAAAAAAATACTAAAAGTATTTAAATTCCTTTAAAAAGTCACCCCTTATACAAACATATTATATAGCGAAAAGTACTTTGATATGTTATGTATTGCGTAAAGTTTTATTTATAATTTTTTTTAATTTGTCTTAAAAAATAACCAAAATAATTATTTATGATTGTGATTTCAGTGGAACACATTGGAGCTTTCCATGGATTATGCTATGCCTTCAAAACTCTTAACAAAAAAGAATTTGATAATGTTGCTGCATTGGCAAAGGAATCTCGTTATGCAAAGCCACCACCAGCAGAATGGAACTGTCTTGGTCCCATTACGGTTAATAGATTAATAAAAGCTACAGATAAATACTATCCAGAAATTCCCAAAGATTTCCAAGAAAAAATCAAACAACTTCTAACTGATGGTCACGCATATAGTAAGGAGCGAGTTAAACCAATTGAGCCTTATGCTACACTTTGCCATGGTGATTACCTGAGAAACAACATTGCATTCGCTTACGATGACAATGAGGTAAGCAATTTCATTAATTTATTGAAAACAGTATTTCATTAATATTTTTTGGATTTCAGAACCCAACTGTACCGAAAAAGGCAATGATGTTTGATTTCCAAACATTGAGATACTCTTCGCCAATGGTAGATTTAACAACGTTTTTAACAATTTCTACAGGAATGGATGTCAGAGTACCAAACTTCGATAAAATTTTTGATACTTATCATCAGACACTTTGTTCGACTTATGCAGACCTCACCCAAAAAGAGCTTCCATCGTTCATGTCAAGATCTAATATGCTAAAAGAATATGTGAGGTATCTTCTTTACAGTCTTGGAATCGCCGCATTCTTTCTTCCGAATATGCATGAACCGAATAACATACTTGGAGAAAACATGCTTGGGGAAAATTTTAACTTCGAATTAATTGAGGCAGGTATAATGGCTCTTGGTGGAGAACCAGCTGACAAGGAGCTTGCATCTTTACAGAAAGAACTATACGAGTTCACGGTTAACGAAGGTGTTGATATTTTTGAAGGATTTTTGTAGGCAGGTCGTTTTTAATGGTAGTAAAAATTAACATTGTATTTAATGTCCTCAGTTCAGAGAAGACAAATATACAGGTTTCACATAATTTCATATGAAGACATTGGAAATTAATTTCCTTAGCTAATTTAAATAAAAACAATTTAAATATTTATAATCATGGTCTCTTATTGTGTAAACTGACTCCATAAACGTTAAACAAACAAAAATATTGTCAAGTTTTTTGAGTTTGTGAAATATGGAGATACGGATGAAAAAGTTGATTGATTGGTAGAGGTTACTTAAGACTCAAAAAGTACGATTTCAAGACATCTTGGTAAAGACATTAAGAGACTTAGTGCTAAGTCTTTATTTTGGCTGATTTAATTGATTACTGCTTCAAAAAGCGACATGCTTATAAATCGAAAGAAAGCGTTTTTAGACTGGATATTTCTTAAATTAAAGTTTCTGCTGAACTTTTGCTGTGTGACAGTGTCTTAATTATTGACCAGTTGTGCTGAAGGAAGGGCTTTAAAACCTTAATGCATATAATATTTTTAACAGCATAAGTTAATATAATAAAAAAGAATGTCCTCAACCAAAAACATTGAATACCATCATGTTACCACCCCTCACAGTGAACATGTTTCTAATACTATAGGTTTGTCAAATTTAATAGGGGTTAAGCACAAAAGCCATTAAATCTGATTATAAAGTCATTTAATTTTGTGTTACAATCGAATCACTCCCAAGACAAAAATTATTTGACCCTAGAATATGGCAAAACACCATTCCATTGGAAAAGAAACAAGTTTGTAATATTTAGGACAAAACTTATTCCTTTTAGCAAACCTATGAGATGCCTACACATACACATACGGTTCTTCATGCTCCTCCCGATATAAAAATAATACAATTGAACTTTTGATTCAGATTCAGAATTATAGACTGCAAAAGTATATAGACAATCATAATTCAATTATATATAAATTCACTAAAGTAAAATGTATGTAAATGTCACAAAATAATGAAAGATATTTCAATCCAGCAAAACATTCTATTGAAATGGGCTATTAGGCTATTGAATATACTTACCCTATAAAATAGGGCACTAAGAAGTTCAAGGGTTTTTAATGCAAAAATCATTCAATGGGTCATTGAAGATGAGAAAACCGGGGAGTCTCATTAAATTACATAAATTAGGAAAATGCACATATGCAAATGCTGCAACGGAAATTAATGGACATAATAATCGCACTTTTTTATGAATAGTTACAAAATAAATACAAAAATATGATTTTAAAAAGTCAAAATAAGCGGGTTTGACTGTACTGTCAGGTCAGATTTTTTTCAGATCTTATTTTGGAAGTTCGTAGACTGTAATAGTCACTTTTTTTTACTAATCACGGTTCAATAAACAATAATAAAATAAAAAACAAAGTTTTGTATCAAAAACGCTTCATTTTTATTGGGAGCCCGGCGTGCATTTCCGCCCCTCCTCAAAAAACCGGTGAATTGATTTTAATAAAACTTTGCAAAAATAGTTAAAGGTATATACAAAATATTCCCTGCAAATTTGAGCTCAATCTATGCATTTATTTCGAAATCAATAGCATACATACAAAGGCACAATGAATTTTATAAAAAACAGAGGCTGCATCGTTCAAACAGGTATGACAAATACTTTTGGCAGGCTAGGGCCTGTCATACTGAATTTTTCTGAAATTAATTAAAATTACCTTTCAAATGACATTTATTATGTCCATTTCCTCGATGACGGGACTTTTGATGTCACCGACTCCCGGACTAGGAGAACCGTCAAAAGAGAAAAAACCCTGCGCAGAACGAAAAAGAGTCTAGCAACGCCACCAACACCCGCCTGTTCAGCAAAACAGCCATCAACTGGCATCTGGTTATATAACCGGCACACAAGCTCTTCCAAACAATGAAAGGAACCTAGTCACCGAAGCACAGGGAATTGTAGACGTGTTCCTATGTCCTGCAAGAAGTACAGAGGCATATCCCTGCTTAATGTTGCCTACAAGATCCTATCCAACGCACTATGTGAGCGTCTTAACCTTTATGCAACATTATGATCGGCACTTACCAGTGTGGCTTCAGGCCAGGCAGATCAAGGATAGACAAAATCTTCACATTGAGGCAAAGTCTGGAAAAGATCACAAGGAATTTCAAGTCGAGACCCACCACTTATTCGTCGATTTCAGAGTCGCATATGACAGCATTAGTCGCCAAGAGCTTCTATTGGCGATGTCGGAACTCGGGATCTCGAAAAAACTGATCCAGCTATGCCGCATGACGTTACAGAATATGCGGTGCAACGTGCAAATGGGTAACAGCTCATCCGAGCTATTCCAGACGTGTACAGAGTTCAGGCAAGGAGATGTGCTATCCTGGAGCAGATAGTGCGCAAGAGTGGTGTTAACATGGAAGGCACTATCTTCAACTGGTCTTCTCAACTGCTTGGCTATGCGGACGACATCGATCGACATCATCGGCCGCTCCAAGTGAGCTGTACTTAAAGCATTCACAGCTATTGATGAACAAGTGAAACTCGTTGGTCTTGAAGTGAATGAGTACAAAACAAAGGATAAGCTATCAACAAACAAAGCTTCGTCTGTAACATCATATGTAAATTGTTGTTTTCATCATCTGCTTGAGTTGGGGTTGCTAGTGGCAACTTGCTACTCACTCTTATTATTACTTTCAATTATTAATTTGATGCTCAAAGGAAAACATTAAAATATGGTATTTCAAAAGTCAATTGTTAAAAAAACTGACCAACTATTCATTAAACATGCATAAATAATATTCTTCCAAACGTTCTATATTAATTAGGGTGGTCGTTAAAAAAGAGGTCAACCCGGATGGGCCCAAATCGGCTCTAAATGAAGAAAAAAAATTCTCTAATTTTTTCAGATTTTTATTTTCATCCCCTATAGTCGCTGTAGGGGTAAATTCGCGTAAGGTCTGCCAAAAAAATTCAGAGCATGTAGGTGGGAACAAGACAAGAAAAAAATCCTGCAGGAGGGGGGTAATATCTCCCCCCACTTGGCAATTTAGTAAAATATTTGCATAAATTAATTAAAAAACAACGGCAATACTAACAGTAATGTTTTGTAGCTTTTTGGAAAGCCAGAAGTCCATTCTTAAGGCTTGTTTTTAAATCAAGTTTTTCTGATAAACAGTTTTGGCAAAAAATTGTTTCAAACTCAACATTTTGAAAAAAAAAAATAATAGTAAATAATAAAAACTATGCGGTTACCAAACGTTTCCTTCAGTAAATCAATTGTAGCACGAGCTGTGTGATATGTTGCGCCGTCTTGTTGAAACCACAGGTAATGCACATCATGGTTGCTTAATTGATGAACGAAAAAGTCAGTTATCATGGATCTATAGCGGTCACCATAGACTGTAACGTTCTGGCACGCATCGCTTTAAGGAAGGAAGCACACCAAACAGTTAATTTTTGTGGATGTAACGGTGTCTCAACATACACTTGAGGATTATCATCACTCCAAAAAACAACTTGCTCATTTCGAATATTGAAATCAATAAGTGGCAATAAGCACCAAAACACTTTACAAGAAGTACATTTTGAAGGCTAGAATCTCAAATGGCTTAGTCGTTTTTTTGGTTTTAAAAATCGTGGGCGTGATGGATTCTTAATACCAAAAAAGTAATAAGTATTTCCGGATTTTCGCATTCGGGATTATGGCATTCGGTATTCTGGCATTCGGGATTTTAGCCATTCGGGATTGTGCCCACTCGGAATTTGGTACATTTGGGATTTAATCTTTCAGGATTTTGGCATTCGAGAATTTTTGACATTTTTGGATCTTGGCATTCGGGATTTATGTCGTAACCAACCAGTTTAAAGTAGTTTCAATAAACTATAGCTTGATCGCACATTATTTGCCTAGTGGGTGATAGGCCTTGGCTTTAGGATCTTAACAACCCATATGTGGGATATTTGCAAGAAATTTATGCCATCTAACATATAATTTGTTTTTCTGCAAAAGGACGAGAATCTCGAAAAATTGAATTGCATTGCAACAAATTCACGTTGAAATCACTTCAATCTAATAACATACACATAGTTCAGGTACAGTCCAGACGGAATTCCTACCACAGTACTAAAAAATTGTTGTGACTCCATTTGTACTCCTTTCCATATTATATTCAGTCAGTCCCTCCAAGAAGGGAACTTCATTGAAAAATGGAATCTGTCTAACTTGGTCTCTAAATCTGGTTCCAAAAATGAGGTATTTGTAAGCTTTCCGCAATCTCCAAATTTTTTGAAAGTATGGTAAAAAATAAGCTTCATTTTATCACAAGTGAATATCTATCAGAAGTTCAGCATGGTTTCGTCTCCGGTCGATCTTCTGTTACCAATCTGACCTATTTCACTTCGCACGTCACTCATGATATGGAACAAAAATTTCAGGTGGACGCAGCTCACACTGACTTTGGCAAAGTCTTTGATTCGGTAAACCACCAAACACTTCTGAAAAAACTTGGGATTTCATTGTCAACTACTATGGTAATCCTCATATCTATCTCTTAGAACACAACGAGTTAAGCTTGGAGATACATACACCGGTATTCATAAACGCAAATGAAACACAAATTATCTTTGATCAGTGAATTAAGTGTCAAATCATATCAATAAATCAAAATTCATGGCATTAAACTAACTCACCAAGGTAGGTACATTAAACGAGTAATTAAGTTAAAAATACTTCTGTCATTGTTGCCAAAAACTACAGCTAAAAGGAAACAGATGCTTGTGACACACATGCTATCTACAGCCTCAAATTAGAGAGTGTATGTGCGAAAGTTCACATTTAGTGAGAAAGTGTATGTGCAGTTCCATAAATAGTCTCTGGAAAGAGCAGAGTTCTTGTTGATTGTAGTAGATTTTCGTTAAGTTTTTGAACTTAACGTGGATTAGCCATTTATATTTTTATTGATATGAAATTTTAATTCGTGAACTAACTTCTGATTGACGCTTTAGTTAATTTGTGAACTAGAAGATATCTGAGCAATTTTTATTGATAGGGCTGATAGTGTTCAAAGGAAATTCAGGTCGTTTACCATTGCTTTCACATTTCACTCAAGAGGACACTCTGAATCCAATGGATCAGCGCTTGTTTCTTTTACTTAATTCTGAAGTTTTGTCCCTGGATTGGTGACTCATTAAATAGAAACTTTTTGTTGGAACACAAATAGTGAAATTAAAAACAATAGTGAATCCACCCCTACCCCTAACTTACAAATAATAATTTTGGTTTTTTTTTTCTTAGTTTGTTTATTAAATTATAAATGGTGTTTTTTTCGTGTGGTTTTCAAGAAGAAATAAAACGCATATAATTTAATGTTATGGCCAAAAATTTTCATAATTTTCATTAATGATATTGTCTCGATGTTTGAACATTGTGAATGTCTATTATATGCCGATGATCGGTAACTATTTTTAAAAGTTTCGAGTTTGAATGATTGTCAACTAATTCAATCTGAAATTGATTCTCTGTCAAATAAGTGTTACATCAATGGCCTCAAATTGAATATCAAAAAGTGTAATGCTATTTCTCTCAATCTCAATGTTTGCTATTCACCTTTACGACTACAATTAAATCTGAAGCTTTAGAAAGGTGTTTCAAGCATTAAAGACTTACAGCCCTATCAATAAAAACTGCTCAGATATCTTCTAATTCACAAATTAACTAAAACGTCAATCAGAAGTTAGTTCACGAATTAAAATTTCATATCAATAAAAATATAAACTGCTAATCCACGTTAAGTTCAAAAACTTAACGAAAATCTACTACAGTCAACATGAACTCTGCTCTTTTTAAAGACTATTTATGGAACTGCACATACACTTTCTCACTAAATGTGAACTTTCGCACATACACTCTCTCATTTGAGGCTGTAAATAGCATGTGTGTCACAAGCGTCTGTTTCCTTTATCTCTAGTTTTTGGCTACAATGACAGAAGTATTTTTAATTTAATTACGCGTTTAATGTACCTACTTTGGTGAGTTAGTTTAATGCCATGAATTTTTATTTATTGATATGATTTGACACTTAACTCACTGATCAAAGATAATTTGTTTTTCATTTGCGTTTATGAATACCGGTGTTACAGCCCTATCAATAAAAACTGCTCAGATATCTTCTAATTTACAAATTAACTAAAACGTCAATCAGAAGTTAGTTCACAAATTAAAATTTCATATCAATAAAAATATAAACTCATAATCCACGTTAAATTCAAAAACGAAAATCTACTACAAGCAACAAGAACTCTGCTCTTTCCAAAGACTATTTATGGAATTGCACATACACCTTCTCACTAAATGTGAACTTTCGCACATACACTCTCTCATTTGAGGCTTAGATTGCATGTGTGTCACAAGTGTATGTTTCCTTTTATCTCTAGTTTTTGGCAACAATGACAGAAGTATTGTTAACTTTATTACTCGTTTAATGTACCTACTTTGGTGAGTTAGTTTAATGCCATGAATTTTGATTTATTGATATGATTTGACACTTAACTCACTGATGAATACCGGTAACCGGTGTTAAGTGTTATTCTTGATTCCTCTCTTTTAAAAGTCATTTCGATTATTTGGTTCGTAAGGCCAACTCATTAGTAAGCTTCATAACCCTAAATGCAAAAGACTATACAGATCCCTTCGTATTATTAGCTTTGTTTACATCACTTGTCAGATTACTTTTGGAATACGCAGATGATATTTGGAGTTTCACATATAAAGTCCACTCTGATCGAATTGAAAAAAATTCAAAGATAATTCACGAAATATATATTTAAAAAAATGGGTTGGGGCTTTAGCCCTGGGTATGAGACTGATGCCAATTACTTGGAATAAAGAAGTTACAATCAAGAAGAAATAAAATGCACGACTGAGTCGCACGTACTTGCTCTTATGTTCAAGACACTGCGAGTTTAAGAAAATTGTATATACAAACATGGAAATTATGAGAGAAAAATGTAGAGACAGTTTTGACAGTTTGAGGTGAAAAAAAGTATGCCATCTTAATTCATGATGGAATATGATTGTACGGGAAAAAAAATGTTGAAATTGTTGGAGCGGTTTTTTTTAAATTAATTTTTTATATATAAAATTCTTGAAACATTTTTAAGAACAAATTTTGGTATGCAGATTTAAACTTTATATTTATGTCTATATAAAAACAAAATTTGAATCAAAATTGTAAACCCGTTTTCGAGATATCGAATTTTCAAAAAAAAAGTTTGAAACTTTTTTAAAAATCCAAAAACTTTTTTTTTGGAAATTTTGATATGCAATATTATTTAATCTTATCTGAAATTTCTATAAAAAATTCATTTAAATCCGCTAAGCCGATAACGAGAAAACTCAAAATAAAAAATACGTTCTATGTGTAAAATTTTATAATTTTTGATGGTAGATCGTACTAATATTAGTATATCAAAAAAGTGTAATCAAAATCGTAGGAGTCAATTTCAAGCAAAAAGTATTTTCCTTTGCGGTTTTTTCACTTTTGTATGGAAGGTACCGTTATTTTTTCATAAATGTGAAATATTTTCCAAAAATATTTTAGAGAGTACTAAAAAAGTCTTAAATATCGAGTTTCAAAAAAATCTATGATGCCGTATTCGAAATATTTGATTTTCCAAAAAAAAAATTGAAATATTTTTTAAAAATCCAAAAAATATTTTTTCAAAAATGTTGGTACACAAAACTATTAACATTTTTTGGAAGCTTCTGTATAAGAAAACTAATTGAAATCGGTCATACCATTTTGAAGAAAATCAAAAATTAAAAAATGGTTCCTTGGGAGGTACCATTAATAACCAATTTTGAAAAATGGTTTTCCACCCAAAAAAAGCCTTTACTAAAATAAATTTATTGAATTTTTTTTAAGAAAAGTTGTCGAGCCGTTTTTGAGAAAAATACGATTATGTAAATTTGCCAAAAAAAAAAATGTATGGCAGGTACCGTTATTTTTGGTTCTAAAAAAAATGAAAAAATATGTGGTCATAATCACCAAAAACCACTATATACCAAGTTTGAAGAAAATCGATCGAGCCGTTTAGGCAGTAGACGAACAGACAGACAGACAGAATTGTGCCACCCACTTTTTTGGTGTTCTCTATCATCGTAATATCATGTTTGATTGTTATCTCAATTTTTTTTTTCACGAATCCAAAACTTGCCTTATAGTACCTATAACCGCAAATAAAAATTCATAGTGTAATGCTGATTAGAGACTAACTATGCTACCATATTAAATGTCCACCGCTTCTTGCTGTAGTACCTATCTATGTTCCCGCAAGGTATGTAATGTACATAGAGAGCTAGAGTATTCTTATTTCAAAGAACTCATATTATTATCGGCTAAGAGTGAGAAGTAACTAATTCCACATTTTTTTTTATCATTAAAGACCATTTCAAAAATTGCTAAGAAATACAAAAAACTAAAAAATATTTTCAATTTCACAATAGCAATAACGAGTGTTGAAAAATACTAAATGTAATTTTGGTTTTATTCAATTAATGCGAACACTTTTTCTTAAAGTAATTTTTTGTAAAATGCAAAATAGGAGTTACCGGCTTTTCATTCAAAGCCGACGATATGACAAACTATGGTTGTAATGAAACTTTATCTAAGTCGATTGTAATTTCAATGAAGTATTATATTTCAATGAAGTCTCTACAAACATTGATTTTATATAATTAATCGTAATACATTTAAAATTGTATTATTGTAATAATTCACTTTTTAATTTATCTCTTGGAGTTCTTATATCTGTTAGCAGTAATATTGCTTGTTAAAATAAAATAAATAAATTCATTTTTTTAAATCCAAAGCTAGCAAATTAAAATCTTGCGCGAGATTTTAATTTGCGAGATTTTGATTTAATAGATGAATTTTTTGCTATGCAAATTAAAGCGTTCTGAATAAAAGAGAAAACGGAAATTTCCAAATGCAGATTGCGAATTAAAAGCAAAAAACAAATGCCAAATAATTGTTATCCCCGGAGTATATTTTCTATTAATAAAGTTTTCTTTCAATATTAACTAATTTATTTTTTCTCTGCAGACAATGATTGCTTAAAGCCTTAATTTATTTTCTAGTTATTTTCATAAGCGTGTGTGTATTGTGAAGAAAAAAATCTAATTTCGTATACGTACATAAGTAACTCAAGTTTCTGGTAATCCTTTATTCCTGCTAGTCTGTGTTCTCTTTGTTTATTTTGACAACGGGATAAAAGACTAAGAAGCTGTTGATGAATTTCCCATTGCAAATTATGGAGAACAACTATGTGCAACAAAACAAATTAATGTCCTGTAATTTTTCCATTACCCATCACAAGTATATATTTTTATTTTAGAAAAATAAAAAGCGGGAAAAGTTCGTGGATGAGTATCCCCAAAAGTCTTATCTTCTATCTGCTTTTATTTCGTTTTTATTCTCCCATTTTCAACAACTGGAGAGCCAATTTAAATACAATAATTTTTTTTTCTATTTCCGCAAAAGTGTTCGTCGTCCTTTTTTTAGTACCTCTTTAAATACTACAATCTGTATTGTTCCATTGAAAATCCTTTTTATTTTGTTTTAAGATTCGAATGTACATTTCTCCCAAGTGTTTCCAAAGTAAACTGATTTTCCTTTTTTTCTCCTCCTACATTCTTTTCCAAAGGGACAGAATAATAATGGCAAAGAATGAAAATCATCAAAGGAAAGTGTAAAGGAACAAATTTAATGTATTGAAATGTTACTTTTATGGAGTGGAAGTTAGAGGGACAAAGAACCGCCTGGATTAAGATTTTCTTCTGGAGATTTTGAACTGAAATTTGTTTTTCAACGAGTCTACCATAAAATGTTCGTTATTTGTGAGGCTGGGGCATATCTGCTTTTCAATATAAAAATAATTCAGTAATCATATGGGACATAGTCCCAACGCAAATTTCTAGATTACTGTATAAAAAAGTTAAACATACTTGAAAGATGAACATTAAAGCTAGATTTATTCCAGTACTAACTTTTTAAAATGTCTAACAATAAAAACTCTCTAAGGTGAATGGTACGAGTAAAGCAAGCCCAGGTAAGCTAGCTGTGATTTATTCTACTTGATGTCCAGTGGCAGTTATCAATGACGAGAGAATCCATGCAAAACGGGTAAACGATCAGCTTAAGTGGAGGAAGAGCTGCTCGAAATATTGTATCTTTGCCAAAATTCAGAACTATAAAGGGTTATAAATTCCCCGTTCTGATTAAATAACATTGCTCAAAGTTAAGATAGACGTGATGAAATAACTATACTTGATGAGTTGACCAAAAATGGTCAAAGTCCAAGTCATTGACAAACAAGCATTTCCAATCCCAGTTCAATTCTGTTGAACATAATTATCATGAAGTTGAATCAACGATTTTGAAAAAAATCTTTAAATTAAGGTCTGTATAAATAATGTATTTAAGAGATGTGGCAGATAAATCTTGATAAATACATTTTACGAGGTGTCTAAATAAAACTTCACAAGATTTTTAAAATAAATTTTTTGAAAGCATTTATGTACCTGTACATTGGGGATAATTTGACGTATTTTTTTTTAAAGCGTGTACATTTTAAACCTACTATATAATTCAATTTTTAAAATTAATACCTTGATGCTGCTGGGACCATATCTTAGAAATTAAATTTAATCCAAAGGAACTTTCTGTTTATAAGGGCTGACAAGCCTTGTCTAGAGCCTAGAGGTGGGGTAGAGGGGAAATTGCTACAGGTGCCCTGCCGTAAGAAGCACTTCACCACAATCAACTCGGTAATACATTAAAGGTGATGCCATGAATCGAGATTTCAATCGACATTTTTAAAGTTTTTGATAAGATCTTTACTTACGGAATGAACAATGAAGTATAAATGCTCTGGCTCTCGATCTTTCTGAAGTGATCATTACTAACTCCTTTCGATATGTCATCAATCTCCATTTAGCACCTGCCAAGCAATTTCTCAAAGCTGAAAGTCGAAACCCCACGTAAAAAATTTACAGGCATCGTTAAAAACCTCCTGTTTAGTTATTTGTTATCGTGTATTTAAAGGAATAAAAAAGAATGGAACGGTATTTTCAACACAAAATGCCTTTTTAAAATCTATTTATTACTACAAAATACATACGCTAGTGGGACTGTAAGTGAGACCAGCATTTCGTTTTGACCTGAGGGGTTGAGCTTTGGTATACAAATAGTCCATGTCCTTACTTTCCTTTAAAGAAGTGTTGCCAAGGTGGCAACACTTTCAGAAGGATAAGAGAAGGGTTGCCACAATTCCGAAATGTTACTTATAGATCGAAAATCAGGGGTCGGACAATGACCCGAAAACTCCCGTTCGATTCAGCGCCTTTGAAACCATAGGACAACATTATTGTTTTTCTCCCAACCCTCCCCTTGCACGAAGAGGTGGAAAAAATCGTTTTGGAAACAAAATTTGAAAAGCCAAGAAAAGTTAGAAAATATTTGTTTTAGTAAAATTTAAAGATAGTGTCGACGCAGAGTTTCACAATCTACTACAGTACATCCAGAGTTGATTGGAAACCTACTTTGGATTTTTTAAAAAGCCCCTTTCAAAGTGGTGGGGGGGGATATGAAAGATTAACAAACTTAAATATTTATCTTAGAATAATATATATAAGTGAACTAGATACAACTTCCTTCAAAAAGTTAAAGCCTTCTTCATAAATGATGACCGAATTACTATTGTGAAACACGTAAAATATTACCAAATTTCAACAGCATTGTCACGAAACTTGGTCCACATATTTCATTTGTCATAAGCAACAAAAATCAAAGCAGTCTACAAAAATATTTGTTGCGAAAGGGTGTTTCTTTCAATGTATTAGACAAATTTTGAACTACTTCCATGAAACCCTCGGAACCAAGAATCAAAAAAGACCATTCAAATATCCATAGTCTTAGGGTCTTTTTTGAGAGGTATAATGTCGTACCTATTCTAGTAAAAAATACAATCATTTACAGACATTTACTCTTTAGAAGTAAGATAACTTTTTTATGTGAGCTTGTATATCTACTGTATTTTAATATTATTGGATTCAGCATTAAAAAATACCTTTAAATCATGCACCATATTACATTTATGTATCGTGGTTTCAAAAACATAAAAATGTTCGGTCAGACACTCTGCTTCTCATTCCCTATTGAAAAACACCCTCAGAAAGTTTATATTTGTTTGGTCTCTTTTGTTTCTTGGTCTTGATGAAAAGTCAAATGTTTTCACCAATTTTCATTAACGTTCCAGTTTCGGGAGTTGCAATCTTGGCAACACTTCTTAAAAGTAAAAGTTAGGAAATGAACTATTAGTGTACTAAAGCTCAACCGTCAGGTCGAAATGAAAGGTATGCCCTCATATCGTGCACTAACGCCCCTACTACACAGATAAATATATGAAAAAGAGATTTTTTTTTTTTAAATTCTAATTAAAAATTTTGAAAATATCGCTTCATGACGAGTCTATACAATTTTTAAAGCATCAATTAGCTGTTAATTTCCTGTTACAAATTCAGACCAGAATTTTTGATTCAAGTTTCTGTTCATTCCGTGCAAGCATTTCAAGCAGGGAATTGAATGAACGACAGAAAAAAATGTTTTCTTGCAAAAATGTGGACTGATCAATATATGTCGATCTACATACATACATATATCGATTTCCTTGTATGAATTGGGAACAAATATCGACAAGTCGATTTATTTTTTAACCATTTTTAAGGCAGTTAACTTTTTGTCAAAGGCATTATTCAAAATGTTGAAATTTTCTTAGTCAGTAAATAAAATCGGTATTTTAATATGCAAGAAAGTCGAGAAAATCGTAAACGGGTTCACTTTCACTATTTATAATTGCGCCCATACTGTTTAAGGATATGGAATAAGGAAACATTCAAATATATGAAAATAGAGTGTGGAAATGATTGAATTTTGAAACAGAATTGAATTATATTGAATTGAATTGAATTGAATTGAATTGAGTTGAATTGAATTACATAAATTAAATTGAATTGAATTTAATTGAGTTTTTACAACCACTTCTAAAATATAAAAATTTTATCCAAATCCTTTTAGTTGTTTCCAAGAAAATAACATAAAAAAATCTGACGTATTTGTGATTGGATGTGTTCGAATTCACATCTTGAATATTCTCCCCGCCGCTGCGCTGCTGATAGGTGGAACAAACTCTCAAAATGACATCTACATAAGTCGTTAGAGCCGTCTCCAAGAAAGCAATGTTTAAGAAAAGTTGGATTGGAAAATGTCAAACTGTCCTAATCCTTCTCCACGACCACGATGATAGTTTCCATGGAAACTTTTAGAGCTATTTTCGAGCTATCAAAGACATTAGAAACAGAGGTGTGACCTGTGGTGGTTTTAATACCAACTAACTAAGCTTTTCCTTCCTTTTATGATTTTATTTTCTGTCAAGATTAAACAAAATTGCTGAGACAATCATAAAACGGTTTCGTCAACCGTGCGGCCGTGGTTACAATCAGTCGAACACAGAAGGATAGCATAGCGTGTACGTGCGTTAGATAGGTATATCAAGACGAACGAAGGCCTGAACTCAAATCCAGCTTATTCCACCTTGAATGTTTGATTCAGAGGTAATGTCTCAGGCCATAATGAGAATAAATCGTTGATATTTGGAAACAATGACTAATTCGTTATATTAAAACGCACAAAATTAAAATCAAAAATTATTTTATATTCTGTTTACATTTGTTCAGCTCCTAAAACAAAATTAAGTATCTCTAATCTTTACACACATACAATACCCTACATATACAATAAAGATACATCACTTCCAAGAAAATATCAATAATTGGACTCAAAAGTTTGATGTTTATTTACATGTTTTTTTGTTTTCAAAAACCTTTTAAGCTTTTGGAAAAGTTTCACGATTAATACCAACAAACTATAGAACTCAAGTTCTTAAAAGTTGATAAGAAATTACTTAAGAACATTTTTTTTAACACATAAACATAATAGCCTCTCAGACTCGAGTAAAGCTATACCGAAAACATCGGTTTCGTTAACAGCCGTTTATAAGTTTTCCAAAAAGGTCTTATGGCTTTGACTACCCAAACGATGTGATGATGTTCTGTTCTTTTGGAAGTAGGTAGCTTATTTATAGTCAATGGTAGGCAGGTGTTCAAAAGTACTATGCTGTGTAATATGACTCCTAAAGTTTAAAATTTTAAAGTGCCATGTAAAAGCTGCCAGCAATTAACTTGAAAGGACCCAAATGAAAATGGTAATATTTTAACACTTCTATTTGTAAAAGTTAATACCAAAAACTAATAGCGAGCATATAATGAATGTTTAACTCTGAAAGTACTAAGAAAGCGTGCTTAGGTATAAGAAGTTTAATTATTTTACTGAGGGTTCGGTTCCTTATATTTGATAAATACATGCTTATTATACATATGTACATATAATATGTAAAATATAAAAAGTGCAGACCTAATTGTGTTTCATGATTTTTTCTTGGGATGTAAAAGAAAATATTCATACACACTTACAATAACAGAAGCAGGAGATTCATACTTAATATTATCTACCACGCTGTTTTCGTAACTACACTAGTCAACAATATTAAAGGAACACATTTTTTTTCAATTTTTGTTAGCGTTTTTCGAAGAGCTGTATCTTTGTGACGAGTGGTCGTATTGAGTTGAAATAAAAAGCATTTTACAGCTTTATGTTTTTGTTTTGAGATTTGTTTGCAAACAAATTTTTTTGAAGTACCGTTATTGCGTTATTGCAAAAAATGAGACGAGATAACAAAATTATTTTGTTTTTATTTTTTTTGAAGGTCCTCATTTCTATGGATAAATTTTTTTGAGTCAATTAAATGTCATGATCAAATACCTTGTTTATTCAGCTTCAATTCAGTTTTTTTGTTGTTTTCGTACGATTTTTTTTGACATGGTTTATCTGACTTTGAAAGAAAAAAGATACTTTTAGCCTTGATTACCAATATCTCAGCAAATAATGACGTTATAAAAATTTCAAAGACAGTTTTGGAAATTTGAAAAAGCGTTTTACAAGATTTTTTTATGATTTTGTAGAAATTATTTTTTTTTACCGTTCACCGTTAGTTTAAAAAAGTACTAAAAACCGACGTTTTGTGGTCTTTTCGTAAATCTTTTTTTTTGTTGCAAATATTGATTGCATGGCTTGCGTTGGTATGCAAATTTATAGACTTTTAAATCATCAATATTCTTGTAAATTTTCAAATTGATTTATCGAACCGTTTTTCCTCACCAAAACTTCAAAGTCTTATAAACCAGGTAAAGGAACAAATTGTGGTGTTCCTAAACAATGCGAAGTTGTCATCAAATTGACAAGAAAACCGCAATTCCAGTGGATTTTTTTTCACAGTTTTGCATTAGTTAGATACTTTTTTTGAATGGAAATGAAAAAAAAAAAAATTACATTTTTCAAAAAAAAAAAAAAAAAAAGAAATCAAGTTTTTTTGTTTGAAAATTTTTTTAAATTAATTTTTTTTATTTTTTTGTTTAATGTACTTTTTATTTCATTTCAATTCAAAACAGTATCTAACTAATGCAAAACTGTGAAAAAAATCCACTGGAATTGCGGTTTTCTTGTCATTTTGATGACAACTTCGCATTGTTTAGGAACACCACAATTTGTTCCTTTACCTGGTTTATAAGATTTTGAAGTTTTGGTGAGGAAAAACGGTTCGATGAATCAATTTGAAAATTTACAAGAATATTGATGATTTAAAAGTCTATAAATTTGCATACCAACTCAAGCCATGCAATCAATATTTGCAGTGAAAAAAAAGATTTACGAAAAGACCACAAAACGTCGGTTTTTAGTACTTTTTTTAAACTAACGGTGAACGGTAAAAAAAAATAATTTCTACAAAATCATAAAAAAATCTTGTAAAACGCTTTTTCAAATTTCCAAAACTGTCTTTGAATTTTTTATAACGTCATTATTTGCTGAGATATTGGTTATCAAGGCTAAAAGTATCTTTTTTCTTTCAAAGTCAGATAAACCATGCCAAAAAAAATCGTACAAAACAACAAAAAAACTGAATTGAAGCTGAATAAACAAGGTATCTGATCATGATATTTAATTGACTCAAAAAAATTTATCCATAGAAATGAGGACCTTCAAAAAAAATAAAAACAAAATAATTTTGTTGTCTCGTCTCATTTTTTGCAATAACGCAATAACGGTACTTCAAAAAAATTTGTTTGCAAACAAATCTCGAAACAAAAAACATAAAGCTGTAAAATGCTTTGTATTTCAACTCAATACGACCACTCGTCACAAAGATACAGCTCTTCAAAAAACGCTAACAAAAATTGAAAAAAAATTTGTTCCTTTAATATTGTTGACTAGTGTATACCAAATTAAAAGGCGGATAGGTGGTTGATTAGCCGTTAGTTATAATCAACACGGTTATATTTCATTAAATATGAAGGATTAATGGGAAAAACGGCTAAAGTCCACTTGAATTAATTCCGAGAAAAATTAAATGGTAAGTTTATTTCCAAAATAAAACTTAATTCAAAAGAAATAAATGAAAGTTACACACTTTTTTGTCGAGCGCAAAAAACTCGACTATGCAAACATACCTACATTAGCGATATTGATTTAAACATATTAAATTTGTTTCCTTGATACGCTGATGTGAGTCAAAAGGATTTTCAACGTTGCAACAAAAATTTCAAATTCTTTATTTGAAAATGTCTTATGAACGAACCCGACATGATAATTGGAAACGGTTTTTTGCCTTTAATTCAGATATCTCTAGATTTTCAAAATGAAGTTTGAAAATAAAATAATTTTCACAAACATGACATTGGACCGTTGTTGAAATTTAATTCGACCGAAAGTATAGTTAGAATATTGGATCATATTTTAAATTATTAAGCTGACATGTCGCTAGGGCTATGCACTAGGGTGGAGCAAACAAAATTTTGCTAAAGATTTTTAGAAAGTGTGTAGTTTTTCAAATTTTAAAGGTGAATAATTTTTAAGAGAGCTATTATACTACATCAGATAGTACTCATACAAATCTACAAGATGACATCATTTTTTTTTCTCAAAAAAATGGACTTAATCCGATTTTCCCCTGTACCTACCCTTCATAACCTTTAATATAGACTTTTAAGAAATGTTTTATTTAAACTATCTAAGAGTACTGTACTTTTGACCCCATATCCTCGATGCCCCCTGGTCCAAAAACTAATTTTTACTATCAGTTACAGTTGGAAAAACCAAGAAATTTGCTCTGGTAGCATTCCTAGACAAAGGGGCCTTTAATAATGTCGACAAGAGTGCAATTCGACAACCCTTACACTCTATCAGCATTGATCCAATACTTATAAAGTGGATTGACTCCATTTTCCAAACGAGACTTATTTATTTGGAAATGGGTGATAGCAAGTTAAAAATTAGGACGTGTAGGACTCCACAGGATGTATTAAAGAAAGAGATAAAAATGCCTCAAAAGAATTCATTGGATGTACACAGCCATAATAAGGCCAATTCATACGTTCGCATGCTTGGTCTGGTAGCAAGCCTTAAGGCCTGGTCAAACAGAGCGCGGTCCGGCGATCTTTGTAAAAATTGACAAGGAAAATTTGACCGTCGCGTTCTTTCTCTCCCAGTAAAGTATTGACCGTCCCGTCGGCAAGGAAACCCTTTAGATAAGGAAACCAATCTTAAAGCCATGTCAAGAATCTAAAGAATAGCGTGTTTGGGCACAACCAGTGCTACGAGAACAACTCAAACGGCAGCCCTTAAAACATTCCTTTCACTAGCCCCACTCCATCTGTTTATGAAAGAGATGGCGGCCAAAAGTGCTTTAAGACTTAAACAGTGTAATAACTGGAAAAGGGCCACTACGGTGATAGAATCGTAACGAACTTTACGGACATAGTCATTTAAATAGACTACATCATACCACACATAGTTTTAATCCAGTGGCGATGACAGATATTCCAACAAGAGAATTCCGGAATGAAAACAGGATCATTAATATAAATAATGTTTCGGTGTTTACTGACGGTTCCAAAAAAAACGAGGGGGTAGGGTCAGGCATCTACTCGGAAAACCCACCTATCATCAGATCAACAAAGCTTCCAAACTTTTAAAGTGTATTGCAAAGAGAGGTATGCTTGCAGTTTGCGAAGTCGCGCAACATCTTATCTCTTATGAAGTTGTAGTCAATCGTAAAGGACGGTCCACACTATGCCGATCAACAATGTTGGTTAACATTGTCGATCAAGATGCTAGTGTGTACGTGAAAAACTTTCGTAGCAAACATTTCTGTGGTTTGGAATTATCTGATCGATGCGTCAGGATCCAACCGAAGGGTTCAGGGTTCGAATCCTGGTGGTGCCCAACTTTTTTTTATTTTTTCTTGTGAATAATAAAGCTAAAACGATATTATTAAAATTAAATACTTATTCACAACAAATATTGCATTTTTTATCTAGTAAAAATGTGATTAATAACGCACAAAACCGATAAATTATGTTTATGAAATTAAAACCCTACAAATGTTTTCAATACAATGGAATTTGTTGAACAACTTTGTCGATTGCTATCCATTTGAATCGGGTTACGTTCGGGTCAACAAAAGTTGATTGGCTGTGTCGATCAACACGTCTACACTTACTCAACACTGTTGATCAACGATGTTGATCTACACAATTCGACATAATGTGGACGCGGCTTAATACTGACATCTTTATAGACAACCAGACGGTCATTGGGCATCAGCCTATCGGACTTATGTAGATGGTGTAAAGATGAAGAGGCAGAGGAGGGCTCATCCCATTTCCTTTGTGAATGTCCCAGCTTAGCTAGAATTAGAAAGAAGCCCCCGGAGAATATTTTTTCGACGAAATGGGTGACATCTCTTCCTTGCTACTTAAGAATATATTGAAATTCATTCAGAATTCAGGATGGTTCAGAGAGGCATCTAACACCTAAACTCCCCTCAATCCCCTACCTTCCTCATACCTACCTTCCTTAATCCTGGGGAGCGCAATTGATCCTCGGCGATCCGAGTGAGATGATGTGGCTAGCCGTATCATCACCCCTTCTAACCTAACCTAATTTATTGAATTTCTTTTTGAACTGTGGAGCCATTTTTAAGGAAATAAAGGCCCATTTGCTGATACGGAACATAAAATTAAATTTATATAAGTTGCTTTATGTTCAACATAGTAAAGGGATTGCTTTTGAATTCTAACTAACTTCAAGTCGGTTTCCGCAAATGTCAACATATTATTAGTTTCAGTTAATTTTTGTGTTTAAACGCATTTTCCGCTATTTTATTTTAAACAAAGTCCAGGAATAATAAAAAAAATAGATGCCCAAATTGTTGGCAACATGAAAAAAAAACAATGGTGCAAATAGGAACTTGGGATCGAATTAAAAAACAATTTAACAACCAGTCGGGATAATTCTTTATTGAAATAGCGAGGCGCCCAAGAACTTTTCTAAAAACTATGTAGGTACAAAGCCGAAATAAGGAAGGACGAGGAGGCAGCAAAGTGTGTTCTTTTAAAATGCTAAGCAGTTATTTTTATTAACAACGAATGAATTGTGATAATCTGTAATCTTTTATTTAGAGATGAAATTTTGAGTTTTATTTCATTTAATGTATTTGAGTTTGAAATTTGATATGCTTATAATCCTGCAAAATACCAAGTTAAATTAAGGGATTTTGAAAATGAATTGGTGTTTGCATTTGAATAAATAAATTGGGTGGCGCAACAGCTCGTGGAAAACCAGGGCCTAGTGACTTACAACTCTCAAACATTCCTGTGTGCGTGTTGTTGGCGGGAATGGTTTTTCGCCGAGTCCAAACGGCTAGATGAGAAGCACTTTTTCATGAGAAGTATACTCTTTGAGGATTTGTCAGTTCCTCGCAAGAGGTATTACCACGGATAAAACATTTCTGTTTTTAGGTGGCACGGCTGGGAATCGAACCCACACCTTCGGCATGACAGTCCCACGCACTAACCATTATAACATGAGGTGCAACTGGTATTTACATTATTTACTCGTATATTCATCAGTAACAACACGTTTTAGACCTTGCTCACTACAGTCGGAGCTTTCAAGAGGGGCATTATGCATCAACATATTTTGAAAAGTGCAAGTCGCAATAATTATAATTGTTAAAAGTTTAAACGATAAAAACATAGTTCAATGCTATGTTGAAAAATCACGTTTTGTTTTTGAAATTTCAGGAAATATTACATAATCATTTCCAAATTTAGCTATTGCTCTCGAAACTCTCAAACTTTTCTTGTGCACGGAAAGAATTCTTGGATCAGATCACGAAAAATGAGCTGCAAATTACGAAAATGAATCCCGATTTATACCTTGGCTTGGGATTTCGTAATTTACGACTATTTGTTTGCAATGTGCAAAACTTAGGAAAATGAAGATATTGATACTCAAAAATCGTAAATCAACACTCTTTAAGTATCAATCCTTCTATCGACAGAAAACAAAAATTGCGAACAACAAATCGCAATTTGATCCAATTATTCCTTAATTGCACAATACGTAAATTAGGAAAAAAAATATTGGTGATCACCACTTTTATTTCGTGATATTGCCACTTTGAAAGATCAACCTTGCTTAACCCTTATTTTTTTGCTGGTATACGCATTTCATTTATTTTATTTGGTATACTTTGGGATGACTCTACTTGGATTTGAACTCGCAACCCTCCAGTTGCGGAGCGGGCATGCAACCACTACGCCAATTTGCATTACGGATCATTGGTGTCGCACATTAATGATTATAGATACCTGCCATGTTGTGGTGCTCTATCTCTTCGACAGTTAAATTGCGACAAGAAAGTCGTGATTTAGGATTTTTTTTGTTGGTGATTTGCGACTATTCTCATGGAGCTGCAAATTGCGACAGAAAAAACGTAATCAGCGGTTGTGCATGATGTAAATTACTAAATATTTATCGCAAATCAATATTTTTAAATGCTGATTGTGATATTATTCCTTTGGAGAGTAAATTAAGCCGTTGTATTTTGCTATGAAAAATACAAGCTTGAATCATGGATTTTTATTGCAAATCACGAAGAAACAAATTTTGTAAATTGCAACGTTTTGAATGTTAAATTACCAAGTTTTGTATTAAATTGGGATCAAAATGCCTTGATTTACGAATAAAACATGATTCGTAAATTGCAGCTGCAAATTTTTCAATTGGTGATTTTTCAATTCTCTCCGTGCAACCGTTGAGAATACATATATTTCACAAAATCGGCTAATCGGGTATTCAAAATTACTATTGTTATTTCCTTTGCGAAATCTTCTGTAGGAAGAGTTAAAATAATATTGCTCACGTTAATTAGACACGTAAGTTCTACCTTTAAAATTTCAAGGACTTCCACATAATTCTTAATAATATTATCTTCTCAATTCTTTAAAAACAAGTCAAAATCAGCAGAATACGAAAATTAATGTTTGACATAAATATCTTACGTGGTACATGGTACTTTTTCTTCCACCTAAGTTATGTTCAACTTAAGGAATTTTATGTTTGAGTTTACGTTTGGTGCAAAGAAATAAGTGCCACTTAAGGGTTTATGTGGAACATAAGTATTTATGCTACTGATCAGCAAATGGGCCTAAGATATTTTATATACCTAAGTTTAAAAATTGTAGGTAGAAAATATGCAAAATTAAAAATAACCAATTCGTTTATATATGCAAATTAGTCCAGTAACTATATACATTACACCTTGCGTTTTCTTTTTTAGTTTCATTATTTAGTCCAGTAACCTTGTAGTTTCATAGGACTGAGACCTTGCGTCAGGTCGGTAGTTCTGAATTTTTGCTGAGTTGCTTATGATGTTGGCCTCGTAATAAATCCTATTTTTCGACCTCGACCGCCAAACGCAACATTGGTAAAAATCCAAAAAAACGCGAATGTTTCGCTGTTTTTTCACTTATCGGCCATTTTAACCATTACGCCTTAATTTCCGAATAAAACATTGCTCTGCGAATTCAACCTTACTAAATTTGCTTCAATTTGAGTCCAAAGCCGGTTCTGTAGATATAACAGTTTCTAAGGGACGGCTTTCCAAAATATAGCAATAAAACATTTTAAACAACAAGTAGTATATAAAACAGCATAATAACAAAAACATGATCTTTGACATATGCTGCATCAAAACAATAGAGCGTGTAGATTGGGCCAAAAGAAGGAAAGAATAGTACTGGATGGGGGGTATATATCCCCCCGTTTAGGCGGTAGGGGCAATTTTAAGAAAAGTTGACTTCAAATAGAAAAATAACTTAAAAAAAACAATGGTAATATTTGGACGAAAATCATTTTGCTCATTAGCCTATTGAATAGACCTTTTAAAAAGGAACAATTACGTGCAAGGGTTTTTATTATTGAATATGTTTGTTTGGCCTATAAGCATGCTTAAAACCGAAAATGCTACTAAATTCACCCATGCGTTTCTGAGAGAATGGTCACACTGACCATTTTTCAGTATTTTTGGTATAACTCGAAAACTAAGCCGAATTTGACAATTTTACATTTGATATTTTTTGTTCAAAACTAAATTTTCTATCGAAATGGATAGTTTCTAAAATTTCTTAAAAAAATTTAAGTAGGAAAAGTAAACAAACACCAACATAAAAAAAAATCGAAAAATCAAAGTTTTTTAAATTTTTTTCTTAATTGTGATTAACTTCTTTCGGAGCAAAGATACGCTCAAGACATGCATCAACAAAGTATACTGGAGTCTTACGGCTTTAATATGACATGTTAAAAAAGCCATATTATTTGAAAATTGACAGAGATATAGCCATTCAAACCTTACCATTTCTTATCATTTTTCAAAGTTTTTGCCCGAAAGCCTTTTTTTTGGTACTTTATGACAAATTTAACGTTCCTAACACCTAGTACCAAATCTTATGTTAATCGGACCAGCCGTTCGGTCTGTAGGTCTGAAAGCATATAAAAACAGCCGAAAAACGAAATTGCGAACTTACATCGTTTTTATAAATTCTCTATAGTTCTAATGTCATATTATATCAAAATTTTGATTTCGAACATTTTTACGAAAGTGAAATTTGCCATATTGTACCGAAAAAGGGACTTTCGGCCCAAAACTGCGAAAAATTATAAGAAATAATAAGGTTTGAAAGGGAATATCTCCGACAATTTTGAACAAATATTAGTTTTGAACATGCCATATTAAGGCTTTTAGTCTCTTCTTTATTTTGTCCGTGCATGACTTGACCCTATCTTTGCTTCAAAAAAAGTTATGCACAATTTATATTAAAAAATTTAGATATCCTTGATTTTTTGATTTTTTTTAGGTTGGTTTTTGTTAACTTTTCCTGCTTAAATTTTTTCGTGAAATTTTTGGAACTATCCATTCCAATAGAAAATTTAATTTTGAACAAAAAGTATTATGTGTAAAATTGTTAAATTCGGCTTAGTTTTCGAGTTATACCAAAAATACTGAAAAGTGGCCAGTGTGACCATTCTCTCAGAAACGCATGGGTGAATTTAGTAGCATTTTCGGTTTTAAGAATGCTTATATGGGCCAAAAAAATATATTCAATAATAAAAACCCTTGCACGTAATTGTTCCTTTATTCCCCTCATTTTCCGGTCTATTCAAATAGGCTACATCTTAAGGCCAGAAATCCATTCTTTAATCTTTTTAAATTAAGTTTTTTTAGCTGATAGTTTTTGAAAAATTTAATTTCAAACTCAAAATTTTGAGAGAATACGATTTTTTTTGTTGATCTATTTTTTTATTTTATTTTATGGTATTAAGTACTATTTTTGTTTTTGATTTTCAATGCCCTTATTAATTTTAGTTAAAAACTGAAAAAATGCTAAAATGACTTCTAGTTTTTGAGAAAACTGAAACTAACATGATCAACTTCACTGTTTTCAGTCTAGTATCCTTTTTCTTCGGGGTGGGAGGGCTCTGCCTCAGATCCGGTAGTTCTGATTTTTAGATGAGTTGTTTATGATGTTGGCCTCACCAATAATCCAAGTTTTCGATCTCGAGCGCCGAACGCAACTTTGTGTAGAATGCAAAAAACCGAGAAATTTTCGTGGTTTTTTCAGTTATTGGCTATTTAAACCTTTAAGGCCTGCTTTTCGGTTATAACTTTGCTCTACCATATCAAAATAATTTAATGGGCTTCAATTTGAGCTAAAAATCGTCTCTGTAAACACAATACTTTCAAAAATACAACCTTTCAATGTGAGCACTAAGAAATTAATAATAACAAGTAGTATAAATAACAGAACCCCGTGCTGTGGGAAAAAAAAACACGAATAAAAACAGTGAAGTTGATCATGTTAATTTCAGTTTTCTCAAAAACTAGAAGTCATTTTAACATTTGGTTTTCAGTTTTTAACTAAAAATTAATGTGGGCATTGAAAATCAGAAACAAAAATAGTACTTAATACCATAAAAAAAATAGATTAACAAAAAAAAAATCGTCTTTTTCTTAAAATTTTGAGTCTGAAAGTAAATTTTTCAAAAACTATCAACTAAGAAGACTTAATTTAAAAAGAAAATTAAAGAATAAATTTCTGGCTTTAAGATGAGCAAAAGGATTTTCGTTCAGATATTATCATTGTTTTTTTAAAGTTATTTTTCTATTTGAAGTCAACTTTTCTTAAAATTGCCCCTCCCGCCTAAACGGGGGGATATATACCCCCCATCCAGTACTATTGTTTTCTCCTTTTGGCCCAATCTACACGCTCTATTGCTTTGATGCAGCATATGTCAAAGACCATGTTTTTGTTATTATGCTGTTTTATATATGTACTACTTGTTGTTTTAAAATTTGTATTGCTATATTTTGAAAAGCCGTCCCTTGGAAACTGTTATATATATAACCAGCTTTGGACTCAAAACTGAAGCAAATTTAGTAAAGTTGAAATCGTAGAACAATGTTTTATTCGGAAATTAAGGCGTAATGGTTAAAATGGCCGATAAGTGAAAAAACAGCGACAAACTCGCGGTTTTTTGGATTTTTAGCAATGTTGCGTTTGGCGCTCGAGATCGAAAAATCGGATTTATTACTAGGCCAACATCATAAACAACTCAGCAAAAATTCAGAACTACCGACCTGACGCAAGGTCTCAGTCCTATGAAACTACAAGGTTACTGGACCACCGAAAAAAAAACGTTGGTAAAATCAACCAATATCCTTGGTTAATCTTGCGTCAACCACGCATCTTGGTCAATCTGACTATGCTTGCGTTGTCAATCTTTTTATCAAAACTTTACGATGTTCGTGATCGATTTCGGGTTTGAACAAACACTTCGCATTTTAAAGTGACTGTAAACGTGTTAAAAAAATGATCACGTTTCTAGGTACTCCAATATTTTTCGTGATCACGAACATATTTTTCCGGACTATATGTCAACTATAAACATTTTTAACGAACAATGCTTTGTATTAAGCTGAATATTCATTGGTGTGAAATTTATGAATTTACGTGATAGAATAATCAGTTTCATTGTTAATCGAACACGGTAGTTTGGAAATATTTGTTGTGCTTGAACTAAAATTAATATGTTTCAATGACTATGTTTGTGATTGGCTCATAATTTTCATTGTTAACCAAGCAGGAAAATCTTCTAAAGTATTTGTGTTTGAAGTTAAATTTCCGTGCTTAGATAACTATGTTTGTGTTTGGCTTAAAATAACAGTGTTGTTATATATATACATTCGTTGTTGGTTTATCATTTTCGTTGTCAACAAAGCAGGAACATTTTGTAAAATATTTGTGCTTAGAGTTAAATGTCCGTGCTCAGATAACCATAATTCTGTTAAGCTAAAAATAACCTTGTATTAATTTATATACATTCGTGATCAGCTGATCATTTTTGTTGCTTATTAATCAGGAAAGTCCGGTGAAATATTTGTGCTTCAACATTAATGTCCATGCTCAAATAAGTATACTTGGTGTTTCGCTTACTATTTTCCTTGTTAATATACTATCATTTGTGATTGAATCATAATGACGTGTTCTCTCCATTATTTTGAATACTTACTTTTAAATTGGTATGCTGTAAGAACTTTTAAAATAATAGGAAAAACAGGTAAATGTTTGAATGTATTCAAATTGAGTTTATTAATATTTTCGTAAATGTTTTCTAAAACAAAAGTAATATACGTATACAGATAATATTAACTTAGATTATCATACTAGTTTAAAATAAAAAATTTAAAATTAAATAATATTTGTACATGTTTCAGAAAAATGTTTTTTAAAAGATCTAAGTGCCATAGATACTCTTACAAATCAAAGTCAAAACTAAATCTTTTTTTTTCTTAAACAAGAGTTTTACATGTTTAGAATATACCTTTTATAAAAAAAAGTTCAATTTTATCATAGATACTCGTACATGATACTCTTAACAGTCACAAAAAATCTTTGTTTAAAAATAGTACTTATTTTAAAAGGAATTGATAAAAGGATAATTCTTTCCATTTGAACGGACTTTTACTTAATTTTACTTATTTCAAACAGTTTTTAACTGTTGTTCTTGTAAAACTAAAATAATAAACAATTTTTGTACAAAATAATATTTTTGTAGGTCTCAAGAAAATATTATAATTAATAATGTAAGTACCATATAATATTTCATTTGAAGTGCAATGGTTAACTTAAGAAAATGCAATATATTTTCATAGACTGCATAGCTAAATATTTTTTTTTTGATTCGATTAATATCTCAAGATCGACTGAAATAATAATTTTCTATTTTGCAGAATGTAAAAGTATTTTTTGAAAAAAAAGTTGATTTAAATTAGCCGATGATGTAAAAGAATGTTTCTCCAGCAAAAACAGATTACAGACATTTAGAAGGTATGAAGGATTTCAAATAAAAAATACATTTTTCATCAGCTAAGGACGTTGTTGGGCATTGGGGTGGAGCGATTTTATCGAATTTTTCCAAATCACTGGGTGCAACTTATAGTTTATACGTAATGGTTTCCTGAACGTATCCTCATCATTAGTTTTGAGTCGCCCTTGGGAAAAAAGAACCAGCAAACCACTGAAAAATACCCCTTTTCCAAAAAATTTACTTATTTTGAATATAGGATAGAATGGCTATGTCCTAGAAACCATCAATACTTTTTATGTTGAATTTAGTTGAATTTAACAACAATATTTTTCTTAACACATCCTCATTATGAATTTTGAGCCAACTTTGGGAGAAAGAAAATGGGAAGCGACTGACTAGTACTTACTCGCAGCTATTTTTATATATTCAAAATAAGCTAAGTTTTTTGAAAAAAGATAATTTTTCAGTTGCTTCCCGTTTTTTTTCTCGCAGAGACTGACAATTGATCATAAGGTTGTGTTCAGAAAAATATTATTGTTAATACAGCTAAATTCAATATAAAAAGTGTTGATGGTTTCTAGGATATAGCTTTTCTACACTATATTCAAAATAAGTAAATTTTTTGAGAAAGGGGTATTTTTCAGTGGATTCCCAATTTTTTCCCAAAAGCGACTCAAGACTTGTTATGAGAATACGTTCAGGAAACCATTTCACATAAACTATGAGTTACACGCAGTGATTTGGAAAAATTTGCTAAAAACGCTCCACCCTATTGGGCATACATACATAAATGGCACTTAAACATTATTATAATTTTTCAAAATGTTGTCTAAAATAAAATTATTTGGTGGAACTCTTTCCGAAGTTTTAATTTTAAAAAATATTTTTGAAAAAACAGCCATACTGAACTACATCCTATTGGATATTTAAGATTTAAGACAAAAAAAATGGTTGGCTTGAAATACCTTCTTTTTCTGGTTTCACTACCAGATGCGATGTTTGCTTGTCTTGCGGTAGGTGGCAGGATAGAATGTAGGAGATTCCTTACTATAACGTCTTCAAGGTCTAAAAAACGTAAACATTTAGTTAACAACTTAATAATATAAAAGGATACTGAACATTAAACATACCATTTACAAAATGTTTCTTGTTTAAGAAACCAAGCAGCTCTTGACTATTTTGGTCTTTAATTTTTTGTTGAAACGGGGATTATAGAGGCTTTAAGTTCATCCCATAGAATGACAAAATCAATGTTTACCCTAAGAAAGAAATAAGAAAAAAAAATCAAAAAATGTTTTAAGAATACAAAATATATGTTACAAAAAAAGAATTTTTTTAATATTAATAAATAATAAATAAATTGGGTGGCGCAACAGCTCGTGCAGAACCAGGGCCTAGTGACTTACAACTCTCCACCATTCCTGTGTGCGTGTTGTTGGCAGGAATGGAGGGGACCTACAGTTTTTTGCCGAGTCCGAACGGCTAAGTGAGAAGCACTTTTTCATGACAAGTATACTCTTGGAGGATTTGTCAGTTCCTCACAAGAGGCAGTACCTCGGATAAAACATTTCTGGTTTTAGGTGGCACGGCTGGGAATTGAACCCACACCATCGACATGACAGTCCTACGCACTAACCATCATGCCACGAGGTATAAAGTTTTTAATCTAAGAACCCAGATAAATTAATTCCTCAATAACAAATATATTTTATTATTTATTTTTATTGGGTAGCTTACAAGCATAAAGCATAATAAATGCTTTAAAATGCAATTTAGTTTTTAATTTAAAAAACGAGACGGCACTGTGGCTAAATGACAATAGGTGCACAAGATGTGAGAAACTTAATTTAAAAAAAACTGCAAAACAATTTTATTTTGACCACCCTCATGCCAAATAAATTAAATTTGTTCTATCTACAGAATTGAAGAAAATTTAAGTCTGCTGGATGCATAGATAAGCTGAGAGTCTTGAAGTTTTTAACGTTATTGATATCCTCTCTAACAATTCAATGGAAATGCAGACAATTTGAAGACAATATAAATATTAAACCAATTACCAATGTCACTCCAGCAGAGTGTTTAATCAAGGGCCAGTTCTTCTAAATTGTGGACAAATTCTGGGTTTCAATTTCTTGTTGTCTTGAAAGTTGTTCTCCATTTAGATTTTACCTCATCGCAAGGCTCTTTAATTGTGAATTTTAAGCCATTTTATATCTGCCAAGGTATCGTCTGAATCAAAAAAAAAATCATATCATAAAATGAGAAAGTTTTAAGAATAATTTTCATTGTTTGAAGATAAAAAATTACCATGCACAAATTCCATTTCTTCTTCGGTCAAATTTGGATTAAAAAAACTTTGATTTGGTACTTGGACTTGAGTTGAATTCATTTTCGCCTGTCTTGTCAAGGCCAATTTATCGATGCCAGTGCATTAAATTGTAGTAGCGGCTGTATAACCTTCCTGATGGATTTTCTTTTGAACCTTTCTTAGGAGCCGCATAATAATTGATCTGTAATTAATGAATTTTGATAGAAGGTAATGTTACCGTAATAAAAACTGAAATTGTTGTATTTCTTCTAGTGGATTCAAAATCGTTTTTTGTAAGAAATTTATAATTAAATCTCAACTGTAGTTATTTACTACCTACTATTGAGACCCAAACTTTTCCGTATCAAGTAAATCTAGTAGGCAAAAGTTCGGGTTTATTATTAACTCTGAAGTTCTTTTCAAAAGCTAACTAAAATGCTTTTTGCATTTGAAATTAGTCAACTATGTTGAACATTCTGAAAAGAGAAAAGGATGTATTCTTGCAATTCTTGAAAGCACTTTTGCTTACAAAAATACTTAAAAAAAAGAAGAAAATTAAAAGAAATAATACTAAATTAAAACGAATTGAAGCGAGTATTTTTTCTTGAATCTCCTTACTTTTTTATTTTTTAAATAATTTTAAATGAACTTTTTGGTTAAAAAGTGTTAAAGAGAACACATTTGCCTTTCATAATAAAAAAGAAACAATTATGCTTAATAACGTGTTGTTTTTATAAAAAAAATGATATCCAAGTCAAAAAAACAAAATGCTAAAAAAATGTTTTCGATAATAAATTGCACGAAAACCGTTATAAGTCGCAAACGAGAGCGAAAATGAGAAAATTAGCTCGTAAGTTTTTCGACTTGAATGGACCTCAGGAACTCACGGTTTTCTTCTGCGGTGGTGATTTCCGGACTCCCTTTACAGGGTGTCCCCTAATTCGTCAGTAATATTTTAAGTGAAAAATTAATTTATCCTTGAATTATATGTACATAGTTAAACCCTTTTTTCGGCTTTTTTTTGGGAAAAGTACCTTTTATTTTTTCTTTATTTCTCAAAAACTAAGAAAGATTTTCAAATTTGGATATTGGTTTTTGACTAAAATTTATTATGGGCATTGAATATTGAATACAGAAACAGTATTTAATTACGTTTAATACGAATGATTTTGAAAAATATCAACTTAAAAAAAATAAAAAAATTTTGACTTTAAAATTTCATTTCTCAAAAACTATTCGCTTAAACAACTGATTTAAAAACCGAATACAAGGATGGGTAACTAGCTTTCAAAAAAAATTTAAAGCACATTATTGCATGTCCTTTCATTAATTTTTTAATATTTTTTTTTTTGCATTTAAAGTTTATAGTTCAGAAATTGCTTTCCCTGCCTCAGAGGGGGAGATACAACTTTACCTCCATACAGTTGTTGTCTTAGAATATGCCCAAGAATCATGCTCTGCAATATTATTGACGAATAAGGGGACATGGATATTTAAACTAGGTCGATAAGGAAAAAAATCTGGAAATATTAAAAAAGTATACTTCAACTTCAAGAAGAAGCTTAGCACTTTCAAATTCAACAATATGGTTTAAAAAAATTGTATGCTTTATAGCTTTATACAAAAGAAAATAGTTTTATCATAAAAAAACTTCTGTTTAAAATAATAAAATCAGTCTATTAAAAAAAATGTGATGCGAATCTTAAATCAAATTTTAAAAAAATGAATGGGAATACAAAATAAATACTTACAGAATCTTCATGAAATCGATCACGGATTCTTGAAGTAATGTATTGGAAATCCTTACGAGATACAGCTGTGTTGTTTTTTGTGAGAAATGTTGCTATACTGTCCATTAATATTCCCCGACGAAGTGGCCCGAAGAGTGCATAAAGAACCGTATCTATCCTTTAAAATAAAATCAGTTTATATGAAAAAAAGTAGCACAGCAAGAAACTTAAAAATTTTAATCTAAGATATAAGCTTTTTAAACTAATCTAATCAGCCTAAATTTTGATTGCACAAGGCTGTGAGTACAAAAGTGGTCTGAATTAAATTGAACTAATTCACCATTTTATACTCTGAAGTATTTAAGCTTTCCAAATATTTATTTATTTTATTTTGTATTATATGATCAAACACCAAATTCACTGCAATAAACACACTCATTGTTAAAATAGGGGTTTTCATGAAAAATGTCTTGAAAATCAAGTTAATAGATACTATGTATAGTCTGAATTGTTTTTAAATGCAATTTCATCAAAAACTTTGATTAATTTTTTTAGAAGATTATACTGTTATCAAAATAAGCTAAGATCATGTCTCTAGCACTTGCTGTTTAGCTAAGAAATAAAATTATGTTTCCAGTCACAAAGCATTTTTCATGAAAATGGCCTACGTTGACAATGCGAGCCTTTTTGTTTTTTAAATTAATTTAATTAAAAAAACTATGAATACAACATTTAAGAGGATTATAAATGGAATAAAAGTTTAGATAAAATTGAAATTTATTTATTTATTCGTTTTTCTACGTCGGCAAACGTTTTTTTTTAAACGAATCACTTATTTATATTTGAAAATCTATGATCTATTCAAATATAATAACTATTATATATAGGTAGGTATTTTGTTATCTAAAAAAAAGTTAAAAGTTTTGAGATAATCGTTACGACTTACCTTTAATACAATAAGTATAGTTATCCTTTTTTTAAGAATGTTTGTTAGATATTATTTTTTTCAATTTGTTGGTTGGCTTTAAAAAAAATCTTGTTAAGCACCCTTCAGGTCATGTCGAACTGGTCATACTATTATCTCACATGTGTGATCGTGTGAGGTGTCTCATTATGTGCTAACCTTAAACAAAACAAACGCGAAAAATTAGTTTTATATTGAATTACTGAATTTATGAGAGAAAAAACATTGATTTTGTATTTTATTTTTATGTTTTCATTTTTCTATAAATATTATATTTCGAAACTCTTTACAAAATCATACTTTTTTAAGATGGCGTCTGGATAGAAGAAAATTCTAAGAAATATTTGTTGATACATACATATCTGAAGTAAGCTACCGACAAATAGTTTCAAACTTGGGGATAATCTTAATGACTTACCTTTATTATCTTATTACAATAATTTTGTAATAATTGCTGGTGAATAGGTATTAGTTTTTTTTATTATTAGATTCACTTTTTTACAACACGCGTATAAAATTGACCTTTACGTTCGGTGGCACTTTAACTTCTGATGGAATAAAACGAAATGAAAATTATTGCATCCAAGTCGTTTACAATACTTAACGCGTCCTTTTGATCACGAACGTTGGTATACAAGCAAATAAATGTGCCAGTTTACAATGTTCCGATGACTGAACAATGTTTGTATTAATTTTTCATAACTTAACCATGAAAAAAAGATTTTTCCTATATTTTTGATCACGAACATTTTCATCCGAGCACACAAACTTGTCAGTTTTATGACATTTCTGATGACTCAACATTGTTTGTATTAATTTTTCAAATTATGTGTGACTGCTTTTATAGAATGCAGCTGCTTGCTACGACTTTTGGATGTTCATGTTGAGACAAGATTTCTTTTCACGTCTCTCATCAACACAGACATTATGAAAGGAAAAAGAGAGACGGATATTAAGCTTTGTTTACACTGAACAGCTAAAAAAATTGAAAATAATAATTAATGGGGGCTATCGTGGATAAAATTTAACACGGAATTTCTCCCATCTTCTAAAATTGGAAATGCTAACAATATTTAACTGTTCAAATTTGGTCGATCAAAATGGTAGCCCAGTGGCCATGGAATATTAATTTTCGATGCCAATAAATTCAGAGAGAAACTGCGACCACAATTCACGTTCCCTGTTTTCGACGATGGGAAAAATTCCGTGGGAAATTTTATTCACGATAGCCCCCAATATGTATGAAATAGATTTATTCGAACTAAAAAAGCCAAAAATAAAATAAAATAACTCTTGAATTTTAAATTTTTGCACCGATTTTAAACAAAAGATTTAAAAATAAAAGAATATGAGGTTCTTCTTTCCAAATACTAGGAAGTTCCGTTCTGACTTCGTCACAAAGATAAAGTAGAACTTATCGTATAATAGCCTAAAGCTAATGTCAAAAAACTTAAAAAAATTAACTTTCTAAACAGTGAAAAGGAAAAGTGAGCCGCAAGTAAATGACTCATCTCTCTTTTTTTCGTTCCCAACTCCCCAAATCGCAGTTTCACTTTCGTAGGGTGCGTTCGGGAGCGCTCTTCACATCCGAACGCAAAAGTTAATGAAACTCAACAAAAATCTATAAATTGATATTAGCCGTGTTTTTTAGTGCATTTTTATCTTCGCTTACAAAAAATGAGCATGTTAAATACAACAACAATACGGAGTTATACTAAAATGTTGTTGTATTTGACATGCTCATTTTTTAAGCGAAGATTAAAATGCACTAAAAAACAGGGCTATCATCGGCTCGTCATGTGATTTCCTTGTATTAGCTTGTTTACTTCCGACCACTTCAGTGAGTTATCGACTATTATAATTCCACATTTTTATACAACATTTTTGTATTCATGGGAACGCAAATTTGCGTCTACATTTATTTTTTCCATCAGAAAATATTGTACAAACTACTTGACTATGTAATCCAACTATTCAAGCATATAAACTCATCTCTTTTGCGACGTTTCAGATGTCTCAACAATGTTTGCAATCATTTTAAAAAGTATCTGTGATAATATAATAACGTTCATGATTATTTTACCACAAAAAAGAGTTTTCTTATATTTTTGATCACGAACATTTTTATTCAAGCACACAAACTTGTAAGTTTTATAATATTTCTGATGACGAAATAATGTTTGTATTCATTTTACAAAGTATGTGTGATGCTTTTTTAGAATGCAGCTGCTTACTACGACATTTTGATGTTCTTGCTAAGACAAAGAGCTCTGTTCCGTTCACGTCTCTCATTAAAACAAACATTATGAAAGGAAAAAGAGAGATACATATTAAGCTTTGTTTACACCGGACAGTTAAAAAAAAATTGAAAATAATAATTAATATGTATGAAATAGTGTTATTCGAATCAATAAGGCCAACAATAAAACAAAACTTAAACTTTCAAATTTCAGCACCAATTTCGATGATTTGTTTTCTGCTAAATGTTTAGGTACCTATACATGAATAATTATGTAAATTCAGAAAATTTCTGGAATGTGTCTATATAATAATTTATAAAATACATGAGTAACCTCATGTGACGGTGTAAGGTCATGGTATCTAATGTTGTAAACTGCGTAATTCTCTAAAAATTTGTAGAAAATTTGTCAGATTTTGATACAGATTTTTAAGAAATTTGCGATGTAAAGTGCTGATTTGGTTTTTTCTTATTTATTCTTCAATTATTTTATTAATTCTTTATGTTTCATGAATTATTTTGGTTCAGAAGCTTTCTAAAATGGGTTAAAATATTTTTATTTTTCAAATTACCTAAAATAAATAATTTGGTCCAAAAAACTAATTATCTGTAAATTTAGGAAAAATATTATATTTGAAAACAACGCGACCATCTCTATTCTTTTTACACTTTCGGATTTTATAAAATAATTTGCATTATAAAGTGCAGATTTGGCTTTTATTTTTCAAGGCTTCCAATTTATTCTTAAGGATGAACTAAATTCAACTATTTGTTGCACAAATTGTTACATGCGCTAGCTGCGGAAAATCCGTTTTATCTATCAAATCAATCTGAGATGGTTTAGTTTTTAATCTAGCTTGATTTCACGATTCGTTTCATGTTTCGTCGTTTTGACACATTTGATGTAGGGGGAACGAAGTAACGAAAGCACGTATGAAGATTTTAATCTTTTTGTTGTTGAACTTTGACGTTTATGATATACGAGTAGAGATGGGGAATGCTTATTCATAATTAATTAGGTAAAGATTTGAACAAGAAGTGATTTAAAAACATTTTTAATTATTATTAGTGTCTATTTTCCAATAAATGAACCTGAATGTTTTTGAACGTCGAAAACACGAATGGACTTTTTTCGTTGTGTCTAGTGTGATCACGATGGTACGTACCTGCCAAAAATCGAAACGAACCAAAAAACTTATCGTGTAACCAGGCTCTAATTGAGCTGATGCATGTGTTTCAAAACTGAAACCGATCTGTTTCGAAACTTGCATGTGTAGCCTGATCCTTTAATGCCCGATTTATTCGACTGGCAAACTGCCCTCGTATCGCAAAATTTGACAGAATGACTGGCAATGACTGTCGAAATTTGACAGTTAAATGGCAACATGCCATTTGCCTAAATGGGGTTTTATCTTAGAGGCCTTTTTATTATGCAACTCAAAAGGATTTAAGTGAGTCAGTGGATCGTTGGCGTGTTTGATCAATAATAGCTGTGTTTTATTACCTATTTTCGATCTGCTCTGGATTAACTTTTAACTCTTTATACAAATACAACTTAAAATCAACAATGCAATTGTTTAAAGATGAAACCAATAGCAAAACAGATAGTTTTCGGTTAGTTACGCGTTAATGTTTGATTGGTAATTAAAAGAGCATTTTTATTCTTTCTAGCGAATTATTTCGTATTGAAAACATCTGCAAATGTATTTAATCAAACATATTTGTGATCTTTCATGTTGAAAACATCTGAAAACATATTTAATCAAAAATTTTATTATCTTAATTGGAATAAAACTCAACAACGCATGGTAGTTTTAACCACAGACATAATTAATTTTAGTCTATTGCCAACCTATCATTCTATCATATTTGTTGTTAGTTAACTATAAAATCAACAATGGAAATGTAAAAAGATGAAAACAATATAAAAAAAAACAGATACTTCTTTGTTAATCACGTTCATGACTGATTAGCAATAAACATAGCATTTTAATTGTTATTCAAAAATTATTTTATAACGAATATATCTGCAAACATATTTGATCAAACATTATTGTGATCGTTATTCGAAAAAAAAAATCAACAAGGCATGGTAATTTGAATTGAATACGAATCGTTTGTAGCTTAAACCACCAACATCATCAATTTTAGTTCATTGCGAACCTGTCGTTCTATCATGTTTGCTGTTGTTTAACTATAAAATCAACAATACAATTGTACAAAGATGAAAACAATTTAAAAAAAAAAATAGTTTTTTGTTAATCACGCTTATGATTGACTGGCAATAAAAGCAGCATTTTTATTGTTAATCAAAATGATTTCATATTGAAAATATCTGCAAACATATTAAATCAGACATTTTTGTGATCTTTAAGTGAAAAAAAAGTCAACTACGCATGATTAGTTGGTTTGAATACGAAACGTTTGTTGTTTTAACTACAAATATACTCAATTTCACAGTTTTTTGCCACTTTTTCGGTTTATCACGTTTATTATTGATTAACAATCAAATCAACAATGTCATTATTGATTTAAAATAAAATCTTATTCAAATCAACTAATAATATTAGTCAATTCAAATATGTTCGTGATACTTCAGAGAAAATATATCAACAACGGCTCGTTAGTTGATTTGAGCATGCGGCGTTGGTTGTTTTAACTACAAACATACTCAATATAGCCAATTGTTGGTCAAACACGAAACATACTTGAATCAACCAAGGTTTTTTTTTTCGGTGACTAAATAATGAAACAAAAAATAAAAGAAAACTTTATTGTTAAATCGTTAAGTTTTTGTTTTATTATTTTTATATATAAACGCATGCTTCATCACGCAACATGGAGACAATTTGCTCTTAGAGAAGTAATTCTATGGTTTTTCAACAAGGACGCTACAAAAGTAGAGCGACAGGGACACTAAACGACGCCATATTTCTTGCCGCTCTTTTGACATTTCTCTTCAATAAGGTTTGCTATTTCATAATGGAAAGATATACGAGCCAACAACGAGTCGAAATTATTAAAATTTACTACCGAAATTCGGAGTCAGTGGCCTCAACGTTAAGAGCGCTACGTCCAATTTATGGTCGTCATAATCGTCCTAGAATGGCTTCGTCAATAAACAAAATATGCGGTATTGGTCAGGCAGCAATCCACACCTACTCCATGAGTCATCATCGCATCCCGAAAAAATTACGGTTTGGTGTGGTTTATGGGCCGTCGGCGGCGTCATTGGGCCGTACTTCTTCCGTGATGATCAAGACCGGCATGTTACTGTGAATGGGGATCCCTACCGTTCAATGATAACCGAATATTTTTGGCCCAATTGGATGATATGGACTTGGAGGACATGTGGTTCAAACAGGACGGCAACACAAGCCACACAGCGAATGTTACAATCAATTTATTGGAAACCAAGTTTGGAGAACGTATTATCTCACGAAATGGTCCAGTCGCTTGAAAATTGGGTTCAGCGTCTGGACTTCTGCAAAAGTGTCCGTGGTGGCCATGCAAAAGGAATCGAGTTTTATACATAATGGCATCAAACGTACTTTCACAGAAATAAAGAATTTCATTGATATCCAAAACCGTTTTTGTTTTATTAAAAAAAAAAGTTTTGTAGCGCTCTTATTGAAAAACCCGATACATATCTCCTTCAAAATATATTTTAATTTTTCCTCATCCCATTTTTCTTCTTGGCGATACCGTTAGCTACATTGTAATATTCACCTGACCTTACTTAATTTATCAATACCCCACTGTTACTGTACCTCCTGAAGAACTCATAACTTTCTGTTTATTCTAGTTATAAAACAGACATCAGTATTTTTTAGTATTTTAGTAAACAAAAAACACATCAAAACAGACATAACTATTTAATTCAGCGGGTGAAACTACAAAAGGAATTATAGAACTTTGAGGTTTCTTTCCCAAAATCGTAGGTGTGGTGTGTGGCCTCACTGTTCACCATCCAATTGAAACTGGTTTATTAAAGAAAAAATTCTGCTTAAAGTTGGACTCGAAACCATTCCTTTAAGTTAGCAGTCAAGCACTATACAGTTACTGCACCATTACCACCCTCCAAATAAACTTGATGATCCTTGTTATTTTTTTCAGTTTGGTAATTTATGAATTTTCTAAATATGCATTAATTTAAGACAATTGGCTATCAAAATATAATCATAGAATTCAAAAGCATAACATAAAATCCTCTTTAAGTCATCTAAGACAATGGATATAATAAGATAGCCTATTTCTTTCACCATCAAACTTCTAGGAATAGGTAGGTTATAATATAATATTTAAGTATATGCATGTGTATTAGGGTGAGTCTAAAAAAATAAACTTTTTTTTTTTTTCGTCTTGAAGCATTAGAAAGTTTGCTGTTTGATACTCTAAGTAATGACTTGAAAAATATGAGCTCTTAAACTTTATTATTTGATCCTTATTTCCCACGCAAATTGTATGAAAATCTTTTTATGCATTGAGTGCTCTATAAAAAAGATGTTATTTATTTAGTTTTGTGAACTAAGTTTATTACTGAAAATACTTACAACGAATTCCACTAACCTTTATTTTTAGTTAAACAAATTAGTCCATTGAATTTATTAATACCTCCTATGGGAATTCAATATGAAGTTGGGAAAGACATTTTTATTTGCTATAATTATTCTACTTAGAAGGAAGCTTAGATTCAAGTTTTTGACCATCAACCTTGGGCTGGGTTTCCGCCATCTCGATTTTAAGAGTGAACATAGATTTGGCTAGAAAGAAAAAAATTGCTCTCATATTAAAAACAAAAAATCTTAATTAAATGGCTTAAATTATGATTTAATTTTTCTGAGGACATACTGAAAAAGACGATTCAAAGATGGATCTATTCTAGAGTTGCCAGACATCCCGGTTTACCCGGATTATGAATTAAATTCAACTGTCCCATCGAGACAACTTTCTTCCCAGGTTGTGACGTAAAATAACAATAAATACCAACTTGAAACATCTTTCACTGTTGCTGCATTAAAATTTCAATCAAACTTAGCTACATAACTAAACGAAAAACTGACAGTTGACGCAAATTGGCAAAATATTATTTAAATAAAAATAGCTTTAACATGGAAACTATGAGAGAAAAATGCAGAGAAGCATGAAATACGATATTTAAATTAGCTTAAGCAACTCCTTTGACAGTTTGAGGTAGAAAAAAAGAATGCCATCTTAATTCTCGATTGAATAAAAAAAAGATTAAAATCATTTAAGCGATTTTTTTTTTTAAATATTTTTCTTATATATATAAAATTCTTTAAACATTTTTAAGGACAACTTTTGGTATGCAAATCTAATGTTTGAATTTATGTGTACATAAAAACAAAATTTGAAAAAAAAATTGTCAACCCGTTTTTGAGATATCGAATTTTCCAAAAAAAATATGGAAACATTTTTCAAAAATTCAAAAACTTTTTTTTGGAAATTTTTATATGCAATATTATTTAAGATTATCTGAAATTTGTATGTAAGAAATTTATCTAAATCCGTTTAGCCGATAATGAGAAAATTAAAAAAAAAAACGTTCTATGACAGGTAGGTATTATTAATAGTTGCTATGTGTAAAATTTTATAATTTTTGGTAGTAGATCTTACTAATTTTGGTATATGAAAAAAGTTTAATCAAAATCGTAGGAATTGTTTTTGAGAAAAAATATTTTCCTTTGCGGTTTTTTAAGTTTTGTATAAAACGTACCGTTATTTTTTGTTAGTGAAAAATTTTTTCTAAAATATTTTTGAGATTACTTAAAAAAGCATCGAGTTTCAAAATATTTGATTTTCAAAAAAAAAAATTGAAACATTTTTTAAGAATCCAAAAAATATTTTTTCAAAAATTTAGTACCTAGTGCTACCTATATTTTTTGGAGGCTTTTGAATAAAAAAAGAATTAAATCAGTCTTACCGTTTTGAAGAAAATCGAAAATTAAAAAAATGGTTCTTTGGGAGGTACCGTTAATAATCTTTTTTCGAAAAATGGTTTCCCACCCATAGGCAGTTCTCTACTAAAAGAAATTTATTGAATTTTTTTTTAAGAAAGTTGTGGAGCAGTTTTTGAGAAAAAAGTTATTGTTTAAAATTGATTAAAAAATTGCATGTCAGGTAGCGTTATTTTTGGTTAAAAAAAATGAAAAAAACGTGTGGGCAGAATTACCAAAGCCACTTTGTACCAAGTTTGGAGAAAATGGTGGCGCCGTTTAGGCTGTAGACGAACCGACAGACAGACATACAGACGAAATTGTGCCACCCACTTTTTTGGTGTTCTCTATCATCGTAATGTCATGTTTGATTGTTATCTCGAACTTTTTTTGCACGAATCCAAAACATGCATTTTTACATGTTAAAAAAAATAGAGAATATATTTTCAGCTTTAAAAATAGGAGGGGGAGAATAGACCACCCTCTTATATACATGATTTTGTTCTTCCATTTGGGCAACTTTTCCACATGTGAATACTATTTCCTCCAGTTTTTATTATTTAAGCTGAAGTTACTCTGGACTGGTGACTGATTCACTTTGAATGAGAAACGTGACAAGAGCTTGACAATGGGGACGAGGAGATTCACTGTCATCTTTCTCTAGTTATTGAATCGTTGAAGAACCAATTAATTTACACAACATAGAATATCAGTAATTTTAGGTTAACTTAATTCCTTAATTGTTTAAAATTGGTTAGAAAACTCCAGAGAGATCTTGTCACGGTCTTTGCTTTCGTCACGTACCATTGTCAGTCAGTCTTTATTGTTACACCCTTGGTATTACTCATTGATGTGTTCGGTTAACTAAATATGACCCAATGAATCAATAGTTTTTTTGTTGATCACTGAAATTACTAATCGACCTTTTGATCAGAAACTGTGAAAATCATATCACAGATTTAACGTACTAGAAAATTGGCCCTGTCGCCTAAACGGGGAAAAAAGTATCTCCATCCACTACGATTTTTTTTTCTTTCCTAAATCAAACCTACAACCTGTTCTGCTTACACCTTATTAAGCGTTTTTATTTTTTAGCAACGAGCATATCACGGAACTTCAAAAAAAGATCTTTGTTTCTTTTTTAGCTCTCAGCAATCAGAGCGCTCAATTTGTGTTTATTTTTTAAACCTAGAAAATATACTAGCTCGGAGGAGGTACGGAGTAGTGTTACCCATTCAAAAGAAAGAAGTCGATCAAATGTTCACACTTCGACTAATTATGGAAAAAACACAGGATTTTCAAATCTCTTTATCGATTTCAAAGTCGTATATAGTAGCTTAGAAAGAGACGAGTCATACAGAGCCATGTTGCATCTCGGCATCCCTGTCAAGCTCATTTGCTTGTGCAGGATGACGATGGAGCAGGGCTGCCCCTTCAAGAAAAGTTGAACGCAGTAGATTCTTTAAAAAGCTGCAGTAGATTCAATTTTCCGCAGTAGATTTTTTATTTAACAATTAAAAAAAACAATAATCGGTTTCTTAAGACTTCTTAATCTTAAAAGTAATTGATTAATCACTCAATTGGCTTCTATATGTTCCATCTGTGAAATTAAAATTTTGAAAGAACTCTAGAACCTCAGGAGAGTCTGACGTTGTTCAACAACTGTTGCTGATATTAATTTCCTTACACAAAATTACATTTTCCAGAGTATTTAAATTTATTTTGTTTTGTAATTTATTTTTTATTAGACTTAGTCGAAAACTTTCGCTCTGCAGCATCATAACTATGAGGGAGTGAACAGAAAGTCAACATACTCGAAAAGCTCGACACATATTTTTCCTCAAGAGCGTTTGTTGTATTGAGTAAATCAAATCAACATTTTGAACAGTCTAACGTATCATAATATTTACATAGAAGTTCTTGGTTCCCAAGTAAGGACCTCCACTGGCTATTTAAATTTTTCTTGCAATCGGTAAATGGAAAGCATTCTAAAGTACAAATATTGATGGCATATCACCATAGACCACCAATTTTGCATCTTTATACTTCAGCAGCTTAATCTTTTTTGTTAAAATCGAAATTTACAGTGGCTGAATTTTTGAATGGTTTATTCCATCTGCTCTCGAGAGAAGATTTATGAAACAAAAAAGTGCAATAGTTTGGATTTAGTGGCAGTAGATTTATTTTTTGCGCAAAGTGCAGTAGACCTACTGCAATTGCAGGAAAGTGGAATCCCTGCGATCGATGGAGAAATCTCGCTGCTCCGACAAAGTCGGCAAGAACACCATACACCGCCGAACCCTTTGATGTCGAGAAAGGTTTGAGGCAAGGCGATGCGTTTTGATGCCACCTTATTAATATCGTTCTTGGAGTAATTGTACGCAACTCGCAAGTCAACAACAGAGATACAATTTTCCAGAAGTCCGTTCGTCTGTTTTCTTATGCAGATGACATTGACATCACAGGGAGAACGAAGCAGGCTGTTACCAGCACGTTTGCATGTATTGAATACGAGGCATCGAAAATGGATTTTGCTTTTAATGAGGACAAGACGAAGTATATACTATCATCGAGAAAAGAATCTCAACATCGTCGACTCGGGCAAAACGTCACGATGGATAGGTACAACTTCGAAGTTGTCAAGGGCTTTGTCTACCTGGGCTCCACTTTCACGTCGCAAAATGACATCAGTGCAGTTATCAAACGAAGAATTATTCAACCGCTGTTTCTTCGGGCTAAGAAGGCATTTGATTAGTAAAGCCCTGTCTAAAAGAACCAAGAAAGCCTTATATAAGACCCTAATCATCCCGGTCCTGCTGTATGGGGCAGAAGCGTGTACCCTGAAAGAATCTGTTAAAAATTTGCTTGGGTGCTTTGAAAGGAAAATTCTTTGGGTGATCTTCGGTCCAGTCTGTATCGTTAGAGTATGGAAGATACGATTTAACAGCGAGCTTTACGGTTTGACATTCGACCGAGTGTTCCGAGTTCAGATGTGTTTCAAAATTATATCGGAGAGCTCTGATCATACTCTGCTCAGAGTATGATCCGATAGCTCGAGCTCTACTTCATGCTGTGCTCGGAGCTAAAAGAAAGAAAAACGCCTATTGTCTATTCAATATACCGGAAAATTAGGAGGATAAAAGATCAATTACATTCAGGGGTTTTACTATTGAATATGTTTGTTGGATATTGCCATGCTTAAAACCAAAAATGCTGCTTAATTTACTCTTACGTTCCTGAGAGAATAAGCACACTGGCCACTTTTTTCGATAGAATCACCTGGGACTCATTATCTTCGAAGCGGTAAAGTCTTTATAAAGTAATGAACACCTTTCTTGTAGAGCTTTCTACTTCATAAAACGGGTAGGCCATTTAAACTTTCCAAATCTAGGAACTCTAAAACTTTGAAATCTGTTTCCGATTGGAGTTGATAGCTCGTTATTCATCAGTCCCAGCCAATTTTCGCTATGGGGATTGGGATGATTCACATTCAAAACATTTTCTTAGTTGTGAAAACACCTGAGGTTCCTAATTTTAGAGAATGGCTATTTTGACTCAACGATCATCCGACTTAACCAGACCTCTTTTTGTGGAGTTATTCGAAGTGTAAAATTTATGTCAATGAGCCACAAATCCTAGAAGCCTTAAAAGACAATATGGCCACTATTCCATCCGAAACATTTCCAAATGTGTTAGAAAATCCATTACCATTTTTATCCCTTGGGACCTGGATATATATGAATATAGGATATTCGCGCCTATTACAAAATCCGAGGAATGAGCTGCGGAGGGAATCAGACTCAATTTTGTCATTTCGCCCATACTAAAAATGTCAGAATTGAGTATGATTCCCTCCGCAGCTCATTCGTCGGATTCTGAAATCGGGGTGATAGTACCAATAAATGATGTAGGAAACTTTTACCTTTAAAATTAAAAGCAAATATTTTTAAAGTCTTGTTTTAGAGCTTCAATCAAATAATATTTTATAGTTTCAAGAAGAAAACAGAGGGATAAGTTTATTTGTTCCACCCTAATGTGTATGTGGTAGTGTATATGTATTTGTTTCTAAACTGATGTTGCTGTATTTTGCTGCCTTATTGTTGCGAGGTTGCGACCAATCTTATAGAACTTAGAGAATACAATCCCTTCGTGTAGCAGCTTATACACTATGTACATTAGGGTGGGCCGAAAAACCAATATTTTCGATTTTTAAATCACAATAGCGCGGAAAAGTTGCGGCTGGGGCAGACTTAGAAGGGGTACACAAAAAAAATTAAATTGGTTTATATCTTCCGATCGCGCATGAGCCCTTTACTTTAGCGAAATGAGCAAAAATTCACATTTTTTCGATAATTATTTTTCTAGCTTACCTTACTAATTATTGAATTCAAAAGCTTAAGTTAGCTTCAATTTGAACCGATAATTAATTAAAAAAAAGAATGGTTCAAATCGATTAAAGTCTTCTGGTAACGCATGTGCCCCAAACTCTGTCAAAATATTGAAAAAATCACATTTTTACGATGATTTTTAATCTTCTATAACACAGGTTTACTAGTATCGGTTAACTTTTTCGACACGTGAAAGTAAGAATCGTTTTAAGGGTAATTTTTCACGCTGAACTCAAATCCGTTATCCGTTTTTCGCTATCAGCTCTGGTTTTCGAAATATTACCGTTAGAAAGTGCCGAAAACCCCCTTTTTCGCCATTTTTGGGGTTATGTAACTGTGCAAACTGATTTTTATTTTTTTTAATTGTACAGAATTCTGAAAGTACTAGTTTTAATCTTCAAGTTTCAGCTTTAATCGTGCCAATATCTCTTTTACTTTTTGAGAAACCTTCAGTTGCATTTCTCAATATATTGTGAAGAGCACGGAGAGCGACTTCACCAAGATTTAGAAAGAATAGAAAAAAGTTACAAAGGTTGTAGGGATGATGGTATGTTAAGTGACTATTGTTGGTCTCTTGTACGTGAAACGGACCAAAAATTATATAAACCGTGCAGTTCCGTTACACTTTGTTTCAAATTGTAAGATTTATGTCAAATTAAAAAAAAAACTATGGTCAAAAAGGGTGATTTTTTAATTTATTTCCAAAAGTTAAGCCGATAGCAACAAATGGATTTCAGATTTGAAATCTACACTAAAAGCTGTTTTTGGAACATAGTTTTTCTGCTCCTGTCGAAAACAACTTAAGGCAAAGAGAAAGCATTTTTTAAATTATATGTAGTCAGATGAGGAATAATAACTAATTTAATATCTCTCAAAAAGTAAAAGAGATATTGGAACGATTAAAGTTGAATTTTGAAGATTAAGATTAGTACTTTTAGAAATCTGTACAATTAAAAAAAATCAAAATCAATTCGCATTAGTTACATAACCCCAAAAATGGCGAAAAAAGGGGTTTTCGGCGCTTTCTAACGGTAATATTTCGAAAACCAGAGCTGATAGCGAAAAACGGATAACGGATTTGAGTTTAGCGTGAAAAAGAACGATTCTTACTTTCACGTGTCGACAAAGTTAACCGATATTAATTGTAAACCTGTGTTAAAGAAGATTAAAAATCATCGTAAAAATGTGATTTTTCAATATTTTGACAGAGTTTGGGGCACATGCGTTACCAGAAGACTTCAATCGATTTGAACCAATCTTTTTTTAAATTAGTTATCGGTTCAAATTGAAACTAACTTAAGCTTTTGAATTCAATAATTAGTAAGGTAAGCTAGAAAAATAATTATCGAAAAAATGTGATTTTTTGCTCATTTCGCCAAAGTAAAGGGCTCATGCGCGATCGGAAGATATAAACCAATTTAATTTTTTTTGTGTACCCCTTCTAAGTCTGCCCCAGCCGCAACTTTTCCGCGCTATTGTGATTTAAAAATCGAAAATCTTTGTTTTTCGGCCCACCCTAATGTACATGTACTTACACATACTATACATAAGCAGATATAGACTTTCCTACGCCAAAGTCTCAACTCAGCAACAGCGCCAGCGAGACAAACTGATTTTACACTACCTATTCAAATATGAATAAGTACGTCGTATTTCGAAGTATTCATCGTATATTTGATAGCGGATGCAGAAAAGAGGATATTTTCTAAAATAGTTCAAAAGAGATAGGTGGAGGGCATTTATTAAAATTTATGCGTGCCTGTGTGTTGGAAAATAGGCGTGAAATGAAACTTTAAGTACTTTCCGTCATAATGAAGCTTTGGAAACAGCTGTGGTGGTACTTCTGTTACTTAGTTTAAATTGTGTAATTTTCTAGAATGTTTTTCTTCTGGTGAGCTCCTTCGTCCTTCCCCAGCCAGCCCAAAATAGAATTTCGTCCTCTATGTAAGTGCATAGTGGATTCGATCCGACCAACACAGTTTTCTTTTTCCTTTTTTAATTCAAAATAAAAATCTTTTACCATTTTGTAATATGTACTAAGATGGTTGATAAACATGGTAGATGTTATGTAAAAGAAAATAGAAAGTCGTATTAAGTAAAAATATGAGAAATCTCTATTAATTTATCTTTCCGCAAAAAACTATAGTGGAAAACACTATAGTTCAGTCATATTGTGTTTTTTTGCAAAACGAATTGTGGGGTAGTTTAGTTTTTTTTTTCCTGCCTTATGGTTGAGGGTGTGCTGAATCCAAATCTAGGGGTTGCGACTAAAATTTCGTAGCGCGACATGCTAAGAAAATGCAAAAAATTATGAAAAATGCATTTTTTTGGAGCTTGTTGTCACTTATGGGTAAAAAAAACATCAATTATTCAATTTGATGAAAATTATTCGTATATTTCTTTAAAATATAACTGAAAGTTATTAAAATTTCCAAAAAATCTCTGTTTAAGGTTTTTTTCTGCGACATTTGGACTCAAGCGCTAGTTGAAAATCGAGGTACTTCTACTGTTTCCGAAAATCCACTCGAATTTTTTACTTTAATATGATTCAAGATATTCAAAATTTTCTTGATTAACCTATTTACCGACTTTCGAAAGTGTTCAATCCGAATCTGATAGACTGAGAGGAGAGCTCACAACATATTTTTGAGGTGAGAGGAAACCAGACGATATTAATGTTACAGGTAGTCCTGGTGAAGGTGATAACGAATATTTTCGTCTGCAAGAAGTGGTCCCGTTTACGAGAAAAAGTGCATCAAAAGTACAACTTTTCTCAAAATTGAACTAGTGAGGGAAACCACTTCAAACGCAATACACCTGAAGCCATCGACTCGTTGACTTCAAACATGGTCACGACAGACGCCTTAGTATGTGGCCTCAAAACCCCCGAAAGTGTTTTTAAAATTTTAGGAAACCACTTGAAATATATCTCAAATGAAAGGTCTTGGAGTCAAGACCGTTGCCAGGCTTTTGGCATGTCAATTTCCTTTTTTTCATCAAAAATTATTTGTTTCCCTTTTTTATTTCAGTTTTTCCCGTTTTTTTCCTTTTTATTTTTTGTTCACAAAAATTGTTCACAAAAATAGATTTCTACCTATTCTGTGCATAATATTGTAAAATATTCAAGGTGAAAAATGTTTATCTGATCTCCATTGATTCATTAATTTACCCTTAATTAATAAACCATAGGCCTTAAATTGGAAAACAAATATTTTTATATGCAAATAACTCTGGCGAATATATAATTTTTTTTTTGAAAACCGACGATCCAAAAAAATATTTTTATTCACCACACAATTTTCTCACATGCAAAATGATTGCCATCAATTGTTTTCCATGACAGCAATGCGTTTTTTTGAATGAAACTGTTAACCAATCAATTCAATAAAACACCTTATAATAGTCTTATTTAAATAATTTTATTTTAAATGACGCGTTTCGGCTTAGCTGCCATAATTGGATCAAAATCGACTTATATAATTATTATAAATGCAGGAAAATAATTTTGTATTTCACCTCAATAATTTTTGACATGCGAAAATATTTGCATAGATTTTTTTCGCATGTGAACTATAAACTAGGCTTAATTCAACAAAACAAAACAAAAATATATTTTATCACTAAATCAGAACCAAATTTATTCCATACAATTATGGTTTTTCATCGACATTAATTTTCGAGTTTATTTCTCAATTAGGTTTTTATTAAGTTCATTGCTGAAAAAGCCCACTCAGTTTTTGCTCCACTGTGTAGAAGACACAAAATATATGAAACCAATTTTTTCATATTTCGGAACCTAAATCTGTTATCCATATCAAATTTCGTTTTCGATATATCATTTCAAAATCCTTGAGTGTTTTTTAATGGTGTATTTGATATGTCAATGTTTCTTAGCTCATTCAGTAAATAAATGAGAAAAATACCTGTAAATTGGAATTAGTGAATAAATATTCAGATTTTTCACAGTGATTTGAATAATAATTTCGACGAGCTTAAGATTTGGCCGTCACCATAAAAGTTGAATCGCTTCAAAATTTCTCACCAACAGCTATCAAAAAATTCAAGTTTTCAAGTTTTCAAACTTGAATCTGTCCTCTCGCGGTACAAGGCAGACATTACCGCGATCCAGGAGATACGATGGATAGGATCAGGTATAACGAAAAGAAAAGATTGCGACATTTATTACAGCTGTCACCAAAGACTGCACATGCTAGGATGCGGATTCGTCGTGGGAAATCGACTCAGATCAAAAGTCATCGATTTTAAGCCGATAAGCGATCGCCTGGCTGTGATCCGCATCAAAGCTACCTTCCAAAACATCAGCCTAATATGTGCACACGCCCCTACCGATGAAGCTGAGGAGTCTAACAAGGAGGAGTCTTACGACCTCCTGGACGGAGCCTACGGAGCCTGTCCGGAGTACGATGTCAAAGTCGTGCTCGGAGACTTCAATGCTAAAGTCGGAAAGGAAAACATCTTTGGCGGATTAGTTGGAAAGCACAGCCTCCACGAAACGACAACAGACAACGGCTTCCGACTAATCGACTTTGCTGCAGCTCGTAATACGGTGATAAGTACCACTTGGTTCCCCAGGCGAAGGATACACACAGCAACCTGGCGATCTCCAGATGGTCGAACGGCCAACCAAATCGACCACGTGCTAATTGGCGCAAGGTACGCATCAAACATCTTGGACGTGCGAACTTTCCGAGGTGCAAACGTGGACTCTGACCACTTTCTTGTTGTGACAAAGTTCAGAGCCCGACTGTCCAACGAAAAGAAAACGAAGACCGCCCAAAGAAAGAAGTTCAACATCGCATGCCTTAGCACATCTGAGAAAGCCAGAGACTACAGTGAGCAATTGACCGGGAAACTCTCTGCCGTACACCCAGCCACAAGCGTCAACAACCAGTGGAACCAGTATCGCGACATTATTAAGGAGACAGCCGAGACCACCATAGGCTATCAACCACCCAGAAAAAAGAACCCGTGGTATGATGATGAATGCGCGGTATTGAAGCAGGAGACGGAAAATGCACGAATGCAAATGCTGCAACGGAAAACAAGAGCAGCAAGAGAGGAGTACCGTGAAAAGAGAAGGAAAGAGAAAAAAACCCTGCGTAGAAAGAAAAGAGCATCCGCAGCCTCTCAGCTCAAGTATATTGAAGAGTCCAGCACCGCCACCAACACCCACCGGTTCTACAAAACAGCCAAGCAACTGGCATCTGGTTATAGGACTGGCACGCAAGCTCTTCGAAACAGCGAAGGGAACCTAGTCACCGAAGCACAGGGAATTGTAGACGTGTTTAAGCAGCATTTCCAGCAGCTGCTTAATGGGCATTATGTAGAGGAGGCAATAGAGGAACAAAGAAGCATTAGACCAGTCAATGAAGATCCAGTCCCAGCACCCAGTACTGAAGAGGTTAAGAAAGCCATCCACAAGCTTAAGAACAACAAATCCGCCGGCTCGGATGGCCTACCAGCGGAACTTTTCAAGTATGGAGGAGATGTTCTGGTAGGGTGCATGCACCAGCTCATCAACCAAGTTTGGGAGGAGGAAAGTATGCCCGACGACTGGTCAAATAGCTCCATATGCCCAATCTACAAAAATGGCGATCCTATGTCCTGCAAGAACTACAGAGGCATATCCCTGCTTAATGTTGCCTACAAGATCCTATCCAACGTACTATGTGAGCGTCTAAAACCTTTCTGCAACACTATGATCGGCACGTACCAGTGTGGCTTCAGGCCAGGCAGATCAACGATAGACCAAATCTTCACATTGAGGCAAATCCTGGAAAAGACCAACGAATTTCAAGTCGAGACCCACCACCTATTCATCGACTTCAAAGCCGCATATGATAGCATAAGTCGCCAAGAGCTTCTATTGGCGATGTCGGAACTCGGGATCCCGAAAAAACTGATCCAGCTATGCCGCATGACGTTACAAAATACGCGGTGCAACGTGCAAATGGGTAACAGCTCATCCGAGTTATTCCAGACGTGTACAGGGTTCAGACAAGGAGATGCGCTATCATGTGATTTCTTCAACCTAGTCCTGGAGCAGATAGTGCGCAAGAGTGGTGTTAACATGGAAGGCACTATCTTTAACAGGTCTTCTCAGCTGCTTGGTTATGCGGACGACATCGACATCATCGGCCGTTCCAACAGAGCTGTACTTGAAGCATTCACAGCTATTGATGAACAGGCGAAACGCGTTGGTCTTGAAGTGAATGAGGACAAAACAAAGTATATGCTATCAACAAACAAAGCCTCATCTGTCCATCGCCTAGGACAAAACGTCACTGTTGGTAGCAGTAATTTCGAGGTAGTCAAGGAGTTCACCTACCTCGGAACAAACATCAATCCCACGAACGACACCTTAGTGGAAATCCGACGAAGAATTACCCTAGCGAACCGCTGCTACTTCGGTTTGGCCAAACAAATGGGTTCAAAACTCCTTTCTCGAAAGACAAAGTGCACGCTATACAAAACTCTAATTTTACCAGTTCTACTCTACGGCGCCGAGTGCTGGACGATAAGTAAAAAAGGGGAATTGATCCTGGGCACTTTCGAGAGAAAAATTCTACGGCGGATATTTGGTCCTATATGCGAAGAGGGCGATTGGAGGAGAAGATTCAATCGTGAACTGTACGACCAAGATGTGGATGTAGTCCAAAGAGCCTTTGTATATGAAAACCATAGTATTCTCATGAAAAATTTTTTTTAGTTGAACGTGGACCTTGTGGGGGCGCCACATTCGACCGCATTCGATTGCGTGGAGAATTGTGGATGCCGGGTACATAAAGAATCGAAGACAAGTAGTAAGAGCAAGAGGAAAGTATTATTTTCATGCTCATAAGAAATAAAGGGAGTAAGAGAGATAAGCAAATCAGCTGTTTTCAAAATGTCAAAGAATAGAAAAACGTGAAGAAAATAAGAAAAAAATTGTCGTCTCCTCTTTGAATAGAAGAATATTTGTGTTGGTTTATTTAGGAATGTATTTTGTTTGCAGGCAGAGAAGCAAAGAAATTATATGAAGTGGTGAACGAGTTGATCGTGTCGCTTCTGCTTGCGTCGTCGTCACCCGTCGTTAGTGTCTAGTTCGTAGCAACGACACGAGTAGAAAAATTATTATTTGCAGAGATTTTCTTGTATGTGAGTGTAAAAAGACAAACGTGTGTAGGTCGTTGCTATATTTTCTTATTGAGGGTAGGTTTTGTTTTTGCTTCTTTTATAATTGACTTGAAACTTTCTTGCAAAGTTTCGAGGATAGGCTAGGCATATATCTTTTGGTAGATATTTTGATTGAAATTTTCTTGCATGATTTCGGTGGTAGGTATTTTGGTGTGTAGGTATTTGAATTTTTAGATGCAATCTTTTTTGCGAGGATTGGTCTTTTGGTATGTAGGTAGGTAGGTACATATTTGAATTAAAGTTTTTGTGCAATTACTATTAATTTTTTGCTAGATAGTTTTTTTGTTAATAGTTTTTATTACCTACATAGGTAGGTACCTACATATTATAAATTATTTCGAGTAGTTATGTTTAATAGGTATTTGTAGGTATTTTAATTAAATTTTGTATGCAAAATTCGGGGGTGGGTTAAGGCATATATATTTTTGATAGATAGGTATAGGTATAGGTACCTACATGTATTTTAACTAAAGTTTTTATTGCTAAATTCGGGGGTAGGTTTTAGGTATAGGTACCTTCATACCTAGGTAGGTTTATCTTTTAATAGGTACCTAGGTAGGTATTTGTTTTTTTTTTTGTTTTGCAAAATTCGAGGGTAGGTATGTATTTCTTTGAGTAGGTAGGTAGGTACCTACTTATTTGACCTGAAATTTCTTCGAATTTTGTAAAAAGATAACCTAATATTATTCACTAGTCTGTAAGTGGGAATCCCTATGCCAGTTCCAAATACTGTCAAAACAAATTTAATTTCAAATTTCTTACCAGTGATTTTCAAAAAATTCATTCCTAGCTTTATTGGCTCCAACGTCGAAGTTCATTTCGACTCATCGGTAGGTATTTTATTTAAAGGTTTTTGTTGCAAAATTCAAGGGTAGGTAGGTACGTAGGTACCTATTTCTTTGAGTACCTATTTGACCTTGAATTTAAAACTAATTTTATGTATATTAGGTAAGAATAGGTAGGTAGGTATGTATGTAGGTACCTAATAAACTTTTTATCTAATGAACTTTTTACAGATTGATTTTGTATAAGTTGGTAGGTATGTACCTAGGTAGGTATATAGCAACCATTTTTCTGCCTAATAATTTAAAATAAACAATTTAAATACCTATGCATTATTTTGAAGGCGCGTTGAAATATTTCGAGGTAAAATATACAAATTAGTAGATAAAATTTCAATCGCAGTAAGATTTTAGTTCTCATATCGTCACCTGATTGCAAGAACTAGGTAGGTAACTCATTTTCATAAATTTTGGAGATAGCAGCTTTTATAGAAATATAGCTACTGGAGAACGATGAAAAGTTTAATTTATGTGATCCTGAAACTTCACAAATATCCTATATTTGCCTGTGATAGAAAAATATTAGACAAAAAGTCTTTAAAACTATACAAAATAATACCGTTTTTGCCGATATATTATTTAAATATAAAATTGAGTTACCTAGTTCTTGCAATCAGGGGACGATATATGTATGTGAAATACAATAAATATAATAATGCCACTATTAATTGAAGATAAATACTCTTACAAAAAATGTCTTTCATTACTATTATTTTGTAATATATTTTGTATTAATTTTCATGAAAAGAATCTACAAATTAAATATCAAATAGGTAATTAAGTATTATATTATAATACCTTTGTATTATTATAAAAAATAATACAGATCTCGTATTCCTTTGTAATAGCTGATATTATTAAGTTTTAATATACCTATTTTGAATTAACTTCCACATTTTAATATTAAATTTCAACATATTTTTGGTGTTGTCATATATGTATTATGTAACCCAGAAAATATTTAAAAGTACCTACCCCAAAAATTTTAACCGTGCTTAAAGTTCTTCTTTGTAAATTGTGCCAAATAAAATTGTGAATTTTTGTACCTATCAAGTTGATTTTTTTTCAAAATTTCTGGCAATTAGGTGATATTTTTTGTATGTTAAATTCAAAGCCTTTATTATTTTTTAGTCAAGTTCTGAAACCCGGATGTGAAAAAATTTCTTATAGATTTTAAGCTATTTAAAAAAAATTAAAGGAACTTTTTTCCATTGCTTGTTTGTTTTATGCTCATGAAGCAAAAAAATTACTAATCATAATTATAACCCTTTTTCGGGTTTTTTAGGAAAGTACCTTTAATTTATTAATTTCTCAAAAATTAAGAAAGATTTTTGCATTTGGTTGTTGATTTTTAACTGAAAATTGATAAAAGCATTGGATATCAAGAACAACATGGCACTTAACTACGCAAAATTTGAAATAAATTAACTTAAAAAATATACATTTTTTTTTTCAAAAATTTTGACTTTGAAATTTAATTTCTAAAAACCATTCTTTTAAACATCTCCATTACAAACAAAAAAAGAAATAGAATATTGACTTTCAAAATAGCTATAACAGGTTATTGTATGTTTTTTCGTTGACATATTCAAATATTTTTGTTTGCATTTAAAGTCAGTTTTTTTTTTGGACCATTATTAAATAAGTTATTAATGACCAATTAAATAATTAAGTCAAGAATAAAATGAAGAAAACTACAAAAATTCCGCACTTTAAGATGTATTTTCTGATTTTAATTTTTTCTATTTGACATTTGTCGCAAGAAAAATTGATTATAATGAATTTTTAGCGAATGAATTCATTCGCTAACCCTAACGTACATAACATTCGCCAAATCGTTCGACTTCAAGTGAACGTTCGATTCGCGAACCGTAATAAGGCCCTAAATCTTTTTTCAAAGAGCTATCGACTATTTACGTAAGTCGTCCAAAACTTTAAACGGCCGTATTTGAAAACTAGGTTTTTCGTTTAGTGCCACTTTTGTTTTCAATGCGCGATATATTAATATTTTTTAAGACAAAAAAAATTTTTGTATACTTATATGTCTGTTCGCGTACTTCCCAAAACTACGAATTTCTACGAATTTTATTTTTTTCATATGAGCTTTGACATAACTTTGGGCTAAATTCGTAGAAATTCGTAGTTTTGGGAGGTACGCGAACAGACATATTATTTTAAACAAAATTCTCATCAAACTATTTTAATTCCTTTAAAAGTTTTACTAAACATCAAAGAAAACAAAAAGCTATTTTGATTAAGTGGATCAATGGAAGATTTAATTGTTATTTTAAATACATAAATTGATTATAATTTTGTAATTTTATTTTGTCAGAACGAAATATGGAGATTCGACTATATTATAATTTTTTAATTTCATTTTGTCAAAACAAAATTTCATAATTTATTGATTCGTTTTCAAACTCATTTTCTGATTTCTTTTTTATATAATAAAACAGGTACCTACCTACCCAAAGTGCATATAATTTTTATCCGTGAACTTTTCTGATATTTTAATAGTTATTTTCCTATTTGAGGCGGAGACAAATCCAACAAACCATAGATAATTAAAATACGTTCAGCCGTTCTTCAGTTATAACTTATAAATGGTGTAACTAACCCGACTTTGTTGTATATATTAAGATATCCAGCTTTATCATTTGGAGATCTTTAAATAGAAGAGTATTTAAAAGCAGAGTATAGATTATACTTTAAGTGTGGGTTTAAATGCCAAATCCAAAAAGCAATAGCACCCGCGGTTCTTATTTCTTTTCTTTCGTGGTTTATTGCCATTTTAAAATGGAAAATAAACCCGTGGGTATTTTTTCCTTTTATTTTGGGAAATAACGCCCACGGCCCAAGGGCTTTATTACCACGGGTGTTATTGCACTGCACCTTTATAACTATTTTTTTGAAAATGGTATTCCAGCCCAATGTAGCCTTTACTAAAATATATGTATATATATTAAGAAAAGAAGCGAAAGAAAAGTTTGAAAAGTGCGAAAAGTTTGCATGTGGGTCAATATTTCAAAATATTAATATTTCAGTCTTCTTCATTTTTGAACAGAAGTACAAAATTTTATTATAAGTTTGTTAATTGGATAGCTTGAAACAAACGTGTTCTAATATTCGCTCTAGAAAAAATAAAGTTAAAAAAAATATCATACCCGCTATCTCCATTTAAACACCCAAAATGTCATTCCCCTGACGTGTCCCCAGGCCTACTTACCACACTGCCTGAATTTTAGCAACGAAACTAAAAATGATACAAAAAATCTAATGATGCAGTCTTTTTAATAATATATGCATCCTAACTAAAAAATAGTTAAATGATTTTTAGTTGCTTTATTTTTTTAATTAGGAGCTATTAAGTAAGTGTTCCCCATAAATTGATCATTTCTATCCCACCAATGGAAATTTATTAAAAAAAATATATAGGCTCAAAATAGAAAACTGATTTTTTTTTTGTTGTTTAACGGTACAGAATTGCTCTTTATGAAAATTGAAGTAAGAGTTTCAAAAAAACTTTGTTGTCTTTTTTATTTCAAGTTAAGGCAACGATTTTGTTTTTCGTCAAGCGAAATTGTCATTGTCATCGTGTGGTATAAAAATTTAAAAGTTTTACTCGTCTGTGTCTTTTACAAGGGCCTACGTGAAAAATAATATAAAACATCCAATTTTCTAATAACTTCCATTTAATTCTCATAAAACACCCTTCGGAGTCATTCCCCAAACATTATATTTTGTGTCATTCCCCTGACTTTCCCCTGACTTTCAAGTTTTCATTATAATGATTGGTTGTGTTTTGGTAACTCTAGAAGAATCAATAATATTACATTTAAACATATTTAGTCGTTTTGAATTTTTTCACATTTTCTCGGTCAAAATATCATAAAAAAATACGATTATTACTATAAAATGTTTAGTCTCGCAAATCCTTGAATCATGAGAGCAAGTTCGTGCAACATAGTCGTGGATGCTATTTTTCATGTTAGTTTTTGTTCTCTTTTTTCTTAACACTCCTGAAACCATTCGCAAAATTAAATATCCATCTAATCAACGGAGTAAATATAAATTTTTGTCATTCCCCTGATACAAGTTTCATTTCCCTGACTTATAAAACCGTTAGATTTGATCAAATGTTATGACTCCTTGTTTTAAAGTGGTTATTATAGAGTTATTAAGAGACATAATTGTTCGTCTACCAAAATATGTTCTTTTGAGCGAGGGTCCAGGGTCCACTTTGGAGTGAAAAATATTAATGTTTTGAAATATTGACCCATGTCCATATGTAAAAAATTCAAAACTCTTCTTATCCATCATAGGCTATTAATTATGTTATATAAGAAGGAACTAAAACGTTCACAGGTTTTTATTGTAAACAATTTTAAATGGGTCATTAAAGATTGGAAAGTAGGGGAGTGCTTTTATATTAGAGGGTGCAATTGTGAGAGGGGGGAATGGTGGGGAAACTGGCCATATCCAATCATTTGCAACAAAACTCTTCATAACCAAATTTAATTGTTTAATATCTTTTAAACGGAACTTCCAATATTTGTTTGCTCTCAATCATAACATAGATTTAAAAATCTTCTATTATAGCTTTGTATATGAAAAATTTTCATATAAAAGATTATAGGTATAAAATAAAATCTTTTATAACATCTACCATTTCACCTTAATTATTTTTTTTTTTTTTCATTTGCACAAAATGAAAATTTTGGATATGACGAGTTTTGGTTCTCAACTACCCACTCAGTTAAAAAAACTAACCCACATACCTACCTACCTATATTCCAATGTATAACAACATCTTCCTCTTGCACCATAGAAACCCAAATATATTGAAGACGATACGCCTACAGCTGTGAAAAAACAAATACACCTTCACATGTATACCTACCCCTTTCCCTTGCACCATAAAAACCTCATAAGGCAAAAAGAATATCCGAAATTGTTATTTTTGTGTATTTCAGCTTTATCTGCATAGTAAAAAAAATGTAAACAAAACCGATAACCAAAACAAAATTGAATATTTTCTCCAAAATGCCTTCTACCTGATTCACTCTAACTCTCATAAATTCAGTATACGTCTTTCCCATGCTTATACTATTCTTCACGTCCACACTTCCACTTATTCCACAATTCTCCACGTCAAGGTACCCCTTGGAGACTTGAGATGTCGCCCTCTTCGAGTGCCACCATGATAGTACTATGGTTTTCATATACAAAGAAAGAGCCAAAACACGTCGACTACACTTTCAGTTTCTCTCTCTCTCTGTGTAGTCGACCTTTTTGTGCTTGCTTATAGTTTAATTTTAATATAATAATTTATAATACTTTCTTTGAAAATAACTTCCGTGCCTTCTTATTTTTTTTACTATTTATTTAAAACTCTGTGTTTTTAATGTTTTATAACTCCCTTTCTTGTGTTTTATTATAAAAATTAAATCTCTTAATAAATGAAGTGAATTAACCTAATTAAAAAAAAAATCATACCAACCTACCTACATACATATACACATGTGCTTGCTCGCGGTGTTTAATTTGTTCCCTTTGTTCCTCTTTCGTGTTGTAAATTTCTGTGCTAATTTCCAACTACACATACATATTTAACTTATTTGAACTTTTCGGAACTTACCGCGTTAATTATTAAGAATTATTTATAAATTCTTCTTCCCGACGTTTCGAAGAAATTTCACTCTTCGTGGTCACGGGATAAATAATTCTTAATAATTAACGCGGTAAGTTCCGAAAAGTTCAAATAAGTTAAAATGATCAATGTCCGCGAAAAGAAAAGTTTAAAATTGTATACACATACATACTAAGATCCTCTCAATGTTTTTTTTTTGCTTTCACTTTCTCTTTCTCTTTTTTTTTTTTATATAATTAATAACAATTCTTTTTATTAATTGGTGATTATTATTTATTTTTTATTTGTAGTGTGTTTTAAATTAATTTTATAGTGTGTTTTAAATTCACTGGGGTAAGTGGCAATTAATCAACATTCCATATCAACCTCCTATCCATCACAATCATCAACATACATTTTTTTTTAGCTCATCTTGCTACCCCCCTTCTTCTTTAACCAACTGTGTGGTCTTGTTTTTGCTGACAGTACAAATCTATATCAACATATATTTTTGTAATCCAAGTCCTGGGGTGACCATCTGCCCTATTTTTTTTTTTCCTCTTAATTAGTATTATTATTATTATTATTTTTTTTTTTTGCTTCTGTTGCTGTCACGATGGACGTCATTAAATGCCATTATTGTAAATCTGTCATCGAAGAAGTTTCGGAAAGATTCACGAGATTGCAAAAGATCGCATTGATGAAAATTTCATTATTGTGCAATGGTTGTAAGAATTCCAACATTTTTTTGCAGCTACAAAATTTGAATCTAAGCCTTGAAAGTGTCACCCGTAATTTAGACGAAGTTAAGGCTACGGTAGACAATAATTCGGGAAGATTCTTTAATATTGAAAAAAAGGTTGGTTTGCTGTTTGACCATTTAGTTGATTTAGTTGGCAATATCGATAAAATTGAAAAAGTTATTGACTCTAACACTAAGGCTGTCTCTCTCAGTACTTTAAGCAATGACAAAAACCACTCCAAGGTTGTTAAATCGTTAAATAACTTGGACAATACCCTTCATGAGGTATTGGATGATAAAATTAAAACAGTTAATTCTGAAATTGAAAAAAACTCGCGTGTTTTTAATAAAATAATCGAAAATTTGAATTTGCTTAGCGATAATGTTAATAACAAACAACAAATCGCATAATAATAATATTTCTGAATCCGTTCTCCAGCTTTCAAAAGACTTTGACAGCTTGATAACAATTAGCAAACAACATTTTGAGGATTTCAACAGTAACTTTTCAACTCTGGAAAAAGAATTGATAAGTACGAGAGATAGCTTTAGCGGAATTATTAATACTGCTGTTTCAAGTTCAGAAAATCCCATTCCCGATATTAACCATGTCATTGATGCTCCCACTATTATGTCTCTTCAAGACGAACTGAACTGTCCCATTAACATCAACAATAATTCTTCTTCGTCTTTCGTTAGCAGCAGCCCAAGTCTAAATTCACCCGTTGTTGAGTCCCCAGTAGTAATTTCCAACCCTACATCTTTCGGTGTTTTTCAGCCTAGAGTGGTGCCATCTCCTAAGTGCATTTTTATCTCTAAATTTGATGTCTCAACATCTCATACGGAAATTCTTAATCATATCACATCTGTTTTAAATCAGCATAACATTTCAAACGACATTAACCTAATTAAATGCAAAAACATTACTCGGTCGAATGGAAGAGTTGCATCATTTAAGATTACAGTTCCTGAGCCAATGTTTGATCTTTTAATTTCTCCAACATCATGGCCTGTCAACACTTTTATTCAGGAATTTGTTAACAGAAATGCACAAGACTTGAATGTGAACTCAAATACTGCTTCAAAAAACTGATTTGCTTGTCCTTTTACTATCAAAATGTAAGGGGACTTCGTTCCAAGGCCCGCGATGTGTTTTTGAAGTCGCAAGAACTTCCATTCGATGTTTTTGCTCTAACTGAGACAAATCTTAACTGTAATTTTAATAATAATGAGTTCTTTACATCGGATTTTAACGTTTATAGGAAGGATGGTTTTTTGAACGTGGGGGAACCGACTGGGCGAGGGGTTCTTATAGCTGTTCATTCCAATTATGATAGCTCCTTATTTAACATCCCTAACACCGATAATATCGAATTGATTTGCGTGAAAATTAAAGTCAAACTAAAAAGTATTTACGCATTGTGCTGTTACTTGAAACCTTGCAGCCCAATTGACTGTTACCAACATCTGATTACTGCAGTTGACTTTTTATCTGACGCCATGGAGGTGAATGACGCTCTATTAGTCTTGGGTGATTTTAATCTCCCTAATCTGGTGTGGTCACGATCTGAGGATAACTCACATTTTATTGCTTGCAACGCAACAACTCAAAAGGAAATATTATTTACTGACAATTTTTTGGATTCTGGCCTTCAACAGGTTAGCGATGTTAAGAACAACTTGAATAGACAACTAGACCTAATTTTTTCTAATGATTCTATTAACTGCATCGTAGAAGAAAGTAGCTTAGCTCTTTCCACTATTGACCTCTTCCATCCACCGTTATCTGTAACTTTTGCTTATGAGCATGGTAATAAGAATATAGAGTCCGATGTCACAACATATAGTTTTAATTTTCGTAAGGCTGATTTTGTTAAACTCAATGAACTTCTGAGTAATATAAATTTTGATTTAATTTTGAATTCTAGCTCTAACAATAGTATCGATACGTTAACTACTAACTTTTATTCAGTAATTTTTGAATGTTTTTATTTATCTGTGCCTTATGCACCCCGGAAAAGTACATCATTTTCGCCTCCATGGTATTCGAAGGAGCTGCGTTCACTTCGAAACTCACGAAATAGTCTGTGGCAAAAATATTTAAGATCTAGAACAGAAAGTGACTACTCTCATTATCTAGATTCGTATAATGAGTTTTCAATTCTTTCTAAACTGCTATACGACGCCTATATCAACCAAATGCAGTTCGATATTATCACAGATCCCAAACGATTTTGGCAGTTTATAAATTCAAAGAAAAAGTCTGATGGCTATCCTGCTACTCTAAATTACTTAGATCATTCTTCTAATGATTCTAAAATAATAACTAACTTATTTGCAAATTTCTTCAGCCTTGCTTTTTCCGATAGTAATTTTGAGCCAGATTCTAACTACTTTAGCTATCTTAATAATTGTAATAAAACCTCATTAGAATCAGTAAATATTAATGTTGATGATGTGGTCCTTAAGATTAATAATCTCAAAGACGATTTCTCATCGGGCCCAGATGGCTTGCCCGCAATTGTCTTAAAGAAATGTGTAGCAAATTTGGCCCAACCTCTTGCTACTCTTTTCCAAAAATCTCTTTCTCTTGCGATTTTTCCATCAATGTGGAAGGATTCTTTTATCATTCCGATTCACAAGAAAGGTTCTTAAGCAGATGTTGCAAACTATAGGCCAATTGCAAAATTATCGTGCATTCCCAAACTTTTTGAAAGTATTGTGTTCGATTGTGTATACTTTCATTGCAAATCATTATTTTCTACAAAACAGCATGGGTTTCTTAAAGGTAAATCTACGACCACTAACTTAACTGAATTTGTTTCCTATGCATTAAATGCAATAGAAAATAAAAGCGAAGTTGATGTTATTGCTACGGACTTTAGCAAGGCATTTGACAAAATCTCACATAAAATCATCTCATTTAAACTAAAAGCTCTAGGATTTCCTCCTGGTTTCATTCAATGGATGGAATCATACTTATTGGATCGTAAATATCGCGTTTTGTTTCGATCCTCAGCATCAGATCCTTTCATTGCAAAGTCTGGTGTCCCACAAGGCAGCCATCTGGGTCCAATTATTTTTATCTTGACAATCAATGACGTGGAATCTGTGATTCGGCATTCGGAACTTTCGACGTACGCGGATGATATGAAAATTTTTAGAGTAATTTCTTCATCTAGCGATGTTTTACCTCTGCAAAATGACCTGAACAATTTTTTAGTTTGGTGTCAAAAAAACAATTTAGAGCTTAATGTTAGTAAATGCCAAGCAATCACATACTCCCGCAAACGTTTACGTTCATCTCCACGTGACTATTACATAAATAATGTCCTTGTTTCCAGAGTAACAACCATTCGGGACTTAGGTGTGGTTTGTGATAGCGAGCTCAACTTTAGATCTCATTATGACAACATAATTGCTAGGGCTAACTCTGCTCTTGGTTTTGTTAAACGTTGGTCTAAGGAGTTTTCAGATCCTTACGTTACAAAATCTCTCTATACAACCTTTGTACGACCTTTACTTGAGTATGCTAGCCAAGTATGGTCCCCCTTTCACCTTGTGCATATAAAAAGAATTGAAGCAATACAGCGTAGATTCCTCCGCTTTGCTCTAAGGGGACTCCCATGGGTAGACAACTATAACTTACCTCCGTATCAAGATCGGCTGCGGCTCATTAATTTACAATCTCTCGAAAAACGTCGTGAAGTAGCTGATGTAATTTTTGTTCATCAAATTCTGGCTGGTGTTACTGATTCTTCTGCCCTCCTTGAGGCAATGAGTATTAACATCAACTCACACTCTCTTAGATCAGTACCCCAGTTCCATCTACCCCCTCACAGAACTGACTATTGCAGAAATGAACCAGTTACTAGAATGTTGAGGGAAGTAAATTCTAATTCAAATATTTTTGATTATAATCATAGCAAGATCACACAGAAAAAACTCCTTTATGGTTCCTCCTATAACTAATCTAAATAATGTAGTACATATAGTAATTGAATATTTAACCATTAAATATAAAGAAAAACTGAAACTTCAAACTCAACTAACTAACAAATGCCTTAGCACGCTATTTTATTTAAATTCATAATTTTGATTTTATTATTTTAATATTTTTATTTTATTTTATTTTTTTTTTTTTTTTTAATTTATTATTTTTATTATATGTTTGTAGATCGGCTTTAGCTTGATCCTATTTTTCATTTTTTACTTTTTTTCTAACTGCTTGTATTAAGCAGACCCAACCTTTTTTCACTCACTGATGTTCGTGTCGCGTTTGGAAGGAAGTTGTTATGTTATTCTGGCATCAGCATAACATATTAACTTTCCTTATTTTCATCATAAAAAACTTAATTTAATTGCATAAGTGCCGATATGACTTGCAATCGAAGTTGCCGTCATACTCGGTGTAAATGGACCCCAGCTCGCGCGGTATCTGGGGGGAAAGAGGCGTGGGATAATTTAATACACTGGCTCGGCCACATCGAGCGAATGGACAACACCGCTCCAGCCAAGAAAATCTTCGAATCCCAGCCCCCAGGTTCGAGACGACCAGGAAGACCGAACCTCCGCTATAGGGACCAGGCGGTCACAGACGCAAGAGCGCTTGGTCTCGACGACTGGAGGGAGCGTGCGAGGGACCGCAACCGATGGAAGACCGCAATATCTCAGGCAGAGGCCCTTCATGGATCGGGAGCCGGATAAGTAAGTAAGTAAGTAAGCTATCAAAAAATTCCTGAATTTTTTTGAAACAAACACATTTCAAACTCACAAAACAAATATCAGTTTCTGAGCTGACTATTTTTCACGTTTTCTGGGTTGGTTTTCCCTTTTTCCTTTTAGGGTTAAAAAATCCCGAAATAAGGAGAAATACCTCATTCTGGCATCCCTGCTTGACTCCCTGAGTACGAATATGTACGCGACAGACGCCTGAGTGGCCCCGAAACCCCTGACAGACCCGATTTTAAGTTGCTGTGCTTTTAAATTTATTTTAGATAGCTGATGTTACTCCAAGAAATATTTCGGAATCGATAGCTCTTGACTAAGAGAGCATACGTACATATGTACCTACATAACATAAACACGTGTTGAGTTCCATCCAACTGCTGCAAAACGCGATATAATTCGCGTATTTTAAAAAGTTATTTTCTTTAGTATTATGTTAGAGAAAGCCATTTAAAATATATGGCTATTAAAAGGATTTGATTCAACTAACATACAAATGCAAGCACCGGACGTTATTAAGGACTCAAACTCATGAAAACCGCGATCAAAGTTGCTGATTTAAATACTGTTTTACATCCATGATATTATGTAAATTGTGGTTTTCATGAGTTAAGGTCCGCTTTGATGTTTGTCGTTGGCCTTTCAAATCCTTTCAATTGCAATGCGTTTAAGATGCTTTCCTCTAATATTCCAATAAGCAAATTAATTTAAAAATACTCGAATTTTATCGCGTTTTGTAGCAATTGGATGGAGCTCAAAACGTGTTTATGTTTTATATATGCTGTGGTAGTCAAGAGGTATTGATTCCGATATATTTTGAGGGGTAACATCAGTTATCTAAAAAAATTATAAAAAACAGCGAGAGCTAATAACATAACACGCGTCTGTCAAGGGTGTCGGTGCCACTTAGACGTCTGTCGTAACTTTTGTAATCAGCGAGTCGAGGGCTTCAGGTGTATTGCGTTTGAAATGGTTTCCTTCACTAGTTAAATTTTGAGAAAAGTTGTCCTTTTTTGATGCAATTTTTCTCGTAGAGGGGACAACTACGTGCTGACAGACGAGTATATTCGATATTTCCTTCACCAACTACCTGTAACATTAATACTGTCTGGTTTCCTTCCACACCAAAAATGTGTTGCGAGCTCTTAGACTATGAGGTATGAGACTAAAATTTTGTAACGCAACATGCAAACATTCACTAAAGATTGTACAAAAATGTATTTTTTGCAGTTTGTTGCTAATAACCCAAAAACTGTTGGTTTTTCAAATATAACATCGAAGTGCATTTGAAAGTACATTTATATAAAATTTCGAACAAATTTTAGTTGGAAAACCTTGTTTTTTCTCATTTGAAAGGTTCAAAAAGAATTTCAAAGAACAATGTTTAACCTTCAGAATGAAAATACAAATTTTATTGAGAAAAATTACCTGGAGAAATTATATAACGATACATTTGCATCAAATCGAATTTTTCCTTAAAACTTTAGATTCAAATATCTCAGAAACATGACGTGCTACAGCAATTCTGAAGCCATATCGAACTCAACGCATCAAAGACCACCCTTATCTAAATTAAGGTAAACCGAAAAACAAAAATTTAACGGAATGTTAATGAAACTTCATTTATCATTTAAACAAAGAATCAAAAGAGTTCATACAAATATCGATGTTCCAAAATGTGTATTTTTTTAGATACAGGGAAAATGTGGGTTTTAACTCCAAAATTTATCTGTGCATTGGGGAGGTCCAATACGAAATACGATTCATGACTAAAAGGTATTTTTTAACGTCAAATCAAATAATTTATGTAAATAAATAAAAATAAACACACTTTAAAATGTTCTACGGTAAATGTTGAACGGTAGCGATCCCCATTCACAGTAACGTGCCGGTCTTGATCATCACGGAAGAAGTACGGCCCAATGACGCCGCCGGCCCATTAACCACACCAAACCGTAATTTTTTCGGGATGCAATGATGACTCATGGAGTAGGTGTGGATTGCTGCCTGACCAATACCGCATATTTTGTTTATTGACGAAGCTCAGCCAGAAATGAGCCTCATCGCTGAAGATTATTTTTTTGGACGTAGCGTTCTTAACGTTGAGGCCACTGACTCCGAATTTCGGTAGTACCTAAATTTTAAAAATTTGACTCGTTGTTGGCTCGTATATCTTTCCGTCATAAAATGGCAAACCTAACCTTACTGAAGAGAAATGTCAAAAAAGCGGCAAGAAATATGGCGTCGTTTGCTGTCCCTGTCGCTCTACTTTTGTAGCGTTCCTGTTGAAAAACATTTTATTTTGACAGCCCAATAGTGAGAGTTAAAATGTGATATTTTGACGACACGAAACAGGATTTTATTATGCTGTGATTATTCCCAAAGATAAAAAGTCTTTAAAAAAGGTTTTCGAAGAAAAAGGAAATCATATTTCGGTATTTATTAAACATTGTTGAAACGTGATTATGATTAGTTGTTAGGTTAGGTTAGAAGGGGTGATGATACGGCAAGCCGAAACATCTCACTCGGATCTCAATGGATCCATTGTGCTCCCCAGGATGTGAGAAATGTAGGAATAGGAAGGAAGAGGAGGCATTAAGTGGAAGTTTTGGAAATGGGGTGCCTCCCTGAACCATCCTGTGCTTTGAATGAATTTAAGGATGTTTTTCATTTGCAAAAGAGAGACGTCACCCAGTTCGTCGAAAAATATTCTCCGAGGGCTGCTTTTCTTGTTCTGTCTAGGCTGGGGCATTCACAGAGGAAGTGAGATGAGCCCTCTTCCACCTCTTCGTCCTGACACCCTCTGCATAAGTCAGATGTGCCGATGCCCATTCTGCTCATGTGGGTTCCCATTGAGTTGTGACCCGTAAGGATTCTAACCAAGAGGGACAATTGAGGTCTGCTTAGCTTAAGTAAGTACTCCGTTTTGTTCTTTGAAATATCTGGCCAAAGATTCCTTGAAACCCGACAGGTGTCAATTGTTGACCATCTATCATTAGCGGCCATGAGGTGAATTCTACTCTCTTCTTGCTCCAGTGGCATAAGTACCCAAGGTACAGCTTGACTCAGTTCAAGTAGTGTTCAAAAAAGGACAGTAGTGTAGTTCATGAACCGATTTTGGCCAATTCATCAGCCATTTCATTACCATAAATGTCACGGTGACCAGGGACTCATCGAAGAGTGATTGCATTTGTTTCGCAAGCAATTCCAATTCACTACGGCAGCGATCAACTAGTTTTGACTTCGTGACAATTGACGAAATGGCTCTGATTGCCGCCTGGCTGTCTATGAAGATATCAATGTTTTTATAATTCAAAGTTAAAAGTTCAAGTGAGCTCAACTTTGAATTATATATTCGGTCACTCCACTTAAACAGAAGAATTTCTTTTCAAATTTTCTTCATATTCAATTATCAATGTTTTTGTTCGACAGATCACATATTGATAGGTATTTTGTAGCCTCGCAAACTGCAAGCACTTCCACTTGGAAAACGCTGCAGAAGTTTGGGAGCTTCAATGACCTTTTTATGGGTGGATTGTCTGAGAAGATGCCTGACCATACCCCTGTGTCTGTTTTGGAACCGTCAGTAAAGACCGATACATGATTTGCGTTTAGGACCCGGTTTTCCTTCCATAATTCCCTTGTCGGGATATCTGTTAGTGCGACTGGGTTAAAATCTATGTACGGTGAAATATAGTCCGTTTGAATGTCTGTGTCAGTGAAGTTCATTATAGTTCTGTGACCATAGTGGCCCTTTTTCCAATTTTTACACTCTTTAAGTCGTAGAGCACTTTTGGCCGCCAACTCTTTCGTGAACAGATCGAGTGGGGCAAGTGAGAGGAAAGTTTCTAGGGCTGCGGTTGGCGTGGTTTTCATGGCACTAGTTGTGCCTATATGCATGCCAGTCTCTGAATTTTTGTCATGGCCTTAAGATTGGTTGCCTTTTCCAAGGCTAGCCAGAGCCACCAAACCAAACACGCGTACGTCAGGATTGGCCTTACAATAGATGTGTACATCCAATGAATGGTTTTGGGGCTGGGTCCCTATGATTAGTTGTTTTTTCAGGACATTCCTTGCCTTCTGTTTTTGTATTTACTTTTTCATACTTAAGGTGGCGCTACAGTCTTGGAGTTTTATTCCATTACAATTTATATAGAAGTAGAAGCAGCCATGATTACAATAATTTTGTTTTTGTTCTTTTTTAATTTTTTATTATTCATTTATTTGTTTTTATTTATTGTTACTTAAATTAAGTTAATTTTTCCATATGAAACTTTTTGCTAAATTCAGTATAGTAAATGTTTTGATTTTTTGAAAAGTTTTTTTTTTATTATTTAGTTTTGTTTATTCTAATGCTAATTATTTTTTAAATTATTATTTTTGCAACTTTTTTACGTTTAATTTTTATTTAATTAATTTTGATTTACTTTTTTAAGAGGAGTTTTAAAGATCAACAATAGTAAAACTAATATTATTTATAATTTTGTTTATGATTAATGAACCCATGGGGGTGGTGTCAAACTGGCTTGTGAATATTTTAAACTCGTGTGAGTGTTTGTTGTTTGACTCTGAGGTAAATCGATGGACGATGAACCTGCATTGTTGTTGTTCGTTGGCTGGTGATGATTTTGTTGAAGTGAAGTCGTTGTTGTACTTTGTTGTGTATTGAGTGTTGCCAACGGAATATTGATATCAAGGAGGCCATCGATACTCATTTCTTGTTGAAGTAACTCTTCAATATTGCACTCGATGCCACCGTGAAAATTATCAATAGTAAATTCGTCAATTTGTGTTTGATTGTTCAATGCTTCCATGCATTGTCCTATCAGGGTTGAAGCACAGTTCTCCTCTAAGCTTGTGCTAAGTTGCTGTGGTTGTTGTTGCTGCTGCTGCTGCTGTCGCTGTTGACGCTGATATGCGCGCATGTGAGGCTGATGTTGGTGAACTATGCCTTGATGCGAATTGCCGTGAGGCGTTCGTTCACATAGTTGAAACATTAGACTTCTTGCCTAGGTCTGAATCTAACAACAAATCCACAATTCGCAGTCTTTCAATTTTCCGGCCCATCCCATTGCACTTCTTGGATGGCGGTGATGTCTGCTTTGTTGCAGTTTAGGGCCTCCTCATCTTTTGTTTTTGTGGTTTGTCTTAAATTAACCAATAATCTCAAAATGTCATCCCAGTTGATCGCTCCATACTGATTGAATGGTGGTAAGTCATTGCATACACTAGGCTTTAATTACGGCAGAGATAACGCACCACATCAAAATCATATTTATAGTCACTCGTGTGCAATCAGTTGCTTAGGGCTTTGCTTATTACATAGCAGAAATTCGTTCATTGTGGCTATCAATTAACACAAATTACCTTAGTCGATTCCAACCCTGGGTTTTTGTAGAAGACCCTCCGCTACCAGTTAAAAAAAAAATATTTTCTGTAGGCTTTTCCCAAAATATCTTTCGTTTTATTGGAAAAGCAGACCTTCATGATAATTACACACCTCATTCATTAATTCATTTGGGAAAATATAATAATTTCTGTCCTTTAGAAATAATACAAGATTGTTATGACATGCATAATTATTGCATCGTTTAACTTAGTTACTATTTTTTGTTGCAGAAGAAAACAAGATGACTACTTTGCCAAAGGATTAAAATAAAAAAAAATTTATTTTGAATAAAAACTTTAATTAAACCATATATTTTGTATGAACATAAATAATAAAACCACCGTGAATTTTGCATTTAATTCGAAACACTTTTGCTATTTTGAAGCAACAACTTAAGTAATCTTTAAAAAACGAACAATTAATCAAAACATGCATAACATACATACCCATACCTACAAACATACATACGTGCATGCATTTTGGATTTTTTACAGTCACATAAAGCACACGAAAGGTCCATGTTTGGTGTTATGTATCTCGAATAATTACAATCAAATGAAATAAAAGACGTTCGATGTGATACTGCTGTTATCAGCAATAATGGCAAAGATACATTCTTGTATAAAACTGCCTTTTCATATACGCATCCAATTTTCTTTCATCTGTAAACCTGTGACTTGCTTCATAAGGCTCACAATACTGGTACTTATGGTATGGATGTTAAAATGTTTGAGCTTTATGACGTGATCTACGATGTAAAAACTTTGGATTTTATTGTGTTGGATAGGTAGGTATTGTTTATCTTGTATTTTGTTTCTATGGTTCTTCGGGTTTGTATACTGTAATTATTGTAACTCAAATCGCAATTCAGTAACCACATTTAATTGCATAGGTACATGTCTGATTTTTATTTGCGATAAAGATACGGTAACAGTAGGGATTTTAATCAGACCGTTAGCTCGATGACAGAGAACACCAAAGAAGTCTGTCTGCACCACGACCTTCAGGCTAAAGGTAGAAGCATATATATTGGTGGAAGGTCACTGATGCTAATATCATAAACTAACCAAAAATAGCTATTTTATTGTGCTGTACCCTATATGTTGCGTGAATGATGAAATCAAAATATAAAAATAAACGAAAAACTTTTTAAGTTTGTTTTATTTAATTTAATTTTAAAAATACGGCTTTATAGTCTCAGCCAGGCCCGGCAGGTCATGTTTAGGTATAAATTACAAAACAAAAACTAATCGAACAAAAATGAGGCAAAAATAAGAAGTTATATTTTTAATTAATATATTTTTTATTAATTCACACATTTCTTATAAGATCTTAAAATTTTTCAATGCGAATACTCCACTGGTGACTGGTGCTTTGAATTTTGAGAAATGAATTTATTTAACAATCGGTTCAAATTAAATATGCAATACACAAATATTTTAAGCCGGTCTTGCTTAAATGTTGACGTTAAAGAAGTTTTGAGCCAAAACTCAAAATTGTTGGTCGATCAACATGCTAGTGTGAACGTCAAAAACTTTCGTAGCAACAACTTGTGTGGATTGGAATTTTCTGATCGATGCGTCAGAATCCAACCGAAGGGATCAGGGTTTGAATCCTGTGGGTCCCCAACTTTTTTTATTTTTGTTTTGTACCTAAACAATAAAGTTAAAACGATATTATTAACATTAAATACTTATTCACAACAAATATTGCATTTTTCATCTAATAAAAATTAATTAATAACGCACTGAGCAAATAAATTATGTTCATGAAATTAAAGCCCTACAAATGTTTTTAATAAAACGGATTTTGTTGAACAACTTTGTCGATTGCTATCCATTTTAATCGGGTTGCGTTCGGGTCAACAAATGTTCGATCAACACGTCTATACTAACTCAACACTGTTGGTCAACGATGTTGATCTAAGCAATTCAACATAATGTAGACGCAACTTTAGACGTCAATAACTGCCACTTTCTTTTGATAACATTCTTTAGCACAAATATCCGACTTCTGTTGTTATTTGCCTCATATCGCAATGCAACTAAACGTTTCTATCATTAATGTTAGGTACAAAAATTAGGATTTTTAGGAAGAACAAAACATAAGTAGCAACACAAGTTCCAATCAGATGGAAAATTGTTAAACTTAGGAATTTTTCCTCCGTTTACCATTACTTACTTACTTACTTAAGGTGGCGCTACAGTCCAGGGTGGACCAGGGCCTCAACCAACAAGCTTCTTCCAGCCGGCTCGGTTTCTAGCTAGCTGTCTCCAGTTTCGCACGCCAAGTTGGTTGAGGTCCTCTTCCACTTGCGTGTGCTACCTTATACGCTGTCCACCTCTACTGCGCTGTCCCACGGGTTGGATTCACCTCAAAATTATAGCTGTCTATAGTGACGTCCTGTCCTAGACGTCGGTGTTGGGTATTCTTTCTTGTTGACAGCATATACGGTCACTCCCAAAAGTTTTCGGAATTAATCTAAATCAAATCTATATACTGATTTTTCTTGTACTGTTGAAATTATAAAAAAGTAACGGCAGGTAGAATCTCGCGCTATTAAATTTTCTTGTTTCCCATATTAAAATGAGCATATAACAAGATGAAACAAAGAGGAATGTAAATAACAGAAAAACAACAATAACAGAACAAAGAATAATAACATAAAATAAAACTCGTGCTTAAAAAGTAAAAACTTTTTATTCCGAATAATTTTGTGACTTACTGTATTTCGTTTTGCTTTCATTCACCGTTAAACCCACCTTCTTGGCTTCCTTCTCAATACTCACAAGAGCACCAATTATGTCAATGTCGTCAGTCAATTGGACGGACTTTTGAAAGATTGTGCCTCTAGTGTTGACGTGAGAGTTTTGCACTATTCTTTCAAGAACGATGTTGAAGAAGTCGCATGACAGCGCGTTGCTTTGCCTAAAACCTTTTTTGACATCAAAGGTTACGGTGAGGTTTTTGCCGACATTGATGGAGCAGCGTGCACTCTCCATCGTCATCGTGCACAAACGGACGAGTTTGGCAGGGATGCCAAAACTAGACATTGCTCTATATAGCTCGTCTCTAGATGCTGTCATACGCTGCCTTGAAATCGATAAGAAGGTGGTGGGTATCGATTTGAAACTCCTGGGTTTTCTCCAAGATCTGCCGTAGTGCGAATATTTGGTTGATGGTGGACTTCCCTGTCCTATAGCCACACTGATATGGACCTATCAGGTTGTTGACGAACGGCTTCAGGCGTTCACAGAGTACGGCAGAGAAGATCTTGTAGGTGATATTAAGAAGAGTGATGCCTCTGTAGTTGGTGCAGTCCAGAGGATCGCCTTTCTTGAGGATCGGGCAAACAGTGTAGGGGTTCCATTCATCGGACATGCTTTCCTCCGACCATATTTTACAGATGAGCTAGTGCTTACTCCTAACCAATTCATCGCCAGCTGCTTTGAACAGCTCAGCCGCAAGCCCATCAGCTCCAGCATCAGCTTTATTGGACTTAAGCTTAGATATGGCTATCCTCACTTCGTGAAGATCGGATGGACGGAATTGTTAGCCTACGTCCGTCTACCAAGTTGAATGGTGCAATTTGCATGTTAGTGGAATTCGGTTTGTCATCGCCGTTATACAATTTGCAGAAATGATTTTTCCATATCCTCAGCACCGACTGCGATTCCACCACGATGTTCCCCTGATCGTCCTTGCAGGCTTCGGTTCGGGGTTTGTAACCTTAGGAGGTTCTTTTTACTTTTTGGTAAAACTTCCGAACTTCATTCCTGCAGTTGCATCCCTCTAATTCCTCAATCGCGCGCTTCTCATGCTCTTTCTTTTTCCTTCTAAGAAGCTTGTGTTCCTCTCTCCTCTTCTGCTCGTAGAGCTCTCGAGCAGCTCTGGTCCTTCTATGCAGCGCCGCTTTGTATGCCTATTGTTTGGCTGCATGTACTTGCCGACATTCTTCGTCGAACCAGGGGGTTCGCGTTCGCTGTGGTTGTCATGCGAAGCCCAGCACGTCAGAGGCGGCATCTCTGATGGCTTCCTGGCATTTTTTTTCACTGGTTCTTGATGTTTGCAGTTGGCGGCAAAGGACCAGTTAAGAGGGCGCGAGAGAGGAAAAGGACCTGGCGATTTCATGCGACTGTAGCCATCCGACGTCAAACTTCCTCACAGTATTTCCCTGTTTTGGCTTTGGTCTGGATATCCGTAGCATTACTTTTGCTACAACGAGGTAGTGGTCCGAGTCAACGTTGGCTCCTCGGAACGTTCGGATATCCAGTATCAAGGAGGAGTGCCTTGCGTCGATCGAAATGTGGTCAATTTGGTTGGCGGTTGATTGACCAGGAATTTGCCATGTCCCCTAATGTATATCGAGATGCGTGGAACTGCGTACTAGCTACCACAACGTTTCGCCCCGCAGCAAAGTCCGTTATCGGAGGTGGTGTCGTGTAGGCTGTATCTTCCGATTGTGCCACCAAAGACGTCTTCTCTTCCTAGTTTGGCATTTAAATCACCCAAGACAATTTTAATGTCATAGCTAGGGCATTGCTCATATGTCTTGTCCAGGAGCTCGTAGAACTCGTCCTTGTTGTCGTCAGCTTCCTCCTCTGTGGGGGCATGCGCGCATATCAGGCTGATGTTGTCGAACTTAGGCTTGATGCAAATTGTCATGAGGCGTTCGTTCACATAATTGAAACTCAAGCCTTCTTGCCTAAGTCTGCCTATAACCACAAATCCACATCCAAATATACACTGCCCTTGTGGTCGTTAACAGTCACCGTAGTAGATATCGCAGTCTTTCAGTTTTCTTTTGCCCGGCCCATCCCACGCACTTCTTGGATGGCGGTGATGTCTGCTTTGTAGCAGTCTAGGGCCTCCGCTAAATTTTCGGGTGCACGTGGTCTATAAAGAGACAGAACATTCCACGTGCAGATCCGAAGTTCGTTGTCCTTATTTCGTTTGCTGGGTTCGTCAACAGTAAATCCCTCCGTATCCTAGGCTTGTTGTTGCTTCGCAACTAAGATAGCTTTACGTGACCGGGAAGTCTCCCCGACCCACGGCGCATGACCCCCAACCTGGAGGACCAGACCCTGTATATATAACTCCAAGCGGGGAGCCGGATTAACCGCTCCTTATAGCCCGTATAAGGTGTTCACTAAGTAGTTCAGCCTAACTGGAACTGTAGACGCCACCGTTGATCCCATCTTGAGAATTCTTCCGCTGCCGCCTGGATGAAGGAGAAGTGCCTAAGTGGGAACACTCCTCCCCCTCTCTCTCGTTTGCTGCCCCCTAAAACCGTCCACAGGGATTGGAACCCCATCTTCAGATGTTCACCACTGGGAGGTGAGAGTAGGAGTTGATAGGCAGAGGTTCGCTTTGAAAAAAAGCTTGTGGACGCTTGTATCCTCTTGAATGCACCGTGTCTACCCTTTTTGAACATTTACCATTACATGTAGTTTAATTGTAGTTGGGTTGTGAAACACAAAACTGAACAGTTTGAACACCATCTATGTGTAATACACATAGCAAAACGAAAATATTTAGAAAAGAGAAAGAAAGGATACTAAGCGTATTACTTAAAAATGAAAGATTCTAGGGAAATTATTTTTCAAAGAAAGAAATTATTTTGTCTTGAAAAGAGTACTCAATTTAACAAACATAAATTGATTTCAATTTCTTTAATTTATTTACTAATAGGCCGTTTTCGGAAACGTCATCTGCGTCAAAATTGCATTTGCAGAATGTTCTTTAACGCAAACTGCTATAGTCATAGAAGAAGAAGTAAAGGAAGTGGTGTATATCACATATACAGTGTACGTGAGTGAAGCAGCAAGAATTGAAAAAAAAAACAAATTGAGATTCATCTGTCATTTTGCCGAACTGAAGGGAAGTGTTTCGAGATTTCAATTTGTTAAACAAGTGAAAAAGTTTATTAATCTAAATAAAAAAGTGAAATTAAGGTTAGAATAGTGAATACTGTCAATAATTTATTTAAAAAAATATAAAATAGCATGTGGTGGCTACGTTAAATCCTCTAAAAACGCCTATACTAAGGAATATACAAATATTTTATTTTACAAGTTAGTTTTGCCTGTTATTTCCATATAAAGTAACGTGAAGTGATGTTATTTAGGTGAATAAATTATCTAAGAATACTTTAAAATTAATATTTTATCGCAATTTACTATAAAAATAGCAAATTTGTTGAAAACAAAAATATACTTTAATCCACTGATTTCGTTGAGACTCATCTGTCAAATGAGAAATTCTCGCACAGGGTCGATCTAGTTTTTGTTGGTGATGTCAAGGCGTTCAAATCCGTTTAGCGCCCGTAGTGCAGAAATATTTTTTAACGCTTTAAATAAAATATTTTTAAAGGCCCTTCTGCTGGTGCCCCTATTTATCTTGTTGGTTTTATAACTTTGACAAGAAGTGTTTATTTCAGTTTAAAAGTAAGCAACGATAAAAAACATCACTTTATTAAGTAGAATATGATAGAAAACTTATCTGTGAAAAGAACCGTATTATAGGCGTTTTTATATGATTAAATGCAGCACCACATAATTTTTTTATATATTTCTTATTAGTAAAGTTTTTCAAATTATTCACTAAATTAACTTTCATTTCACTTTTTTATTCATTCTAATAGGCTTTTTCACTATTTTTTTGATATAAAATCTATGTACACTTTTCTACAGCTCGGCAAAATGACGGAAGCATCTCAATTGTTTTTTTTTTTCTATTTTAAATCTGGCTTCCTTTGAGCGCCCCAGCCTTCAGCCGTGTAACTGCACCTCGACCCTGTGGCAATGCAATTGTGTTTGTGTAACTCACACAATTTTGAAAAATGCTTCACTGTTTCCACGATATACCAGTTCCTTTACTTCTTCTTCTTTGGCTATAGTCACATGTTCGAAGACATCATCTACGGTGCAGCTGCGCAGTAAAAAAATCGAGTTGACGTTAGTAAAATTGAGAAACCAGATAATGTGTTCGTAAATATAAAATGCGTTTGCGAGTAAACTGAATAAGTTTCATAAAATCGATTTTGTGCAAGACAGGACGATTGCATATCGTGCGTCGGCTTAAAGTGTAAACCTACTAACTCCATAAATGGAAATTTTACAGGAGAAAGAAAAAACTTCGCAAAAACTTTTATCGTCGCTAGAAAATAAAATCCAAAACATGGATTGTGTGTTAGTTGGTACTCTTCCTTTCTAAACACAAAACAACTCAAGCAGGATCTTAGTTTTGTACTTATTTGCATCTTTGTAAGTTAGCCGGTTTTTTTTTTTGGTAATGTAAAAAAATAATGGACTTAGCCGTTTTTCCAGAACAATCAAAAATAGAGTAGGATTTTTGCTAATCGATAGCTTTATTGAGTATAAATAATGTTAAAATAAAATATATAGCATTCGAAAATTAAATTAACCAAATCGCAAATAGGTTTAACCTACACACAAATAAGTTTCACCCAAGTGCAAATAGATTTAACCCAAACGCAAATAAAGGGTCCGCCAAATAACCTTTTTTTTTTTTTGAAAATGCTACTACTACATGGAGTGTAGCTTAGGCTGTGTGGCACGTAGCGCCGTCCTGTTGAAACCAAATGTTGTCTATATCCTCCTCTTCAATTTTTGTGAACAAAAATTTGTTCAACATTGTCCGATAACGATCGCTATTGACTGTAACGGCCACTCGAAGAAAAATGGCCCAATTATGCCTCTGGACCAAAATCCGCACCAAACAGTGACTCGTTTTAGGTGTATCGGCTTTTCAATGTATGCGTGCGGGTTTTCTGTGCCCCAAATGCGACAATTTTGCTTGTTTACATACCCGCCAAGATCAAAATGAGCTTCATCTGAAAAGATGATTTTTTTTGGCAAAATCGGCATCTTCTCTAAGTCGATCGCATGCCGACTTAGCGAAGCAGCCATTTGAATGAAATTATTTTCCTTTATTAACCGGAAAGATTGTACTTTCAAATAAAAAAAGAAATTTGAGAAAATATTCAGTAGTTTTTTTTATAGCATTTTCAAAAAAAAAAAAGTTATTTGGCGGACCCTTTAGAACTAACCCCATTCGATTTAAGCAAAACGCAAATATAGTTAAACTATACGCAAATAATTTAAAGAATTTACAAATAATTTTAACAAAAACGTAAATTGAATTAATCTAACCTTGAATTATTGATCCAGTTGTACTTTTTGGACCTAATTGATTTTGGAATTATCCATAATTGTTAAAAAGCTATTATTAGGGGATTGGCCTTTTATTTGTTCGGTAAGTTCTTGGAAAAACGCGCAGAACTAGTGGAATTTACAATACTGTTATAAGCCTTCCATTTCTTCACCACACAGCTGGAACAATAAGTTGAGTCTGGGTTAATCCAATTTGCGTCTTGCTTAAAATGATTTGTTAATAGCTTAAATTATTTGCGTATAGTTTTGTTTAAATCGAATTGCGATTGGGTTAGTTCAATTTGCGTTTGGGTTTTGGGTTAAATCTATTTGCGCTTGGGTGAAACTTATTTGAGTTTAGGTTAAACCTATTTGCGATTTTGTTAATTTAGTTTACGAATGCTATGTATAGGGGTTCATCTCAAAAGGTAGTGTTTTCGCTAACACAAAGGTTCATTGGTAGTGTCTACCTTGAGATTTAATAAACACAATGTTAATGTACATTTCGAAACAAAGTATGTGGGTACTAACGGAGGTACTATTTTTGTACTTTTTTTTAAATTATTTTATAGAATACCTATTATGATAATAAACAGTATTATTTCTTAAAAATCAGGTTCCCCCCTCTCTCTCCTGTTATTCGAATATTATATGGTATTTTTAATTGTTATGGAGTTAGCAGGTGAATTTGGATGTTATGGACTTAGCTGTTTTACTCATCAAGCGTTTTGGACAGCTAAGAAGCCGAATTTAACAAAAATAATTATGTCAGACGATGCGTCTTCGTTCGATCTTTCAAACTGCATACTTATCTCAAATTTGACAAAAATTGGATTTAGCAGGTTTACACTCTAAGCCGACGATATGACGATTGCAATCAGCGTCGAAAAATGACGATCAAATTGACTTTGATTTGACGTTATTGAAAACGACCACACACAGTGATATGAGTCAAAAAGGGTCTTCCACGTAGGAGCCGAAACTTCGAACGTATTCGTTAGTAAGTTACGTGTGAAAACAAAAAATCCGTTAAAAACAATGCTTTTTTGTCGAGGCTGAGCTAGGTTTGTCGGTGTCCAGCTTTTATTCCAAAGAAAGCAAAAAAACTTGGGTAGAAGTTTCCAAACTCCATTCAAAACAAACTTTATTAATTCCAAATTGAGTTTACAGTGTTTTACTATTTTCGTTCTCTATGTTATTATTTTTTTTATAACAGGGTATTTCGTATAAATAACAATAATTATTCCTACAATAATATAACACGGTATTTCATATACGGATGTGGGGTCAGCCATGCCTCCAGCAAGAGACGGGAGGAGAAATCGGTGCACTATCCGCGATGACAGGCGGTACTCTCTGAAGAAGGGTAGCCACAGAAATAATCGATGGAACACGGCCTTGCTCCTAGAAAAAGACTAGAACAAAAATAGTTGTAGGCTAAGCCTTGTCCCCGCTACACTTAGAAGAAGTGAAGCGCAGAAAGAAATATGTAAGTACAATATAACCTTCTTGCTCCTAGCGGCATACTAGAAAAAAAATTGGTGCTTTGTTTACGGTAACAAGCTTATTTGTGTTACTCTTTGAAGAAGGGTAGGCACAGAAATAATCGGTGGGACGCACGGCCCTGCTCCTAGCAAAAGAAAAATCGGTAGGTGCTAGTTCTTTGTCCACGATACACTTAAAAGAAGTGGAGCGTAGAAATAAACGAGGGGAAAGGATAGATACAGGAAGAGGTAGAAGTGTAAAACCAAAAGGTTTTTCGAAACTCCTATCTGGTACACTTTCGTTCCCAGCAGTGTGTTTCTTCTTGCTTATTTAAATTTGGTTCCCAAATTCAATTAAACCAGCGTGGTATTCTTGCTTTCCGTACACAAAATTGGTACTAAACAACAGGCGAAGGCAGAAGACAAATTAGTAGTGAAATTCAACCTCCACATGTTAACATTTCAGACACAAGGAAATGTAAACTAAAAGTAAGTAGAAAAGCTACCAACAACGTCATGCGTGTTCAGCTCAAACAACATCTGGTTGCCTGTATTCCTAATATGGGTGAAGGTATTAAATCAACCCAGGGTTCGGTGCGGTAAATAACATTAGGGTTCGGTAAATAATTATTAATTTTGAAAGGGAGTTCGGCGAAAAAGTGAAAAAGTGTAACGCTTCGTTACAACCTACATATATGTATACACCCGTTCGAATATCGAAGTCAAACTTCATTTCTAAACTATTTCTCAGAGCACCATAAATATCGAAAACTGACTACCCGATACTAATCCTGAATTGCGGGTTCCATAATCGGTTCGGTATGCATAATGTAGCCTTTTGTTTCACACATCACACCCCAATGTATGGATTTTAAAATGGTTGAATTTCGACCACTGGGCGGATACTAGTATATATGCACATTGCAAATATAAAAAGATGAATAATAATCAAATTTCAATATTAGTTGTGTCGAAATGTGAGATTTTATGTGCATAATTAAATATGCAATATACATAAGTATATAGATTTAACTATTTAAACCTACAAAGGAACCTCCTTCCGATTTCAAAAGTTCACTACGCAACTTCTGATTCCGACTAAACCACTCAAGCATTTTTTGCGCTAGTATAGGTAGGTACCTAGACCTCTACCTTAACTTTAGCTTATTTTACGTATACGTACGTAAAATAAGTTCTTACGATTTTGAAAAGAATAAAAAACCTCAAGACTACGGAAAATATTGCATATAAGATCAGTGGCATGGTACCATCAGCATCAGTTCTCTATGAGTAGTTTTTTTGTTTGCTTAAGTCAGAATTTATTTTATTCGTTAAGATTTTTTAACGTCAAGAGAGTTTTTTTTCCCTGTGGGAAAGAAGTCTGCATCAGATGGAAATCCTATAATGTGTATACAACCTTGTTCATCAAACTGGAATCTGTATCACTATTATGCAAATGTGGAGTTTACACACCTTGCACTTCGAGTAAAAGCAGAAGGAAAACGAAGCAAGCTTCAGCGAACCAAAAACGATTCCACAAAGAAGATACAATATTTGTAAAGCAAAATCGTACAATGATTATATGTAGCTAAAGGTTGAATATGAATACCTACTCAGGGGCTGCTGTGTTTGGAAACTGGAACACCGATACATCCATTTTCGGGGAAAAAATGTGCACTTGTGCAGGTACCTACCTACTGCTACTGGTACATATAGGTATATATGTACATGCAAATGGGAGAGGTTATATTAAAGTGTGTTCTGCAGAAAGTCTAATGGCTGGTTTTACTGAATATGAGAAGTCAACAAAATTTTTCGAAAATCAAGAAAAATATTTCTGATAAATACTCTTACATACCAACCTTTAAACAAATATTTTGTTTTATTTTAAATTCATATAATATATTCACTTCTCTTTCAAAATATTTCTAATTTTGTATACAACACCTTTAGGCCAAGAGCCGGGTCCTTTTTTTCTGCAATTTATTGCTGAACTGCTTGAGCAGCTTATCAAATATCTCGGGAACGGTTCATCGTACGAAAAAAAGGATTTTTTTAAAGTTAATATTCCATTCATTATTTATTTTTTTTCAAACAAGTTGTTTTTGTGAAAAGATTTTGAGAACAACTCCAACAAGATTCTTCCCTAGCCAGCTTGGTCCCCAGCTAGCTGTCTTCAGTTTCACACAAACCAAGTGGATTGAGGTCTTCTTCAACTTGTATGTTCTGCCGACGTCTTGGTATTCTTCTACTGCACCGTCCTTCAAGGAAATGTTAAGAAAATTAGCGGGGCGGAACATTGGTGTCTATGTTCATTAGGGGTATCGGAATTTTTTAAATTTTTATATTCAAAATGGCTATGGTGGATCTTGTTGAGGGTTTAGAAATTGGAATTTTGAGACCCCGTGGCCGTTTTTAGGTAAAAAATATCACAATTAGGAAAAGTGGTCAGGAAAACCTATTAAATTTGCATCGATATGTGCTCAAAATTACTTATAATGTTTTGTTGGCTTTCTTTTAATGTAAAAAGTTATGTCATGATATTTTAACAGGTCGATTTTAATGCAATCTTCTTAGCAACAGGTTACAAAAGCAAACAAAAATCATTATAAGTTGCTGTGACCGCATATAATATTGGTTTTTCAGACCGCTTTTTTGAATTGAGGTTTTTTAACCTAAAAAGGGCCGCGGGGTCTCAAAATTCAACTTTGTCAAATGTCCCAGAACAAAAATTACTTCTTCCTGAACCCTTTACAAGATCCACAATACCCATTTTGAATATAAAAAATAAAAACAAAATCCGACACCCCTAATGTTCATTCGCTCTAAATGACCTAGCCACCTTATTCTTTATTTTCTCACTTGCCTTGTTGCCCAGCACTTAGAGTAAGTTGTTGTTTCTTCTCCTTCGTCTTTGCAAATCATAAGGAACAATTTCCTCTCAAAACAGCGTCCATATCCAGGTGCATTTTATTAAAAAAAGATGTGTTGAATTTTTGTTAGTTTCCATTTTTATGATAAGTCGAGCACAAGCACAGTTTGGGGAGTCATTCGTTTTAACTGTTAGCAGTCTACAATGATGGACATGAATTTAGCACACTTAGGTTGGTCAAAGCTGGAGGTAAATTTAGCATACGCAACATTTTTTGTTTGATCACCGGAAATTATGGTATGATTTTAGGTTGCATATGTCCAAATAACCTAGTAGTACCTAGTGGCATAATGGTTAGTAAGTTTGACTGTAATGCCGAAGGTCTGCGCTCGATTCCTAGCCGCTAACACTTAAAAACGAATAAAGGTTTTTTTCCGAGGTACGGCCTCTTGCCAGGAGCTGACAAATCCTCCTATCTGCTGTCATGAATAAGTGGATCTCAACTTAATATATTTTGTCAGTTCCTCCCAAGAGGCTGTACCTCGGAAAAAGCCCTTTTCGTTTTTAGGTGGGTAGTGACTGGGAACGTGCCTAGACCTTTGGCATGGCATGACAGTCAAACGCACTAACCATTATGCGATGAGGTACTACTAGGTTATTTGGACATTTCTTAACTGAAAATATACATAATTTCTGGTGGTCAAACTTTTTGTCAACCGTTTTGGTAAAGAATGCCCCAAGGGCTAAATTTTTCTTCAGCTTAGAACCAACTTGATTGAATAACCTAAAATAAACTTGAAGTGTGCTTAATTCGTGTCCACTATTGTAGACTGAATAAGCGGCGACTATCAAAAAATTCTTATAAAAACAAGGTTACGAATTTTCAAGTCACGAACTAGCTTATGAATTAAATTTTTTTATATTAATTGGTGCGGTGAACAGAAAACCGCTTTAAAGTCGCGGAATAAGCAGGAACTTTCACCGGAAAGTTTCCTGCAACGCCTAACTTAACTTTGTAAAAAATAAATTGCTAGATAAGTTTCAACTTTTACAATCGGGAAGTGGAGGAGCACTCGTTTTTCCGTCCTCATAGAGCCTTTTGAAGGTTTTGCACCTACCCACGGAAAAAAAATGTATTACTTGATAAAATAGGAATATGTATATGCAAAAATATGCCCTCTAAAAGTACTTGAGAGTGCTAGGACGCCATATGGCCCTAGGCTCAATGATAGGAAAATCCCTATGCACACCTCCGCGTGGTAGAGGGCGGGTAACGCTAACGTGCAGGGGGACCGAATGGATGCCGGGATAAGCAGACAACCCAGCTATGCTGGTCAGGGCACAAACTTGTCCTCGGGATGGTTAAAAGCCCCCTTAAGGCGGATGAACTGCAGGTGGCGGTCAACGGCATGATAGTCTGGTGGCGGAGGAGCTTTTTTTGGTAAAAGGCCAACGGCAGCAGCAGGTAGCGTATGTAACCCATATTGGGCGGCTACAAAAGGCGTCTGTTTTCCCATAGTGGGCGGCCTCGAGCAGTTATGTGTTTGACCATACAAAAGGCGGGTGTGCCTGTCAAATCTGAGCTTATGTATGTTATTAATCATATCTCGGAAAACACCATGGTGGAAGGATATATGCAAATACATGAATTATGACAACAAATGGAAATGAGTCCCCAAGAGGTAATCTTTTTATAGAAAATCCTTCTGTAGCTTCGGCTGCAGTAAACCGCACATCGGATTTGGGGGTGCGGCATCCTTCATGTACGAGCGTCAATCAAGACGCCATAATAATAAATGAATCGTTGACAAATAGAAGAAGTCTTTCAAGAAGCGCAAATGTTACTTTTGGCTACCGCATACGTACGAAAATCGGAGCATGGAACGTTCGATCCTTGAACAGCGATGGTAGATACGAGCAGGTTGAGCGTGAAATGCTTCGCCTAAAGATCAGTATCCTGGGCATAAGCGAAACTAAGAGGAGAGGAAGAGCTGAATACAGATCAGACACTGGACAGACGAGAATGCTGTATTCCGGCGAAGACGAAAGAGAGGGTGGCCAAAGACTGCATGGTGTCGGAATTATGTTGAACGAAGAAGCGAGGCGTAGTTTGATCTCATGGGCGCCCATTTCTGCGAGATTAATGACAGCAAGGTTTCGTTCAAAAATTCGTAACGTCACAATTATTCAGTGCTTCGCCCCCACAAATGAAGCGACCGAGGAAGACAAAACCGTGTTCTACACTCATCTTAACTCGGTTTACAGTAGTGTTCCGAGAGTCGACATCATAGTCGTTATGGGAGACCTTAATGCCCAAGTCGGTTCAGACAATTACGGACTGGAACGCGTGATGGGAAGAAATGGCGTGGGGTCACGGAATGAAAATGGTGACTTGCTTGTCGACTTTTGTAACGCGAATCGTCTTGTGATAGGTGGGACTGTATTTAAGCATAAGACGTGCAACAAAATTACCTGGGTGCATCCGGATGGTCAAACCGAAAACCAAATTGATCATATCATGATTCAGCAGCGATGGAGGAAGTCTATGTGTGATGTCCGGAGTATAAGAAATGCCGATGTGGGAAGCGACCACCATTTGGTTCTGATGAGTCTCAAACTACGCACCGCTGCCGTACAAAAACCAGCGCAGGATGCAGCAAGGAGCACAAAATTCATTACTAATGCTTTAAATGACCCCAACATATGTCGAAACTATGTCACCACCCTTAACGACAGAGCCTCGTCATTAAATGGAATCCAGAATTCAACAATTGATGAGATGTGGGGTGAAATTAAAAGTGTTTTTATGGAGACTGGATCCGAAACTGTACCCAAGCGAACGAGACGTAGAGACTCTTGGATATCCCAAGACACCTGGCATAAGATCGAACTTCGCAAATCGTTGAAAATCCAAATTAATGCCGAAGCAGATGTTCAACGAAAGGCTGACTTGCGAAGAGAGTACCGCAATGCACATAAGGTGGTCTACCGCTGTGTGAGACGTGACAAGAGGGTGAAGTTGGATGGACTCGCAGATAATGCGGAAAGCGCTGCCAGAAGAGGAGATATCCGGGAATTGTACCAAATAGCCAAAGATGTTATCGGGAAAAAAAGCAACACCAATCATCCTGTAATGGATGTGGATGGCACACTTTTGGTATCAATTAAGGATCAGCTTCGTAGATGGAAGGACCATTTTTGTGCCCTGCTAAATGAGGATTCAGTTGAGCAGAGTGCTGAAGTGCCCCAACTAAACGAGATGCGCAGGTCCTATAGGGGTATTGACATCGAACCCCCGTCAGAATCGGAAATTCGTACATCAATAAATCTCCTCAAAAACAACAAGGCAGCTGGACTGGACGGAATACCAGCTGAATTCCTGAAAGCCGATCCCGTAGCAGCGGCTAGTATTTTACATCCGCTGATACAAAACATTTGGGAAAACGAAAGCTATCCCAGGGACTGGAAGGATGGTGTGATTGTTAAGTTGCCAAAGAAAGGTGACTTAAAGAATTGCAACAATTGGCGTGGTATCACCGTTTTGTCCGTTTTCCCAAAACTAATGGCAACAATCATACTCGAGCGAATAAAGGATAGAATCGAGTCTACACTCAAGAGGCATCAAGCTGGCTTCCGCAGTAGTCGATCGTGTGTCGACCATATCAACACCCTGCGTATCGTCCTCAAGCAGTCGATGGAATATCAATCACCGCTTTACCTCATGTTCGTGGATTTTGAAAAGGCCTTTGATCGAGTTAACCGAGAATGTATATGGAGATCGTTGCTTAGTAGAGGAATTCCACCAAAAATTGTTGCCATTATTAAAGAGTCCTACAACAACGCGAGGTGTTTTGTTTTGCACAATGGGCAGCTATCCGACTCCTTCGTAGTGCAACAGGGTGTGAGACAAGGGGATGTTTTATCGCCAATTCTCTTCCTGCTGGCGATGGACGACGTATTGACGGCCAGTGTTGGCACAGCTGAGCGACAGGGCATTCAATGGAGACCGTTCGAAAGGCTCAGTCATTTAGACTATGCCGATGACATATGTCTACTGGCAAATAACATCAGTGGGCTGAACGGGATGTGCCAAACACTGCAAGTGAAGAGAGAGTCGAGTGGTCTAAGAATTAACAGCAAAAAGACAAAAATAATGCTCACAGGCCGCTCCACACAGCAGCGTATTATTTTACAGGAGATGCCAGTTGAAGTAGTGGAACAATTTAACTACCTTGGCAGTATTGTTTCTGCAAACGGTGGTACGGATCTGGACGTTAAAAGTAGAATGAATAAAGCTCGTGCTGCCTTCGGTACCCTGTCCCCAATTTGGAAATCCAGTCAAATCTCCTTACGCACTAAGTTGAGATTCTTCGAATCCAATGTAAAATCCGTGCTGTTATATGCTTGTGAAACCTGGAAAGTCACGTCTACTATTTCGAAGAAAATGCAGGCTTTTGTGAATCGCTGTCTTCGCCACATCCTAAAGATTCGCTGGCCACAAATAATATCAAATGAGGAATTGTGGCGCAGGACAAGTCAAGAGCGGCTGGACGTCGACATAAGAAAGCGTAAATGGCGTTGGATTAGTCACACACTGAGGAAACCAAAAGATGAAATTGCAAAGCAGTCCTTTGAATGGAATCCTCAGGGTGCACGGCGGGTTGGAAGACCAAGAACAACATGGAAATCAACTGTCTTAGCGGAAGCAGAATCCCAGAGAAAGACGTGGCCACAGCTAAAGTACCTTGCAGCAGACCGTGAAGGATGGAGACGTTTTGTTGACGCCCTATGCCCCAGCCGGGGTTACAGGACACGATGATGATATGCAAAAAAAATCTAAGATCGTTGGAGCGGCTTTCTTAAAAACTAATTTTTTATATCTAATCTAGGTATTTTAAATTTTAGTGATATCTTTTTTTTAATTTGTGATGAACATCTTTAGAAAACATTAAAACACATTTAAAAACCAAGTTTCAAAAAATTCATCAACCCGTTTTTGAAATATTAAATTTTCAAAAAAATAGATATATATTTTTTTAAAAATCTAAAATTTATTTACTTTCAAAATTTAGATATGCAATATTATTGCAAACAAATTTTTAATGAAATCCGTTAAGCCGTTAATGAAAAAAAAAAAACCGTTAGGCTAGGACCGCACTTGCGATTTCAATCGCGCGACCGTTTAGTCGCCAGAAATAGAACACATGAATTTGAATAAGAATGAACGCACATGCGACCTAGAAATCGCGACGATTAAAAGTCGAAAATTTGTTCCATTTTTCTGGCGATGCGATTGTCGAAAGTTAAAATGAAACAAACGGACTTAGATGGTTGTGCTCACACTTGCGATTAAAAAAAGCGCGACTAAAAAATCGTAGTCGCAACTAGAAAAAATTATACACGCACTTACGATTTTCAAACGTACGATTATTTAGCCGCAAGAAATGAGACACATGGTTTTAAATGTGAATGCACACATACGCGACTTTAAAATCGCAGCGATTAAAAAAATGGAACCAGATCTATTTTTTGAGCGTTTTTTCTGTCGCAAAATTAAATAGACGCATGTGCGTGCATTCACATTAAAAGCTTTATGTTCTATTTCTTGCGACTAAATAATCGCGCGATAAATTGCCGCAAGTGAGTGCATGGCAATTATTTGTTGAGACACCGATTTTTTAATCGCAGCGACTGAAAATCGAAAGTGCGGTCCTAGCCTTATATGGCAGATACCATTAACACAAGAGTTCACGCCCCTTGGACTACTATGGTACAGGGTTGTCAGATTGGGCTATTTATCATAAATTGGGCTATTTTTTCCTAAATTTACGACAAGAATTTGAAAAAAGTTTCCCAATTTCATATTACTTGTTATTATTTTTAAGAAAATTCGTTACATACATAAGTCCAGCAATATTTAAATTCCTTCAAGTTTTAAAAATCTATCCTTAGAAATTATTCCAAAACAGGAAGAACGTGAAATATATAAGAAATTTTAAATTTTTGCAATGAGATTGGGCTAGTTTTTGGGCTACATTTAGGGCAGCGATTTCGGGCTACACGAATTATGAAATCGGGCTACGCAAGCGCTTCTTGACCTGGCAACCCTGCTATGGTAGTCCATTTTGAAATGTCATTAATTTGTTTTTGGATAACTTATACATTAAACCAATTATTACGTTTGACATTCAAATATTTTAACTCATTCATGCTGAGTAGAAACTTTAAATTAAAAATCATTCAACTATTAAATACAAAAAAATCAAAATGTTAGCCTAACCGTGCTCTACTATAGTCGTCCACGCGTGTACTTCAGTGTTAATAACAGTTTTTTGTATTTTTGTCTACTAAAATGTATTTACATCTTGCTTACAATAACGCAGTGGTTTTTACTTGCGATATAGGTACTATAGGGCAAGTTTTGGATTCGTGCAAAAAAAATTTAGAGATAACAATCAAACATGATATTACGATGATAGAGAACACGAAAAAAAGTGGGTGGCAAAATTCTGTCTGTCTGTCTGTCTGTATGTACCTCAACCTACAGCCTAAACCACTGAAGCGATTTTCTTAAAATTTTGAACTTAAGGTTTTTTTTGTAACTCTCCAGAGGGGAAGTTGAAATTTTTTTAGCTCAAAAAATAACGGTACTTGCCATACAACCGTTAAGGAAAAGCTTATTTATCTCAAGAACAGCTCCAACGATTTTGATAAAAAAAATCAGTGTACTATTGTAGATATGATTTACTTTTTAGTAAAAAAAAAATTACCAAAAACATTTATTAACGGTGCCATATAACGGTTTTTTTGAATTTTGATTTTCTCATTAACCGCTCATCCGATTTCAATAAATTTTGTTTGCACAATAGCTTTGTTAGAATATAAATAATACTGCATACCAAAATGTTTAAAAAAATAAATTTTGGATTTTTAAAAAAAGATTCAAATTTTTTTTTTGAAAATTCAATATTTCAAAAACGGGTCGATAAATTGCTTTGAAATTTCAGTTTTAAATGTATATTAATATATACTCAAAATTGGCATACCAAATTTTTTTTTGAAAAATGTTACACAAATTTTATATATAAAAAATCAATTTTTAAGAAAACGGCTCCAACGATTTTAAATTTTTTTTTTGCATATATTCATATTTTTTCATGTAATCAAATGGCATACTTTTTTTTGAGCTCTAAGTTATTTATCAGGCTATTTATACAAATAAAAGAACGATTTAAATGCTTTTTATACTTTTTCTATAATTACTTGAATATTTTTTAAAGTTCTTAAGCCCCACACAACTTGAACATAAGAGCAAGTACGTGCGATCCAGTCGTGCATTTTATTTTTATCAAAATCGTTGGAGCCGTTTTTCAGATAAATAAGAGTTTCCTTAACGGTTGTATGGCAAGTAAAGTCATTTTTGGAGCTAAACAAAAATTCAATTCAATCTGGAGAGTTAAAAAAAACTTAAGTTCAAAATTTGAAGAAAATCGCATCATTATGGTTTAGGCTGCAGATCCAGATACAAACACAAAAGACAAAATTGTGCCACCCACTTTTTTCGTGTTCTCTATTATCGTAATGTTATGTTTGATTCTTACTCTGTATATATAAATTCGATATACAAAGATTGTTATCTCAGAATTTTGTTTTGCACGAATCCAAAACTTCTCCTATAGTACCAATATCGCAAGTAAAAAATGTGGAGTTAGCCGCTTTTCACTCAAAGCCGACAATATGTTCCAACCATAAATAACGCAAAAACGTACATACACAAATATTTTTGAAATTTTCTTACACAATGAATATGAATAGGAAGTCGCAGTGTTTGAGAAAAATTATAAAAATTTTAGGTAAGAAAAGTTAACAAAAATCAGCCAAAAAGACAAATTATTTTAATTTTTTAAATAATATTTACTCCTTAAAAATTACAGTAAATAGCGTTATTTTTGTAGTTGTTGTTTTTCTTTAAATTGTTAATATCGTTAAAAAAAACTAAAAATAATATTTTTTGTATACTCATTATGTACAATACATGTGTATCCAGTTTAAAGATTTTGCATCCACTTTCACAGTTTTACCAATATTTTGAGTAAAAGACTGAGAAGTCCCCGTGTAGTGTATGCAAAATTTAATGTGCTTGCGTGGTAGCGTTAATCGATTTCAATAAAATTTTACACACAATTTTTTTCATTGGTCACATTATTTGACCGATATAGTTCAAGATTTTGTGTTTAACTAGTTTTTTAACGCAAACATTTTTTGAATTTATATACTTGATATTTATTTAATACTTTAAATACATATAGCTTAAGAGAATCCCTATCAATAGTGCTAATGCCGAAAAAGTCTAATCTATTGGAATTGGAAGCCCTTTCCTGATGTAAGGCGAGATAGGCTCAATTACCTTCAAATACTGACATAATTTTGAAAGGAAGCCATTGAGATAGGTCTAATGGTCAATGAGGGTAAAACCAAGTATAGGATTAAGTGCCCGACTTCAATCCTTTTTTCAAGCAGATATTAGTCGTTTCAAAGTTTAGTTATGACCCAAATACGAATTCTACTGTTTTTGTTTAAAAGTTTCTGAATCAACAGAGTTTTTTTCAAAACGACTTGGGGTTGTGAAGATTAATTTTAAACTAAACTTAAACTAATTAAATAGATAAAATAGAAAGAGATACGAATAAAAAGTTTCTTCTTGATAAAACCATTTTGAATGTTTAATTTTGTGCTTTGAAAATTACAGAGCCCAAATTAGATTTTATTTTTGCCTCACAGTAAAAGAGCACTAGTTCTATTACTCTGTTGTTGAATTGACTTGCACTCCTCAAGTCCCAATGTTTTAATACAATATTCATATACATATATACAAGAACTATATATAATCCAAAAGTATGTAATTACGTTGTGGCCGTACCACTTGATGGTTTCGTTGTTAGTGAATAAAAACTGTTGTAACTTTAGTAAGTTTTTGCCACGAAAAGTTTTTAACCCCCATTTGAAAACTTGATTTCCTTTGCTTTTTATCAACTATAAGAATTAAGGCATAGAATAAAGATACATGGTTTCTTAGTTGTCTTTACCTATATATGTATGTATGAAAACAAGACACGGTACGTGTTGGATGGGAAATCCTTCGTTCAACTTTAAGAGGAAGAAAACTTGCACTAGCCACTGAAAATCCCACAAAAAATAACTGAAAAGTGTATGCTCGTACTGAAAGATATACAAACATTCTTTGGAAACACGGACCCAAGAAAAGGATTAAGTCTTAGAAGTGTGGTTATACATTCAGCTTCCAGTTTAAATGTAACTGCTTTGGGATTCCTTTTAACGATTTCCATACCTATAGTGTTGTGTTGTGACCCGACTGCCACAACCAATTCACATACCTTAATTGTTAACTCCTTATATAGAACGATAAATGATTAAATACCAAACTTTGAACATCTACATCACAACAGAATACTCAAAATAGAAACTGTAGATACACCCTAACAGTTTAAAAATTTAATCTATTTAATGAAATCAGATAAGTACATTAAAGGTGTCGGATTTTTTTTGTGGTAAGATATTCTTGATATTGTAGAGGATTTCAAAATAAGTAACTTTTGTTCAAGGATAGTACCGTTATTTTGGTTCTAAAAAAACTTAAAAAAATGTGTGGGGACTGACCAAAAAACGCTATGAACCAAGTTTACAGAGAATCGATCCAGCCGTTTAGGCCGTAGCTCAATGGACACACAGACAGACACACAGAATTATGAGGAGAACTTTTTTCGTCTTCTCTATCATCGTAATAACAAGTTTTATCAAAATCTCTTGTTCAATTTACGATACACTACACACACTTACTCAAAAATACAAAACCAGTATTGTTTGATAAAGCAACATGGAAAGACACTCACGTGTCACGTCACACTGCAATAACTCCCAAATTACTCAGCTGTGTTACCAAAGTCAGCTACCCTTTGTTCAAAGGGTAGACACGGTGCATTCAAGAGGACAAAAGCGCCCACAAGCTTTTTTTCAAAGCAAACCTTTGTCTATCAACTCCTACTCTCACCTCCCCGTGGTGAACATCGGGTGCCTAGTACCTTTAACTGAAGACGGGGTTCCAATCTTTATGGACGGTTTAAGGCGGCAGCAAACGAGAGAGGGGGGAGGAGTGTTCCCACTTAGGCAATTCTCCTTTATCCAGGCGGTAGTGGAAGAATTCTCACGATGGAATCAACGGTGACGTCTACAGTTCCAGCTAGGCTGAACTACTCAGTGAACACCTTACACGGGCTACTACGACAAATTCGGAGCTCAGGCCTATAAGGAGCAGTTAATCCGGTTCCACACCCTTGGAGTTATATTGTTAGGTTCTGGTCATCCAGGTTGGGGGTCGTGCCGTCAGGGTGACTTCCCGTCCGCGTAAAGCTATTTAGTTGCGAAGCAACAACAAGCCTTGGATATGGACGGATTTACGTAATAAGGACAACGAACTTCAGATCTGCACGTGGAATGTTCTGTCTCTCTATAGACCATGTGCAGCCGAACATTTAGCGAACCCTACTGCTACAAAGCAGATATCACCACCATTCAAGAAGTGCGATGGAATGAACCGGGCAAAAGAAAACTGAAAAACTGCGACATTTATTACGGTGACTGTTACCGACCACAAGGGCAGTGTCTCTTTGGATGCTGTTTCGTCGTTAGAGGCAGACTTAGGCAAGAAGTCTTGAGTTTCAACTATGTGAACGAGCACCTCACGACAATTCGCATCACGGCTAAATTCGCCAAGATTAGCCTCATATGTGCGCATGAAAGATGACGACACCAAGGATGAATTCTACACGGTTAAAAATTCTGGGGTATTTTTTAATACAGCCTTTGTATTACAGCCGTATTCAATACAGGAAATATTACTTTTTAATATTCCGTAAATATTAAAGAAATTTTTTAATAACTTTGTATTACATTCTAATAGATTAGTATTAAAATTGTTATTTTTAATACCAAAAAGATTAAAAAGTAATCGAATGAAATAAAATATAATATTTTGGCATTGAAATTTAATAACTTAAGTATATGCGTACATTTGTAATACAAAAAGTATTGAAATTTAATACAAATTGTATTAAAAGAATCGGGACGCGTGTATTTTTAATACAAAAAGTATTAAAATTTAATACAAATTGTATTAAAAATATCGGGATTCGGGATTCGTGTATTTTTTAATACAAAAAGTATTAAAATTTAATACAAATTGTATTAAAAATATCGAGACTCGTGTATTTTTAGTACAAAATGTATTAAAATTTAATACAAATTGTATTAAAATATTCGGGATTCGGGATTCGTGTTTTTTTAATACAAAAAGTATTAAAATTTAATACAAATTGTATTAAAATAGCAAGATGCGTATACTTTCAATACAACAGTATTAAAATCTAATACAATTTGTATTAAAACAGGAAGCCATTACAAGCAAGCATCAGCCATATTTAAATATGAATATGAAGCATACTATGTTTTTAATACCAAAGTATTAAAATTCAATACAAATTGTATTAAAACAGCAATAAAACAATAAATAAACAATTTAAATATGCATTATTTTGAAGGCGCGATGAAATATTTCGAGGTAAATATACAAATTAGTAGATAAAATTTCAATCGCATTAAGATTTTAGTTCTCATATATGTGAAAAAATAAATAGGGGTATTCATGCAACTGCGTAAAACACTAGATAAGTTTACGATTTGGTTAATTTTATCTTTTGGTTAATGAACTGTCAAATTTTGTACGGGAAATGGCTTACACAATTTGGTTAATATTATCCAAGGATTTAACTGCGGAAAATTAACCAAATATTTGGTTAAACTTATCCAAACGTCATTGTGACTTTTCGAAATTGAATTAGGCGTGTTTGTGACTTTTAGAATTAGGCATGTTTAGAAACATGATATAAATGATATCTCGGAGAACTAAAAAAGCTCTGAATGTGTTCTGTAATTATTGCATTGCAATTAGTTGGTGATAAAAGTTGTGAATTAAAACGTAGTTTACACAAAAAAAAATAATTAGAAGGTCTACATTTACTCAACGATTAAAGGTTCTGCCCAACCAACGCGAAATTATAGCGAAGCATTCACAAAAACAGTTTTTTGTTGTTTTTTAGTATTGAAATCATTCACTTTAATTTCGTGTTGGTTTGGGAGAGCTTTTAGGAAAGCTACTTTTCGTAAATTATTAAGGTAGAACTATAAATTCTCACCCAAACTAATGCGAATCTTTCGTTGACGACGACGAACGTGTTGTTTTCATTTACAACAACGTGTTGGTTGTTATTAATGTTTTTGTTGTGGTCAACGAATGATTCGCACTGGTTTGGAAGATTTTAAATAGTCGAAAGCTGTTAGAAACAGATTTCATAAGTTAATGCAAAGTATCTTTCTGAACTGTCAAAACCAGAACTAAGCCATAATTCACTTTTTCTCTTTTTTTCGTTCCTTCCTCAACAAATTTCAGTTTCACTTCCGTGAAGTGTACTCGGGGGCGCTCTATTCACTTCCGAAATCAAAAGTTAACAAAAATGAAGAAAAGTACATTATGGGCGTGACATATGATTTGTTTGTATTCGCTGATTTTCATCCGACCACTGCCGTGAGCTTACGACTGATATATTTCTACCTTACAACGCGACTATTGTCATGTATATTAAGGTAGAACTATAATAATTGTTGATAGTTTACTGAAGTGGTCGGTTGAAAATGAGCGAATACATGAAAACCATACTCATCTCATGGGAGTGAAACTGACATTTGGTGAAGTTGGAACGAAAAAAAGAGAGGGATGATTCATTTTACTTAAGTGGAATATTCCTCACTTCTACTTTTGAGTGTTTGGAAAGCAACTTTTCGTGGGTTTATAACCCATTGGTTTGAGAAAGCTTTAATAGTTCTAGCTTTACATTTTGTTTTATCCTTCCGAGTTGTTTCCGACTTTACGTTGGTTCGGGAGAGGTTCTCTATTTAAAAATTACTACGTTTACAAGCAGGATCGGGAGCTCCAGGTTTTTTGTCAATTGAGTTGAGTTGAAACTGTATTGAGATTCCAGCAAAATGAATGGCATTGATGTACATATTTATTTCAATACAAAACAAATATATTTGAATTAACAGGAGTACTTACTACTCATATCTATTAAAACAAATATATATTTGTACACACACATGTAAATAAACAGACCATAATGCATTATCTATAAAACCAACTCCTCGACCCAAGCCGAACGCGCCCAAATATTTGACGTTTAACGAACAGCTGATTCAATTACACAGCATTTAACCAAATTAATAAAAAGGTCGTTCATGCAAACTTTTGCGTAAACTTATCATTTTACACAATTTGTAAACTTACGACGTTGCATGAATACCCTTAATATAATAATGCCTCCATTAATTGACTTGAAGATAAATACTCTTAGAAAAAAGTCTTTCATTACTATTATTTTTGTAATATATTTTGTATTAATTTTCATGAAAAGGATCTAAAAATTAAATTTCAAGAAATAAAGTATTATATTATAATACCTTTGTATTATTAAAATATAATACAGATTTCGTATTCCTTTGTAATATCTGATATTATTAAGTTTTAATATATTCTGTATTAACTTCCAAACTTTAATATTTGTCAAGTATTAAATTTTAATAAATGTTTGGTGTTGTCACATATGTAACCCAGAAAATATTAAAAAGTACCCCAAAATTTTTAACCGTGTATGTGCTCCTGGACAAGACATATGAACAATGCCCAAGCTATGACATTAAAATTGTCTTAGGTGATTTTAATGCTAAGCTAGGAAAAGAAGACCTCTTCTGTGGCACAATCGGAAGATATAGCCTGCACGACACCACCTCCAATAACGAACTCAGGCAGATTGACTTTGCTGCGGGCGAAATATTGTGGTAGCTAGTACGCAGTTCCCGCATCTCGATATACACAAGGGGACAGGTGACTTCCTGTAGATTGACCGCATTGTGATCGACGCAAGCCACTCCTCCAGTATCAAGGATGTCCGAACGTTCCGAGCAGCCAAGGTAATGCTACGGATAACAAGACCAAAGCCAAAACAGGGAACTACTGGTGAGGAAGTTTAACGTCTGATGGCCACAGTCGCGAGAAATCGCCAGGTTCTTTTACGATCGAGTCTCTTGCTCGCTCTTAAATAATCCTATGCCACAAGCTGCAAGTATCGAGAATCAGTGGAAGAATTGCCAAGAAGCTATAGAGATTCTGCCTCTGACGTGCTGGGCCTCGCACTTCCACCACAGCAAAAACCCTGGTTCCACGAACAATGCCAACAAGTACATGCAGTCAAACAACAGGTATACAAAGCGGCACTGCATAGAAGGACCAGAGCTTCTCGCAAGCTCTACGAGCAGAAGTGGAGAGAGGAATGCAAGCTTCTAAGAAGAAAAGAGAAAGAGCATGAGAAACGGGCGATCGAGGAAATAGAGGGATGCCATTCGGAAGTTTTATCAAAAAGTAAAGGGAACCTCCCAAGGCCCGAACTGAAGCCTGCAAGGATGATCACAACAAAAACATAAATGTTAAAAAAGGAGCCAAGTTCTTATATGTACAAGAAACCTATGCGTAAAAAGTCAGCCCAAAAAAGTAATGAGATCTAAAATATATGCCAAGTTATAAGTTCATGAAGTTTAATATCAAATATCTTAAATAGAGTAATATCGAAACAATTCCAAATCATGACAGAAATTTGATATTTAATGATTACTGATAAAAATTTGGTGGATTCACTGGTCAAGTTTTCATACATTTTAAATTTGTGATTAAGTAAGTATTTAAGAGAAAACTTGCCAAGTAAATCCACCAAATTTTTATCAGTAATCATTAAATATCAAATTTCTGTCATGATTTGGAATTGTTTCGATATTACTCTATTTAAGATATTTGATATTAAACTTCATGAACTTAAAACTTGGCATATATTTTAAATCTCATTACTTTTTTGGGCTGACTTTTTACGCACAGGTTTCTTGTACATATAAGAACTTGGCTCCTTTTTTAACATTTATGTTTTTGTTGTGATTTCACTCCTTTTTGCAAAGATTAATTTTGCCAGGTGAGAGTCAAGCCCTACCGCTCTACAAAAATTCATAATTCTACGACAACCAAAAGTGCTCCATAAAAATAAAAGCAATTCTGATAAAATGGGTGGATGGCACCCCCCCTGAATGGAAAATTCCAAATTTTCAATTTTTTTCCTTTCTAAGTACTTCAAGCCCTACCGACCTACCAATTTTCATCGTTCTACAACAATCGGAAGTGCTTCATATAGTTTATAAGAATTTTTGAGAATGTGGGTGGATGCCACGCCCCCTGAACTGAAACTTCAAATTTTTCGATTTTTTTCTTCTAAGTACTTCAAGGCCTACCGACCGACCTACCAATTTTCATCGTTCTACAACAATCGGAAGTGCTCCATATAATTTATAAGAATTTTTAAGAATGTGGGTGGATGCCACGCCCCCTGAATGCAAAATTCCAATTTTTCAATGTTTTCTTTCTTAATACTTTAAGCCCTACCGACGTACCAATTTTCATCGTTCTACAACAATCGGAAGTGCTCCATATAAATTATAAGAATTTTTAAGAATGTGGGTGGATACCACGCCCCCTGAATGGACAATTTCAATTTTTCAATTTTTTTCTTTCTAAGTACCTGAAGCCACACCGACCTACCAATTTTCATCGTTCTACAACAATCGGAAGTGCTCCATATAGTTTAAAAGAATTTTTAAGAATGTGGGTGTATGCCACGCCCCCTGTATGGAAAATTCCCATTTTTCAATTTTTTTCTTTCTAAGTACCTCAAATTCCACCGACTTACCAATTTTCATTGTTCTACAACAATCGGAAAGGCTCCATATAATTTATTGAATTTTTAAGAATGTGGGTGGATGCCACGCCCCCTGAATGCAAAATTCCAATTTTTTAATGTTTTCTTTCTTAATACCTTAAGCCCTACCGACATACCAATTTTCATCGTTCTACAACAATCAGAAGTGCTCCATATAAATTATAAGAACTTTTAAGAATGTGGGTGGATACCACGCCCCCTGAATGCAAAATTTCAATTTTTCAATTTTGTTCTTTCTAAGTACCTGAAGCCATACCGACCTACCAATTTTCATCGTTCTACAACAATCGGAAGTGCTCCATATAGTTTAAAAGAATTTTTAAGAATGTGGGTGTATGCCACGCCCCCTGTATGGAAAATTCCCATTTTTCAATTTTTTTCTTTCTAAGTACCTCAAATTCCACCGACTTACCAATTTTCATTGTTCTACAACAATCGGAAAGGCTCCATATAATTTATTGAATATTTAAGAATGTGGTTGGATGCCACGCCCCCTGAATGCAAAATTCCAATTTTTTAATGTTTTCTTTCTTAATACCTTAAGCCCTACCGACATACCAATTTTCATCGTTCTACAACAATCAGAAGTGCTCCATATAAATTATAAGAACTTTTAAGAATGTGGGTGGATACCACGCCCCCTGAATGCAAAATTTCAATTTTTCAATTTTGTTCTTTCTAAGTACCTGAAGCCATACCGACCTACCAATTTCCATTGTTCTACAACAATCGGAAGTGCTCCATATAGTTTAAAAGAATTTTTAAGAATGTGGGTGTATGCCACGCCCCCTGTATGGAAAATTCCCATTTTTCAATTTTTTTCTTTCTAAGTACCTCAAATTCCACCGACTTACCAATTTTCATTGTTCTACAACAATCGAAAAGGCTCCACATAATTTATTGAATATTTAAGAAAGTGGGTGGATGCCACGCCCCCTGAATGGAAAATTACAGATTTTCGATTTTTTCCTTTGTATGCACCACAAGCCCTACCGTTGTGCGAAATTTCAATTTTCTACGATGTCGGGAAGTGCTCCATAATTTTGATGATCTGTCAGTGAGTCAGTCAGTTACGGTTTTTGCGATTTTTGAAGTCCTATATCTTGGGAACTACTAATGCTAAAAAGTTGAAATTTGGTGAGCCACCTGTGTTTGACCAGTTCAGCAAATACTGCGAATTTGAAGTTTCTGACTTTATTGGTACTGAAGTTAGAGGGGGGTTGAAAATCGCCTGAGTTTGTTCCTGTAAAAAGGGTGTAGTGCCACGAACTTGGCTGGGCACTACCGTGCCCTTTGATCAGGGCAACATCGTGGTAGAATCGCACTCAGTGTTGAGAGTATGGAAAAATCATTTCTGCAAATTGTATAACGGCAACGGCGAACCGCATTCCCCTACCCTGCAGATTGCACCATTCAACCTGGACGACAACGTAGGCCAACAATTCCGTCCACCCGATCTTGACGAAGTGAAGATAGCTATATCTAAATTTAAGTCCAGTTGATATAGAGTTGATAGCCTTGTGGGTGATGAATTGGTTAGGAGTATGCACCTCCTCATTTGCAAAATATGGTCGGAGGAAAGCATGCCCGATGAATGGAACCTCAAGAAGGGCGATCCTCTGGACTGCACCAACTACAGTGGCATATAAGTCACCTACAAGATCTTCTCTGCCGTACTTTGAAAACACCTGAAGCCATTCTTCAACACCCGAATAGGTCCATATCAGTGTGGCTTAAGGCCAGGGAAGTTCACCATCGACCAAATATTCGCACTACGGCAGATATTGGAGAAAACCCAGGAGTTTCAAATCGATACCCATCACCTTTTCATCGATTCTAAGGCCGCGTATGATAGCATCCATAGAGAAGAACTATATAGAGCAATGTCTTGTTTTGGCATCCCTGCCAAACTCTTCCGTTTGTACAGGATAACAATGAAAAATGCACGCTGCTCCATCAAGGTCAGCAAAGACCTCACCGACACATTTGATGTCAAAAAAGGCTTTAGACAAGGTGACGCGCTGTCATGCAACTTCTTCAACATCGTTCTTGAAAGAATAGTGGAAAACTCTCACGTCAACACTAGAGGCACAATCTTTCAAAAGTCCAACCAATTTCTCGCTAACGCTGACGACATTGACATAATCGGACGAATAAGGCGAGATGTCAGTGGTGCTATCGTGAGTATTAAAAAGGAAGCCAAGAAGATGGGATTAACCTAAGAACAGTAGTATGTAAAGTAAAAAACACCTAACATCGACGTCTCGGACAGAACGTCACTATAGACAGCTATAATTTTGAGGAAGTCAGAGACTTTGTCTACCTAGGATCCGTTATAAACTCAGCGAATGATACCAGTGCTGAGATAAAACGAAGAATAACTCTTGCCAATAGATGTTTCTTTGTGCTAAGAAGGCAATTGAGAAGCAAAGCTCTCTCTCGAGCAACTAAACTGTCCCTGTATAAGACGCTTTTTATCCCGGTCCTGATGTATGGTGCAGAGGCATGGACACTGTTAACGGTGGATGAGAACGCATTAGGCTGCTTAGGGAGGAAAATTCTTCGGGTGATTTTTGGTCCCATTTGCATAGATGGGGAATGGAGAAGAAGATACAATAACGAACTGTTTGGGCTGTACAGCGACACCGACCTAGCCACAAAAGTGAAAAGCCAACGACTGAGATGGCTGTGTCATATAGAACGAATGGACACCAATGCTCCGGCCTGAAAAGTCTTTGAATCCAACTCAGTGGGACAGCGCAATAGAGGTGGACAGCGTAAAAGGTGGCACACGCAAGTGGAAGAGGACCTCAACCAACTTGGCGTAGGAAACTGGAGACAGCCTGTTTGAAACCGAGCCGGCTGGAAGAAGCTTGTTGGTTGAGGCCCTGGTCCAACCCAGACTATAGCGCCACCTTAAGTAAGTAAGTAAGTTACCAAAATCAGCAAAAAAGGATGAAGAAATTCCATTGAGCCTCTAATTTCACTATTTGGACCAGTCAACTGGCTAACTTTAGATTTGATCTTTTGAGGTCATTTGAAGTAAAAATTATTTGTCGATAAGCCAACTGAGATGCAGGACTTATAAGACAAAATGGCTCGAGTAATTTGCAAGATACCGGTCGCAATGCTGGAAAGAGTGATCCAAAATAAGACTTTCCAAATGCACATGCGGCTTTGTCGTGACCAACATTTGAATGAAATTATCTTCAGAACTGAATATGTAAGATATTGTTCTATTGGGTCATATTAAAGATTCAGCCGTTCAATTAAATTTAATATTTTTTTCATTTAAAATAAAAAGCAATAAGTTCTAAATGAATCATCAGTTATTGAAAGGCAAACAATACTTGAAGCTCAAGCTAATAAAAAATATCAGTTTTGGTTGCAGCTAAACTACCAAACAAACAGATGGAGAAACAATTTTTTATCACATACTCGTAGTGCCAAGTTTGATCAAATTCTCGAGATAGATTTCCTTAAGAATACATAACTCTCTATTTAGAGTACACACAGAAAAAAAACGAAGGAAAATCAACAAAAACAATAATTATTCAACATTTTTTGCCAATGTTTTTGCTCCAATGAGCATTCGCTTTATTTTAACATGATTTCTTATAAGAGAAATCAATATTATATCATGTTACAATGACATTGTTTGTATTGTTGAATCAATATGTTTTCATTTTGAAGTAATATGAAAAAACCTGCAAATAAAAATGGAATCCATAGCAAATGAATGCTGAATCAATACGATTATGTTGAAGTGATGCGATCATCATGTTGAATCGCCATGACTATCATATTAAATCTTTACAACCATCATGTTTAATCATTATTATCATTGTGTTAAGCCATTACTATTATCATGTTGAATCACCATCTGAAAGTATAGGAATTCATTATATATTTATTTTATTTTAAAAATACTTTGTGATACTTACTGAGTATTGAACTGGGAACCTTCCACACACGGAGATAACACTCATCCACTGGGCCAACTCGCTAGGCAAAAAACTAGTGCCAAACGTAAGCTTGAGGTATTTTTGACTTGGAATCAATATCAATACCTTCCCGTAAGAATGTATTGAGCAACATTTTCAAAATTTTAAATTAAAATTTTAAAAACCTCTTGCTTAATTATTTATTTGTGTATTTTGTTGTATTAAACAGATTTATGAAGGGATTTTGAGTATAAATAAATAAATAAATAACTGAACAAGAGTTTTTTGTTGATGCCTTTAATTTTTTGCAATTGTTGGTCGATTAATACTTTCTTACGGAAGGGTATCGATATGTTAATCATTTTATTTTACTTATATTTCAAGGTTAAAATGAGTTCAATCCTTTTATTTCAACATGGTCTCACACATGAATTAATTTGTATATGAAACCGTTATGATTTAGTAATATTTCCCTTAGAACAAAAAACATGTTGAATCAAAATAAAAAACTTTGTTTAAGTGTTTGCCCGTTTGTTTTAACATGAAAACGCTTTTTTTTACATGAATTTCTTTTAACTTGGAATTTATATACGAATCATTTTTTTTTAACACAACTTCAAAGTTAAAACAAAGCGAAAACTGTTTAATATAAAATAAAATTCCTGTTTATTTGTATTTCAATTTTAACTTAACAGGATTAAGTCATAAATTAACGCTTTGAAATGTTAAAATAAAATGAAAACGAAATGAAATCAATTGATTAAAAAATTCATCTTTTTTATCGAAATCAATAATTCGTCTTGTTGATCTTACATTGCGTTATTTTTCTGTGTGTACCTACATACATGTGTATGTACTTGATAATATAAAGCATATGTATCGCAAGTACAAACGTAATACTTCACACATTGTTAAATGTCAGAAGAAGGCTTTTTATATCTCTCTTTTAATATTTAATTCATTACTTTTGAGGGAAAAACACGATAACAGAATAAAACAAAAACAAAAACATGTTCTTCTACATCTACATCAAATCCACTTGACTTCATTAAAACACATATCCTTACATGTGAGATGTGTGTAGAGTAATATTATAGTAGGTATGTCAGCTTCTCAAGTTTTAATATGTACACTCCTCCGATCTGACTTTTAGACATGATGACTGTTTCAAAATGTATTTTTTTTTTATATTCTTTTAAAGAAGGAAAACGTTTATAAATGGCAAGAAAATACCACAATCTGAACTTGCATTTTCCTCAATGCTTTCTTCCTTATAATCCTCGACAAGATTGAAATGTGTTTGGGTGTATGTGCATCACCGCATTACCTAACGATAGTGAAAATCCCTTCTAAGTGGGTAATTCATCACCAGTATTGATAACAGAACAAGTTACAAATAAACCTAGGTACCTATCTATTTTCAGTACACTTTGAGTAGGTTGATTTATTTTTCTTTCTTGAAGTTTTCTTAAGCATGATGGGGAATGTATTCATACACTAACAGATTAAAGTATGAGGTCCTTGAAGACTCATTTGGCTGAGCTTCAACAACAACAACAACAACAAGAGATAAAACATATAAAAAATAAAACATATGGATATACCATTACAGACACACACAAGGTTTTATTATTTAAACGTGTTTGTAGGTTCCTTAGAAAAAGTTATTTTTCCTTTACTTCACACCAGGCAGAAATGAGGTCAGACGAAGGAAATAAAATAAATAAAATGCACGTCTGGGTCGAATGTCCTTGCTCTTATAACACAAGCAGCTTGGAATTGTGTAAAATAATTAATTTAAAAAATACAAGAGTACCTACACATACATAAAGTGTATCCAATTTAAAACTTGTTTCTTCACATCTCAGGTTTTTGTTTTATATTACGTAGGAAGTTAGATATATACGCATTATGAACTTGGAAGCCGCACTGAAGAAGAAGTACCTACATACTTGATACAGCAAATGAAAAGAATAGCGTATGCATATGGACCTACTCAGAAATTACGGAGATACAGTATATTGAAATAGATGAAAGAAGAACCTTTTCAAAAGATCTCAGGCAAAGTTCCTCAAGAGATTCAGAGGCAAAACGGGGAATACCAACGAAAATTCCAAGTACGGAAAGCTTACACTTATAAATCCTCTGAACTATTACAGCAACTTGAAGAAATAATGGTCGAAATATCACAAATGCAAAATGGCCGACGATTTCCAAGAATTAGTTGAAAGCGTATAATACTTCCACATATCGAAGACTGCTGTTACTGATGGCCTTCCAAACAACTTTTAAAATCCTTTGTTCGAAAATCTTTATAAAATCATGAGTCGTGTGAGGTAAAGATTATCATGATATATATCAAAGTTTTGACTAATAACAACATAACACATTTTATAAGTAAATTCAATCATGTATTGCTGAACTTATAAATTTGCTTTATATATACACAGCATAAATAAGAAGAACCACTGGAAAAGTTATCACCTCATTGGAAGAAGGAAAACTTAATAAATATCTTTGAACTGAACAGTCACGCATGATATACATATACTATGTGTCCATTAAAACACGCTTGATTGAAATGTTAACAGAGATGAACAGTCTATTTAATATTGTGGCAGCTATAGACACCTATGCCATCCCAATTCCCAATAATTACATATTCAGTAGGCGTAATGAAATGGACTTCAACTGATTTAGAAGGACTAGATAGAAATGTATAAGAACACTGACAACTTAATAGATCAGGGAGTGTTTTAAGTGGTCATTGTTATGCTTCCTAGTAATTGAAATTTGACATTGGTAAATCTAATAATTGTTGTTTCTGTTAATTGTTATTTTTTAAACTTTTCTTTTCGCGGACATTGATCATTTTAACTTATTTTAACTTCACGAAGAGTGAAATTTCTTCGAAACGTCGGGAAGAAGAATTTATAAATAATTCTTAATAATTAACGCGGTAAGTTCCGAAAATTCTAATCCCGTGACCACGAAGAGTGAAATTTCTTCGAAACGTCGGGAAGAAGAATTTATAAATAATTCTTAATAATTAATGCGGTAAGTTCCGAAAAGTTAAAATAAGTTAAAATTGTTATTTTATACTGCATCCTAGACAAAAAGGTTTTTCTAATTTATTTTGCAGTTAGCTTCAACATTAGCCCTGACTAATTGATGTGAAAAATTTTATTAGATATATGATGTATGTATCTTCAGAATTGCAATATTCCAACCAACCAATTCCATTATGGTCTTCTAAGATGCAGTTTTTTAGGGGTTGGCTACGAAATCTCGCAAATCAAAATCTCGCTTTCGAAATCTCGCATAACGAAATCTCGCAATTACAAAATCTCGCTTTTCATAATCTCGCAATAACGGAATCCCGCAAACTAAAATCTCGCATATCAAAATCTCGCAAAATTGAATTGCATTGCAACAAATACATTTTTTTAATCAAAATCTCTCAAATTAAAATCTCATGCGAGATTTTAATTTGCGAGATTTTGATTAAAAAAATGTTTTTGTTGCAATGCAATTCAATTTTGCGAGATATCCTACCTACTGCAAAATATATAATCCAGTGTCTGGCTACTTTTAGACCACACTGTTATTTATTAATTTGAGCTTTTGATTTTTCAATATTATTGTTTTCAAAAGAACAAGAAGGAGAGAGAACATAGAGATGGTATATCCAGTTGTAAAGTGTCATGTGCAAATCGCATTACTCGTATTTGGCCTTGAACTAGAAAATACTTTTAGTTCCATTATAAACGCGTAAAAGACAACCAAAATGATTATAGAGGTTATTAACAGTAATAAATAAAGGATGTACAAATTTTTTTATTGACGGGTATAGTTATTAGTTGGAAAGAAAAATTATCCAAAGTGCTCTCGGGTAGGTATATTCCCAAAAAAAAAAAAATTCTAAAAGCCGTGTGCGATTCGTTGCTTTGAAATTTGAAGTTGCGAGATTTTGATTTGCGAGATTTTAAATTGCGAGATTTTGGTTGAAATTTGCGAGATTTTTAGGTTCAAGATTTAAATACGAGATTGTAAAAAGCGAGATTTTGTAATTGCGAGATTATGAAAAACAAGATTTTTAATTTGCGAGATTTCGTTATTTGAGATTTTTAAAAAAATGCGAGATTTCGTTATTCGAGATTTTGGTTTGCGGGATATCGTAGCGCTCCCGTTTTTTAGTGCTGAATAATATTTGAAGCGAATCAGAATTTGTAATTCTGCAATTATGTAAACTAAGCTCGAAAATCATGAAGAGTCTTTCAGTGGAGAATTGATTTTAACTTCGTTCTAAAAAAAAATTATAATCGAGGTGCTGCCCTATGAAATTCTTGATGGTGCCTGTCATATCCATATAAATATTTTATAGATGAACTGAACGCACTCCTTCTAGTCTCTATAATGAAAATGTCGAACTTATTAAGTAAGTCGAATAAAGTGTGCGCCTAGCAAAGAAGAAGGTTGTGATTTACATTAGTGGTGACAAAGATGCTCAGAAAAAAAAATCTTTAAAAGTACAATAATTTCAAAAAGCATGCAAAATAGAAGTAAACAAAAACATAAAAACAACGCTTAGTTACGAAATTTCAACTCGCACACAAGCCTACAAATACAAAGTGTGAACATAACCTTCTATTCAACGTGTGATTTCCATACACATGATTTGTTACAACAAAAAAATTACACATTTGTGCTGAAAATTTTACTATGGCGAACTATTCTGTGTTCGAGAAATTCGACAAGACTAAAACCCAATGGTCCAGATTGTTGGAAAGATTCGAAGGTGCAATGGAAATTGTTGGAACAAAAGAGGACAAGAAAAGTTTCGTCAAGTCAAAAATACCATGTGGTTTCATCTATTAAAGATGTTATTTCAGTCCAAATCGGAAAACTCAAACAAAAGTACTCCTCAGATTTGAAAATTCAATGGAAAAGATTAATAATGTTCAAGCCCGTATTCCTTTGCGAGGAGATGCTAAAACTTTTTTCATAAAGGCAAGAAAAATTCCGTTTGCATTGCAAGATGCAGTCGAAAGAGAATTAGATGATCTCGAGAAAAATGGTATCATCGAGAAAGTTTAATCTTCTACATGAGCTACACCCAACAAGGTGGTAAGGTCTGAATATGCGGAAATTATAAACTCTCTTTAAATCCACAAATTTCAGTTCAAGAACCGACAGTCGAAGAACTTTTTGCGTCCTTGGCTGGTGGTAACAAATTTACGAATATAGACCTCAGTAAGGCATACCTCCAATTCGAAGTTCATCTCGATGATCGTCAGCCTCTCATTTTGAGGTACTCACAGAGGTTTATGCATGGAGGCGCGTCCGGACCTGCAAAGTGGAAAAATCAGATCGAAGAAATTCTTAAAGACATCGAAGGTGTTTCAGTTTTCTTAGATGATACTAAGATTACTGCACCCGATGATGAAATTCATCTTCAGTGCCTCGAAAAAGTTTTATCATGGCTTAGCAAATATAATATGCGAGTGAATTTAAAAAAATGTGAATTCATGGCTAATGAAATTGAATATTGTGGATACAAAATCGATCGCTATGGTTGTTAATTACTACGCAGATTTTTCGAAAACCTCAGTACGATTTTGTATCCACTTAACAATATTTAATAATTTTATAGGTTTATTTCCATATATTTTTACCAGAACTAGTCATTTAACTTTGACTTTAATATTAGCCTTACCTTTATATTTGGAACCTGAGCTGGAATAGTAGGAACATCTCTAAGTGTATTAATTCGTGCAGAACTTGGTCATCCTGGTGCTTTAATTGGTGATGATCAAATTTATAATTTGCTTAAGAACAGAGTTCCCTTTTCCTTGGATGAAAATTGCGACAAAGCGTTTCAAACTTTTTGGAATAAAATTAATATGTACACATATTTAGTACTACGACCTCAGGTTACCGTTAGTGCTGGCAACCGATGCAAGTACAGTTAAGGTGTGGGCTGTATTGAGCCATATATTTCCTGATGGTAGCGAAAGGCCAATACAATTTGCTTATCAAACGCTTTTGCCAATAAAGCAACGTTATACACAAATTGATAGAGAAGCTTATGCTATAATTTTTGGTATTCAAAAATGTTACCAATATGTGTATGCCAGGAAATTTATTATAACGTATAATAAGCCTCTCACATTATCAGCAACCAGGATGCAACACTATGCCATTTTTTGCAATCATTTGATTACGAAATACGATACAGAAAATCCGCCGAAAATTCAAATGCTGATGCTTTATCGCGACTTCCACTCTCCGAAGTAAATTTTAAAAAAGATGAAATTGAGATTATTGAAATGAATTCCATTGAAACTTTGCCTTTCACAGTAGAACAATTGCTAGTTGCAACTGAAGAGGATGAGGAGGTTAGGGATCTGATTAAAGCGCTTATATCCGGTAAATTTATAAGCCCAGCAAACGTTTTGGTACTGAGCAAACTGAATTTTCCCTACAACAAAATTACCTGCTTCGAGGTTTGCGAGTATACGTTCTTAAACGGTTAAGGAAAAACGTCCTTGAAGAGCTACATACGCGCTCATTTCGGCATTTCTCGAATGAAGCCCTTAGGAAGGAGCTTCTGTTGGTGGCCTAAAATCGATGAGGACATCGAAAATATGTCTAAAAACTGCGTAAATTGCCAGTCAGCAAGCCAAATCCGAAGAAGGTTGCAACACACATCTGGAGAGCAGCCAAAAATCCATTCGAACGTGTACACGTTCATTTCGCTGGTCCCTTTATGGGAAAGTACCTTTTCATTCTTTATCGACGCCTACACGAAATGGCCAGAAATACATACTATACCAAATATAACCACAGATGTTACTATCGACAAATGTCGCGAAATTTGTTCGAAATTCGGTATAACTGAAATTTTGGTGAGTGATATCGGAGTATGGTTTACTCCCAAAAAATTTCAAACTTTCTTAAAGTTAAATGGAATCGTACATTAAGAAGTGTTCCTTATCACCCAGCTTCGAACGGGCAAGCGGAACGGAACGTTCAAACGTTTAAAAACAAGCTTAAAACTATTAACTGCAAGCCTTCAGAAATTTAAAAGGGATTACAGGGTGGTTTCTAGCATTTATAGTGCCTGGTGCAAGTTATGAACAGCCACCTTTTTCGTTACAAAAATGTTTATACAGAGTTAATAAAAAAAATCAATTAGTAAATCGTGTCACTTCCACTGCTGTTATACTGGTTCCGTTCAAATGACTGGCAAAAATAAAACAGTTGAAATATTGGTTTATATTGACTTTCTTACAAGATAAAATACCTACCTTTTTACAGATTCATTAAATTTTTATCTTCAAATATAGAAATTTAAGTGACTCTACTCCAAATATTGCGTTTCGCCCAGGTACAACAGTTGGGCTAATCAGTTAGATATTTATCTACCCTTCTAAGACGCAAATTTCGGTCGATTTTTACCGACTCATTTAGAATTCATAGTGTATTCATGCTGTGAATTTCAAAACAAAATTACCCTATTCTGTAATTATTCTATTTAAAACACATTTTCTTGATGTCCCTTAATTTGATTGATGACAGTCCGAAGCAAGTAAAGTGCACTTTTTATCATCATTCCCCAAAATATTAACTAATCAAACATCAAATATTGGCCGTTTTCGAAAACGTCATATCAAAGTCGATTGGATTGTCAAATAATCGCTGTTTTTACGTGCGTGTTGTTGGCAAGAATGGAGGCGACCTACAGTTTTTTGCCGAGTCCGAACGGCTAGATGAGAAGCACTTATTCATGACAAGTATCTGTCTGAACAGAATGCAAGACGGAGCTGGAATAGATGTCAAAAATGCTGCAGCCGGAGCTGCAAGAGTTGAACAATTTTCAACTTTTACTGCAGCATTTTTGGCATCTACTGCAGCATTTTTGACATGTATTCCAGCTGCGTCTTGCATTCTGTTCAGGCAGTATATTCTTGATTTGTCAGTTCATTGCAAGAGGCAGTACCTCGGATAAAAAATAATCATTTAAACTTTAAGCTGCATACAAATGCTCAGTTTTTGAACTGAGGGTGCAGCGCATCAAATTAAACGCACATGTTTAGAAGCCAAACTTAAAGAGATGACAAAGTCAGTAGCTTTTGAGTTGAATGTGCATTGCGAGCAATCCTTACATACAATCAAGTTTATCTTTTTTTATAAACGAAACTGAGCTCAGCACAGTTGATCATCGGCATAGCAGTAGGAGCCAACAAAAAAATCATGAATTTCCAGCGGTTTCAAACTAGCAGCTTTTCAGTTGAAAATGCACTGCATCACAACATATCGAGCGATCCTTCACACACAATCGCGTTTATAATTTTGTTTACATACATACGAACCTGATTTCAGCAAAATTAAACCTCGACAAGTAGAGTAGTCTTTCTGCAATGGAACTTGTAATGTTCTTCCACTCTCCGAAGAAAATAATTTAGAAAACTGTAGAAAATAGTTGGTATCGAATAAAAGAAAATCGCACTAAATCGGAATAACAATATGACCAAAACAGCTAAAAAGGAACAAAATTGCATCCAATTTTTTTTTTAATCAATACTTGAAGTTATGTTTAATTATTTCGTATACAAATAATTACCAAATAACTGCGAAAAATAAATCAAAATATATTCCGAAATAAAAATAACAGAACAAAAAGTCAGTTTGAATGCGTATTTAAGTGGAAATACGATAAGACGAAAAAAAACTAGGTCCGCAAAAATTGGCAGTCAGCTTTTTTTGTAAACGAGGCTTCATGATTTTTTTTACAAAGTCATGTACAAATTAAAGCCCAATTACACCAAATTATATTAAAAATATACTTATATAACAATGAAAACAAAACAAAACAAAATTTTAAACCAACAATGAAATGTAACATTTTTTTCGAATGCTTATAACAAAAAAAAAAAAATGTGATATGTGATGTTTATTTATTAAAAAAAATATTAAGGGTATTCATGCAACAGGGTAAAGTCGTCGTAAACGTAGTAAAGTTGTAAACTGCGCAAATATGTCAAATTTTCCATACAAATTGTGGCAGAACTACGAAGTTTAAAACTTTACTATGTTTACGACAGCTTTACGCTTTATTGTAATTTACTGTTCCATGAGATTTAAGATTTTGTTTGAAAAAAGTTCAATTTTTCTGTTTTGACACATTGAAAGTCGACTTTTCCCCGATTTTTGTAGGAAAATAATCATGTGTGTCGGCAAAAATGTAAATATTAAAACTGTATTTGTAATTTACATGATTTTTATCATAATGAATTGATTTAAGCTTTTCTTCGTTAATAATAATTAAAAAAAACTTATAGACCCGGGGTGCCAAATCCTTAAATATGCCACTGGTCATAACAAATAGCAACAAAAGACATTTTTGATTCAATAGTAGCCTCATGATCAGATGCAATTATTTTGGAAAGTTTGACATACAATAAAAGACATACTTTAATGATATTATCCACAAATTTGCTTAATTCAACATCGAATAATATAAAATAAGGTCCATTCGTTAGTATCTTTTGATACATTTTTTAACATCTACTTTTTTCTTTTTAATTGTACTTTTTCCTCGTGACTTTTCTTTCAGGTTGCCTTGACAATACTTTAATAAAGATAACCTGTCATAATACATATTTTAATTTTTTTTGTTTTCTCTCCACAATTGCACTACATGTGAATATGAAAGTATCATCTTCAACTACGACCGTAACATACAGCTTGACAAAAACATCTACATTAAAAAGAATGCACCAACAAAACTAACGTGTTGAAGCCTAATTGCACCTGTGGGCACTTTACCTTCATTTCAGCACTCTAACATGTTGAACAAATTACTCCGTAGCCCAAGGACACTGTTTGCGCCTCGGCTACAAGGAAAGATTCATCATTCGCATGCAAGTTTCAACTCTCACCCTACTCCACCTTCTACCTCGCCAATTTACCATGAAGCTTAAAACAACCTGGTCCCTACACGTAACCAACATAATGAAACTAATTTTTATTCAACCACCTATACGTAATCGTAACCTTTTTCTCTGGATCTGAAAACCTTGTGATCTTTGTTGTAGCAGGTTGGTAACAATGTATATTCTTGTGCTATATCCGAACAAGTAGTAGTGTTTTGAAACTGAATACATTGAATGATAACAGAGCCTGACTCAAATTAAAAATAAAAACAAAGATAAATTCAATGGTAAAGGGATTCACCTATGGCAACAAATATAATACGAAGAAGGAAAAACTCCAAGAACTTCAAAGGATAAAAGATAATTTGAATTATTTAACATTTTTTTTTACGATAAAGAATAAAATGGTACTTGTCCTGCATCCAATTGAATGTTAAAGTCGAGGCACTAAAGTTCAAATAAGTTCAACGGAACATATCCCCTTAAACTCAACGCAAAAATGGGTAAGCCTTGTGTGGACTGAACTGAGTTCATGAAAGAGCAAAGAGTTTGCAGAGCTTAATGGAAAGTGCCAGTGTTGGTTGGTTCCTTATTTTATTTCCATAGCATAAACTGAAGACTGTAAGGCTTAACCACTTTCGCCGAGAACCCAGAACATCTAGCAAAAGGACACTGAGTTCAATTGCTGGGTTGATGCTTATCTAATCGTCTTTTTGATGCCGCTGGGGTTGCATCCTGCATGTCAAATGTGTTGAGTCTATGTAAACTTTGTAGAGAAGATAATTACAATATTTTCTTTCTTTACAGTATTCAAACTGTGGGTAGAGGCTTAAACATATACATAACATGTATGCTTTCTACATTTTGTTAAGATATGGATATGAGTTTTTTATTCTTGAATGGCGTTGGCGTTGGATTGCTTGCTGGTATACCTATGAAAAGAAAAGCGCTTTTGTTTTAATATTGAAAAAAGAAATATTGATTTTAAAAATATGAATAATAAATGTATGTGCTGTAAATTTATGTCACTCGGTATTTACTCTGACAGTTCAACATGCTTAACATTGTCAAAAGAGGGCTCCACCCCATCAATAAGGACTCCATAGAAATTCAAAACAAATCTAAATTAAATAGATGAGGGCCCAACTAATTTTATCTTTTTTTTTTTAAATTAAATAATAGCAAACATATTTTAAGCATATTTTATTCTTTACCTAGTCACGAACGCTTTTCCTTCAAGCCTTTGCCATCATATCGGTTTTACATTGAATCTAGGTTGATGAGTTTACAAAAAGGGATGTTTCGCTAAATCTAGGTACCTACTCGATTAGTGGATTTTAAACAAGACAACTCTGGCATTTTCAAGTAAATAAGCTTCATGATATAAAGCGCCGAATAGTTTTCCATAATGAAATGAAATAAAATTTAGCCCCCAAAATTATTTGATACTTGTAGTAGCCTGGGGTTCATCCAGCTGCGTCCGCCCAATCAGACGGCTGTCCTACAACAGACTGATACCGACACGACCGTTCGGCTCGACAGGCACACTTAGACTGGCTTGGACACATCCGTTCAGTCCAACGGATATCCTAAGACTGACTGAGACACGTCCGCTCCTGTCGACGGATATTCTTCGACTGAAAGATTATATATTTAGGCCAGGAAAAATGGGTGCCGAGGTTGAAAAAATTAATTCATGAAATATTAAAATTGGAATCGACGCAGAATTGCAACCTCTATAACATATCCAAAGTCCCCCAAAATCCTCGCATTGGCTTTTTGTGTAGATGCATTTGAAGAGGTGCAGACGGGGAGAGTTTGGAGGTCTATCAAACTAAAATATTTGTTTGGGTAAAACCTAATCATATGATACATGCTTTAAGTGTAAGAGTTTTTACGTGGGTGTTATGGTTAACATTCTTTGTTGCCCCTCCCCCTTAAAAAAAACACCCTTTCACCATGGATATTTTTAGGGACTTTCTTGATTCTTAGTTCCTATGACAAATGAAACATTCATTCTAAGTTTCATCGACATACCGTTATTTTCAAAGGGTTTTCGGTAATATTTTACCTGTTGTACCTGGAAAAAAAGTCATCATTACATAAAAAGGACTATAACTTCTTTTTGGGTGGTTTTTATCATTTTGAATTTGGTTTCATTAGATTCAGAGTTAAAAACTACCTTTAAAGCATGTATCATATGATTAGGTTTTACCCAAACAAATATTTTAGTTTGATAGACCTCCAAACTCTCCCCGTCTGCACCTCTTCAAATGCATCTACACAAAAAGCCAATGCGGGGATTTTGGGGGACTTTGGATATGTTATAGAGGTTGCAATTCTGCGTCGATTCCAATTTTAATATTTCGTGAATTAATTTTTTCAAGGTTCCCCATACGATTTGTGCTATTTTTCCTGGTCTTATTCTGTCAAGTCTTTATATTAAATTTACAAATCTTTACTGACAGCGACATACAGGTCACCACAATACTGATATTATCTATGTCCTAAAAAAGTGATATAAGGCCCCACAAAATGAAGTAACACCCCAATATTTGAGTAATTTCGTTGTTTCTGCTTTGTTCTATGCATTCGTTTTTGGTGATAATAAATATAGGGCAAGGCGTATCCAACAGTCACCATCATCGCAAAAAATAAGAAAAAGTTTAAGCCAGTTAAAGGAAACGAGACCTTAAATCGTTAAAGCCGTGGTAACTCTGAAACAAAGAGAAAATGAGAAAATGAGAAAAATACCTTATAAGTGTTTCGACAAAAAATGACCTCAGTAACCCAAGGTTTTAAACTGAGTTGATTTCTGTGTGAGACCCTGTATAGCAGCTTTGATAACAAGTAATTGAAAACTTTTTAGTATTCTATTATTATTATGCCGGGATAAGCAGACCAGCCAGCACTGCTGGTCAGGGCACAAGCTTGTCCTTGGGATGGTTAAAAGCCCCCTAAGGGCGGATGAACTGCAGGTGGCGGTCAACGGCATGATAGTTTAGTGGCGGAAGAGCCTGTAACCCATATTGGGTGGCTATAAAAAGGCGTCTGTTTTCCCATAGTAGTGGGCGGTTTCGAGCAGTTATGTTCTTGACCATACAAAAGACGGGTTGTGCCTGTCAAATCTAAGCTTATGTATATGTCATTAATCGTATCTCGGAAATCACCATGGTGGAAGGATATATCGTCGGTTCAAAGGTAAAAGTCACTAACTTACATAGTACACTTTTGAAGGAAATTAAATTGAAACATACTCTTTGAAGCCAGGATCCCGAATTTTTTAAATACAGTTCCCGCGCATACCTTTCTTTATCCTTATAAAAATTGTGCCAGTTGAGCTTTTTTGGATTAAAAAATGCGTTTCACTCTCATTGTCTTAAACATTTTTTTCTGCGCTTAATGAGTTTTACCTTTGGACCGACGATATGCAAAATTGCAAATACATGAACTATGACAACAAATAGAAATGAGTCCCCAAGAGGTAGTCTTTTTATGCATTCTGCAGCTTCGATTGCAGTAAACCACACATTGGATTTGGGGGTGCAGCATCTTTTATCTACGAGCGTCGATCAAGACGCCATAATAATAAATGAATCGTCAACCAATAGAAGAAGTCTTTCAAGAAGGGCAAATGTTACTTTTGGCTACCGCATACGTATGAAAATGGGAGCATGGAACGTTTGATCCTTGTATAGCGAAGGTAGATACGAGCAGGTTGAGCGAAAAATGCTTCGCTTCACGGTCTGGGGTCACGGAACGAAAATGGCGATTTGCTTCTCGACTATTGTTATGCGAATCGTCTTGTTTTAGGTGGGACTGTATTCAAGCATAAGACGTGCATCAAAACCTGGGTGCATCCGGACGGTCAAACTGAAAACCAAATTGCCCATAATCATGATTCAGTAGCGATGGAGGAAGTCTATGTGTGATGTTCGAAGCATAAGAAATGCCGATGTTGGAAGCGACCACCATTTGTTTCTGATGAATCTCAAACTACGCACCGCTGCCGTACGTAAGATAAGCGCAGGATGCAGCAACGAGTCCAAAATTCAATACGAATGCTTTAAATGACCCCAACATTTGTCGTAACTACGCTTGTCAACGAAATTAAAGGACTAAAGTTTTTTTTTCAATTTTTGTTAATGTTTTTGAAGAGCTGTTTCTTTGTGAGAAGTGGTTGTATTAGATTGAAACAAAAAGCATTCTACAGCTTTATGTTTTTTTGTTTCGAGATTTGCTTGAAAAACATTTTTTTTGAAGTACCGTTATTGCAAAAAATGAGACGAGACAAAAAATTATTTTTTTTTATTTTCTTGATGGTCATCAATTCTATGGATAATTTTTTTTGAGTCAATCAAATGTTATGATCTGATACCTTGTTTATTCAGCTTCAACTCAAATTTTTGTTGTCGTACAGTTTTTGTTTGAATGGTTTATTCGACTTTGAATGGAAGAAGATACTTTTAGACCTGATTACCAATATCTCAGCAAATAATGACGTTATGAAAAATTCAAGCATTCAAACGAAAGCGTTTTACAAGATATTTTTGTAAGATTTTGTAAAAATAATTTTTTAACCGCTCACCATTAGTTTAAAAAAGTACTAGAAACCGAAGTTTTGTGGTCTTTTCGTTAATCTTTTTTCTTTGTAAATATTGGCTTGCGTTGGTATGCAAATTTGTAGACCTTTAAAGCATCAGTATATTCTTGTAAATTTTCAAATTTCAAAGTCTTACAAACCAGGTAAAGGCACAAATTGTGTTGTTCCTATAAACAATGCGTAGTCGTCATCAAAATGACAAGAAAACAAGAATTCCAGCAAATTTTTTTTCACAGTTTTACATTAGTTAGATACTTTTTTTGACTTGAAATGAAATAAAAAGTACATTTTTCCAAAAAAAAGCGTTTTCCGCAACTGGCTTCCACAGCGATCGATCTTGTGTCGACCATATCAACCCCCTGCGTATCGTCCTTGAACAGTCGATGGAATTTCAATCACCGCCTTACCTCATGTTTGTGGATTTTGAGAAGGCCTTTGATTGAGTTAACCGAGAATGTATGTAAAGTACATATATGGAGATCGTTGCTTCGTAGGGGAATTCCCTCAAAACTTGCTGCCATTATTAGGGACAGGGAGTCCTACAATAACGCAGGGTGTTTTGTTTTACACAATGGGCAGCTATCTGACTCCTTCGTAGTGCAAGAGGGTGTAAGACAAGGGGATGCTCTATCGCCAATTCGATGGACGACGTATTGACGGCTAGTGCTGGTATGATGGAGTGACAGGGCATTAAATGGAAACCGTTTGAAAGGCTCAGTCACTTAGGATATGCCGATGAAATATGCCTCCTGGCAAATAACATCAATAGCTCAACGGGATGTGCCAAACACTGCAAGAGAAGGGAGAGTCGATTGACCTTAGAATAAACAACAAAAAGACAAAAAATAATGCTCACAGGCCGCTCCACCAGCGTATTTTTCCATAGGAGACGCCAGTGGAAGAAGTCGAACAGTTTAACTACCTTGGCAGTATTGTTTCTGCAAATGGCGGTACAGATTTGGGTACTCTGTCCCCAATTTGGAAATCCAGTCAAATCTCCTTACGCACTAAGTTGAGGTTCTTCGAATCCAATATCAAATCCGTGCTGATATATTATGCTGGCGAAACTTGGAAAGTCACGTCTACCATTTCGAGGAAATTGCAGGCTTTTGTGAATCGCTGTCTATGCCGCATTCTAAAGATTCGGTGGCCACAAATAATATCAAATGAGGAATTGTGGCGCAGGACAAGTCATGAGCGGCTGGACGTCAGCATAAAAAAGCGTAAATAGCAGTGGATTGGTCACACACTGAGGAAACCAAACGATGAATTTCATCAAAGCAAAGCAGTCTTTCGAATGGAGTCTTCAGGGTGCACGGAGGGTTGGAAGACAAAGAACAACGTGGAAATCAACTGTCTTAGCAGCAGCAGAATCCCAAAGAAAGACGTGGCCACAGTTAAAATACCTTGCTGCAGACCGTGAAGGATGGAGACGTTTGTTGACGCTCTATGCCCCAGTCGGGGTTACAGGACACGATGATGATGATTATTAAACTAAACATAATGAATTCCTAAGTGAGCTGGAGGTCAGTTTTTGTTTTTATTTTTATAAAATTGTGACGTTTCGGGCGTGGTTACACCCTTCTTCAGACCTATATATTCAAAAAAATTTTATTAAAAATCTAGCCTATTGGATATCTAAACATAAAATTGAAGATACTTACAATTTTTAAAGAGTAATATCCACAAATAACAGTTATATTTGTTTTGTTTTGCTTTTTTATAGTTTTTTGAAAATCTTTAAAAAGACAATTCAAAAAACGATCAATCAATTTGAATATTTAAATTCAAATGTATTTGTTTGAAAGCTTTATCAAAGTATCTACATACATACTTATGTATTGGAGTTTAAAAACTTCAGTATAATCTATATAACAGATATGTATCTACTAATGCCTATTTATGAATTGACCATAAATGTCACTAAGTCTATCACAATCAGAACGTCTATTTACACTATTTGCTGTATTTTTAATATGTAACATTTCAAGAAGCATTCTCTTATTATAATTTTTCTCTGTTTGTAAAATTTGAACATTTTGAAAATCTGGTCTATGTCCTTCTTCGATACAATGTAAAGCTAATGCAGTCTTTTGTGAGCTACCGCTATTTATATCTGATCTATGACCAGTTATTCGATTACGAAGTTTTTGTTTGGATGTTCCTACATAAACTGATGAACAAGATGTCGATCCATCACCTAAACATTTTATCTTGTACACAATATCTGATCTGTCTTCTTTAGATATTTTGTCTTTAAGATTTGAAAACACTGAATTATGAAGGGTTTTAGTTGGTTTAAAAGCTATTCGAGTTGTATCTTTATTTCTTATTGGAACATATAAAGCACTTTTATATGTTATTTGTGGTATATTTATAGTAACGTTTGAATTTTTAACAAAATTGAAATAGTTATTAATTAATGACTTGATAATTTTTTGTGGGAAAGAGTTTGATAACAATGTCTTCATTATTATATCTATGTTTTTTTGTCGGAATATAGTATCACTATGATCCAAGACTCTACTTATAAAATTTGTGGCTGTATTAATAATCATTTGTCTTGGTTGTTTTGAATTAAAATTAATTAGACGTCCTGAGGATGTTGGTTTTTTATACCAATCAAAAAATTATCTGTCTATAACTTCTAATAACCTTCACATCAAGATAAGGAAGTATCCCTTCTTTTTCAATTTCGAATGTAAATTGAATTTTAGGATGGAAAGAATTAAGAGCTGTTAGAGTAGAGGTAACTTCGTTTGATTTTATAATCAAAAATAAATCGTCAACATATTTTGTAACTATTTTTGGTTTAAATGTTAATTTATCTAAAACGTTATCGAGTAATGATTCCATAACTATATCTGCTATGATATCTGCTATGATAGGGGACTACCCATAGGAACACCTTGTTTTTGTTGATAAGTAATTTGATTAAACTCTAAATAATTATTATCGATTATACAAAAACGCAATAATTCTAAAAATTGCTTCTTGGTGATTTTTGTGTTTTCTTTGATGATATTCCAACTTTTTTCTATTAATTGTAATGCTAATTCAATTGGAATATTTGTAAACAAAGAAACTACGTCAAAAGAAATAAGTATATCATTTTCTTCTAAAACAATTGGTGCAACTCGTTCAATAAAGTTTGTTGTGTTTTTAACGTTATACTTAGATCCTTCAGTTATTTTACTAAGGATTTTCGTAATATATTTGGAAAGGTGGTAACAAGGAACACTTATAGAGGAACAGATAGGTCTTAACGGCCAATTTTCCTTATGTATTTTAGGAAGACCATAAATTTTTGGACTATTGGCGGTGTATGTTATCATACAATTCTTTTCAGATAAGTTTATAATTTTTTTATTAAATAAATCTTTAATAAATTTATTATTGCAGACTTGAAGTTTATTGGTAGGGTTATTTCTCAAATGGAATATCATCAAAGAAAACACAAAAATCACCAAGAAGCAATTTTTAGAATTATTGCGTTTTTGTATAATCGATAATAATTATTTAGAGTTTAATCAAATTACTTATCAACAAAAACAAGGTGTTCCTATGGGTAGTGCTTTGTCCCCTATCATAGCAGATATAGTTATGGAATCATTACTCGATAACGTTTTCGATAAATTAACATTTAAACCAAAAATAGTTACAAAATATGTTGACGATTTATTTTTGATTATAAAATCAAACGAAGTTACCTCTACTCTAACAGCTCTTAATTCTTTCCATCCTAAAATTCAATTTACATTCGAAATTGAAAAAGAAGGGATACTTCCTTATCTTGATGTGAAGGTTATTAGAAGTTATAGACAGATAATTTTTTGATTGGTATAAAAAACCAACATCCTCAGGACGTCTAATTAATTTTAATTCAAAACAACCAAGACAAATGATTATTAATACAGCCACAAATTTTATAAGTAGAGTCTTGGATCATAGTGATACTATATTCCGACAAAAAAACATAGATATAATAATGAAGACATTGTTATCAAACTCTTTCCCACAAAAAATTATCAAGTCATTAATTAATAACTATTTCAATTTTGTTAAAAATTCAAACGTTACTATAAATATACCACAAATAACATATAAAAGTGCTTTATATGTTCCAATAAGAAATAAAGATACAACTCGAATAGCTTTTAAACCAACTAAAACCCTTCATAATTCAGTGTTTTCAAATCTTAAAGACAAAATATCTAAAGAAGACAGATCAGATATTGTGTACAAGATAAAATGTTTAGGTGATGGATCGACATCTTGTTCATCAGTTTATGTAGGAACATCCAAACAAAAACTTCGTAATCGAATAACTGGTCATAGATCAGATATAAATAGCGGTAGCTCACAAAAGACTGCATTAGCTTTACATTGTATCGAAGAAGGACATAGACCAGATTTTCAAAATGTTCAAATTTTACAAACAGAGAAAAATTATAATAAGAGAATGCTTCTTGAAATGTTACATATTAAAAATACAGCAAATAGTGTAAATAGACGTTCTGATTGTGATAGACTTAGTGACATTTATGGTCAATTCATAAATAGGCATTAGTAGATACATATCTGTTATATAGATTATACTGAAGTTTTTAAACTCCAATACATAAGTATGTATGTAGATATTTTGATAAAGCTTTCAAACAAATACATTTGAATTTAAATATTCAAATTGATTGATCGTTTTTTGAATTGTCTTTTTAAAGATTTTCAAAAAACTATAAAAAAGCAAAACAAAACAAATATAACTGTTATTTGTGGATATTACTCTTTAAAAATTGTAAGTATCTTCAATTTTATGTTTAGATATCCAATAGGCTAGATTTTTAATAAAATTTTTTTGAATATATAGGTCTGAAGAAGGGTGTAACCACGCCCGAAACGTCACAATTTTATAAAAAAAAAACAAAAACTGACCTCCAGCTCACTTAGGAATTCATTATATTACTAAAAAGGTCACGAATAAGGATATAATTAAACTAAACATTTTATAATGCTGTGCTATTTTTAATTGAAAAAGAAAATCTTTTCGGGGGTCACGGACATTTTGTTGCGGGTGCAAAACGATCAGAAGGGATCAAAATAGGTAATATTCTTTTGTTGGACATTTTATAATAATAAGATCTAAGTTGCTTACTTTAAATTTTCTAAAAATGTAACTTGGATGTCTTCTTCTTCTTCTTCTTCTTCTTCTTCTTCTTCTTCTTCTTCTTCTTCTTCTTCTTCTTCTTCTTCTTCTTCTTCTTCTTCTTCTTCTTCTTCTTCTTCTTCTTCTTCTTCTTCTTCTTCTTCTTCTTCTTCTTCTTCTTCTTCTTCTTCTTCTTCTTCTTCTTCTTCTTCTTCTTCTTCTTCTTCTTCTTCTTCTTTCTTTTATGCTTCGAAATAAAGTACAAAACAGAATTGGATTAATAGCCACGTTTTATTATCGCTCAAAGCCCATATGGTTCACCTCGTGTAAATAAAACGATGAGGGTTATTTTTCATGTAAAGCTTGTCTCTTTTCCTAACACTTCTGAAAAATTGCTGATATTATTCATAATGGTAGGCATTTACTGTTCTAGGTGAAAACTTGTATCTGGGGTTATTGAAACAAACCTCGGTAGAAATCTCGATCCAATGTTGGTCTTGTAATACCTACGTGCTTAAACATAACCTCGACCCAAACCAAGAGTTACTAAAACACAGCTAGTGTGAACATAGAGAATTTTCTTGTATGAATATAAATATAAATAAAAAAAAATTATTTTTTTTGTTTGGGTTGCTTACTTAACTATACTTTACTTTTAATGGCGCTCACAGCCCAGGAAAGACTCCAACCTCAACCAAAAAGCCTCTCCAGCCAGCTCTATCCCAAGCTATAGCCAATTTTTTTTTTCAGCAAGTTGGTTGAGGTCGTTTTCCTTTTATGTGCGCCATCTGTTGGAGGGTCTTCCTCTGCTTCGTACACCACCAGGGTTGGATTCGAAGATTCGTCGGGCTGGTGCATTGATGTCCATACACTCCATGTGTCCCAGCTATCACAGCCGCTGTATTTTCATCTATTTGACCATGTCGCTGCCGTTAAGCTTGTCGTTGAATCTTCTTTTCCAAACTCGTTCGAAGAATCTTCCTCTCAAAGCAGCCAAGCAAATTTTAATCTGATTCTTCCAGAGAACATGCTTCTGCCACATACAGCAGGACAGGTATAATTTAGGTCTTATACAAAGTCTCCTTGGTTCTATAAAAGAGGGCCTTACTACTTAAATGCCTTCTAAGCCCGAAGAAACAGCGATTGGCAAGATTAATTCTTCCTTGATCTCTGAACTGATACCATTTTGCGATGTAATAGTGGATCCCAGGCAGACAAAGACCTTGACAACTTCGAATTTATATTTATCTATCGTGACGTTTTGCTCGAGTCGATGATGTTGAGATTCCTTTCGCGTTAAAAGAATATATTTGTTTTGCCTTCATTGATAGCCAATCCCATTTTAGCTGCTTCCGATTCAAAACTGGCAAATGCCAAACCTCGCTTTGTACTGTCGATAATGTCTGTATCATCTGCATATGCAAGTAGTTGAACAGACTTTTGAAAAATTGTTCCATATAATTTGGACTTGCGGTTTGAAAACAAGTGCTTCAAGAACCGCAATGTTAGATAGGTAACATAATAATGCGTCGCCTTGCCTTAGACATTTCTCAACATCAAACGGCTCAGTGTTGTTCTTACTGAATTTGCAGGAGCAGCGAGATTTCTCCATCGTCATCCATCATGCACAAGCGGATGAGTTTGGAAAGGATGCTGAGATAAGACATGGCTCTGTATAGTTCGTCTCTATCCACGCTATGATATATGTGACGTTAATTTCGATAAAGAGATGATGTGTATCTATCTGGATTTCTTGGATTTTTTTTCCAAAATCTGACTGCGTGTGAAAATTCGATCGATGGTTGACTTGCCTGGCCAAAAACCACACTGATAGAAACCGATCAGGTCGTTGACAAAAGGTTTTAGACGATCACACAGTACCTATAGCCGGATAGATTCTGTACATGACGTTTAGGAGACTTATTCCTTCGTAGTTGCAACAGGTTAGAGCAGCTTCTTTTCTTGTGGATGGGAGTTACATTATGCGAAAGTTCCATTCATCGGGCATACTTTCATTCGACCAAATTTTGCTCGCTACCAAGTCATCTCCCGCTGCTTTGAATATTTCTGCTGGGAGTCCGTCCGCACCAGCAGTTTTGTACGATTTAAGTTCGGAAATCCCTAAAATGCCTGTCGTCTATCGTGTTGTGATAAATTTGGTTGACGATTCCTTGATCACAAGACCGCCAAGTCCCTTTTTAAATATCAAGGTGTGGGAAACAATTGCTAGATTAGATATGATTATATTTTGCCACGTCGAGAAGTCCACCATCCTTTGTCCGTTTTCTGAAGTTTCATCGTGCAGGCTGCGTCCTCCAACTGTCAAAAGATGCCCTCCATTCCGAATCTGGCGTTGAAGTATCACAGAATAATCTTGACATCGTACTTTTGGCACATACCGTACGTGTTCTCGAGGAGATCGTAGAATGCTTCTTTGGTTGAGTCTTCTCTCTTTTTCGTGGGGCATGAATGCAGATCAAAGTGATGTTCTTGAATTTGGCTTTGATGTAGATTATGACCAGACACTCGCTTACACTTTTAAAGCCCATGACATCTTGCCTAAGTCTCCCTCTTATCACAAAGCCTCTGGAAAATTTGTCCCCACTCTGTGCGAGCCTTTACAAACGTCCCTGGACAAGCTCAAAAATTGGGCCAGTAGTTGTGGCCTAAATGTTAACCTACTGAAGACAGAACTGGTGCTGTTTACAAGGAAACGTAATATTCCAAACATAAGCCCGCCAACCATTATCGGAATACCGTTGCAGGTTTCGGGTACTGCCAAATATCTTGGCGTTGTTCTCGATCGTAAACTAAACTGGAAAGAAAATATTAAAGAAAGAGAAAGAAAAGCCTCAGTAGCTTTCTACACTTGCAGCAGAATTTTTGGTAAAAGATGGGGTCCCAGCCCCAGAACCATTCATTGGATGTACACAGCCATTATAAGGCCAATTCTAACGTACGCATGCATGGTCTGGTGGCCAGCCTTAGATAAGGAAACCAATCTGAAAACCATGACTAAAATTCAAAGACTTGCGTGTATTGGCACAACCAGTGCTATCAGGACCACAGCGGCTGCCCTTGAAGCTTTCCTTTCACTTGCCCCACTCGATCTGTTCACGAAAGAGTTTGCGGCCAAAAGTGCTAAGACTTCATCAATGTAAAAATTGGAAAAAGGGCCTCTGCGGTCACAGAACTATAATGAATTTTACAAACGTAGACATTCAAACAGTCTACATTTCACCGCACATAGATTTCAACCCAGTAACCATAACAGATATTCAAACCAGGGAACTCTGGAATGAAAACAGGGTCTTAAATGAAAATCATGTTTCGGTCTTTACTGACGGTTCCAGAACCTCGGAGGGGGTTGGGTCAGGCATCTACTCAGATAACCCATCCATAAATAGATCGTTGAAGCTTCCAATCTTTTGCAGTGTATTCCAAGCGGAAGTACTGGCAGTTTGCGAAGCGGCGAAACATCTTGCCTCATGTGAATTAGTCAACAACAATATTGATATTTTCATAGACAACCAGGTGGCAATTCAAGCCATTTGCTCAATCACCACAAAGTCCAAACTGGTCGATCGTTGCCGGAACGAGCTAAGAGTACTCAATGCAACGAACACAGTAACCCTAAGATGGGTCCCAGGACATAGGGATATTCACGGGAACGAAATGGCGGATGAACTGGCCAAAAGCGGTTCATCTCTTGATCCAAGCCTAATCGAAGCCTCTGTGCTCATGCCACTGGAGCAAGAAAAAAGTAGAATACACCAAAGTTTCTTAGAGGCTGCAAATGTCAGATGGTCACCCATCGACACTTGTCGCGTTTCTAGGAATCTATGGCCAAATATTTCAAAGAAAAAAACTAATTACTTTCTCAAGCTAAGCAGGCCTCAATTATCTCTCATGGTTGGTGTCTTTACGGCTCACAACTCAATGGGAACCCACTTGAACAGAATGGGCATCAGCTCATCGGACTTATGTAGAGGGTGTCATCATGAAGAGGCAGAGGAGGGCTCTCCTCACTTCCTTTGCGAATGCCCCAGCCTAGCTAGAACCAGAAAAGAGGCCCTTGGAGAATACTTCTTCGACGAACTGGGCGACATCTGTGTCTTGCCACTAAAGAACATCCTGAAATTCATTCAGAACTCAGGATGGTTCAAGGAGGCGCCTCACACCTAAAACTACCTTTTAACTCTCTCCCTATCCCTCCTCACTAGCCACCTATACCTCGGGGAGCACAATGGATCCAATGAGATCCGAGTGAGATGGTGCGGCTTGCCGTATTATCACCCCTTTCAACCTAACCTATCACAAACCCACAACCAAAGAGCCGCTGACCTGCCCCTTATATGTAGCTCTTTTCGTAGTTAATGTCACGCTATTTCATCCTTCGTATGCCTTCTCCATCCCATCGCACTTCGTGGAAAGTCTCAAGATGGTAAATGGGTCGGAAACCGGAAACATCTCGCGAATGTTTTTAAGCATTTCCCAGAAAATACACCTACAGATTCCTTACATTTTGTTGATAGAAACAACGAATGTAAAATTCCTTTTGTCACGCTTAAGGAAGTAAGAAGCATGTGTCAACATAAGTTGTCTAACGAAAAATCACCAGAGTACGATCTAATAGCTGCTCAGGTTTTGAAAGAAAAGCTTTCAATAGCCTGCAAAAAAGTCAAATTTAAAATAAACGCATGCCTTGCACTTGCACTAAGATATGTGCCAAACCATTGGAAAATTGCATCAGAAGTCATTGTTTTACCTAAACAAGTTAAGCTACCAATAGAAATAACGTCCTACAGAGTAATACCGATTATACCAATCATGGTAAAAGTTTTCGAAAAACTGCTACTGAAAAGGCTTAGTAAAACAATATATAGAAATAACATCCACGATGGACCAAGTGCATCAAATTACGGATGTTGTGGAAAAGGAATTTGAAGAAAAACAAGTATGCTCGGCTATATTCTTATATTTTGCTCAAGCCTTTTACAAGGTTTGGCACTTGGGACTTGAGTACAAACTGCGTACAGACCTTCCCAGGCAGTTATATGAAATACTTAAATCCTACGTTACAACCCAACTCGTTAGAGTACGGTACGACCAAAATTACTCAGAACTGAAGAAAATTGAAGCCGACCTTTCTATCCAGAGCAAACAAATATTATTATATGGAAGTACTGAAAACCATTTAGACATATAATATGGCATCCAACTATGGGGCTGTACAACGAAAATAAATGCTGAATCCATTCAAAGCAAGGTTCTTCGTGGAATAATTAATGACTCATGGTAAGAAATAGCGATCTCCATCGTGACATTCAAATTGAAACGGTTACAGAAGTGGTTAAGAACATGCCTTATCACAAAATCGGCGACTGCAAAGTCAAACTCCAAAATAGATACCATGTTAAGTATATGTGTATGTGAGATTAGGAAGACGCAAGCTTCATGAGCTGATGATCTAAAGCTATGGAAAAGTTCCCCCAAGAAGAAAGACAAATCATTTATCGATCTTTCATAGATTGGTCCTGACTCACCGGTAAGAGTCCCTCACTTCTAAGTACTGATTCTTACCGAGTGTCTTTTGAAGATTTCCATAAAAATAATTTATTATTAAATCTGAATAGTTAAAGAGAAAATGAGAAACTGAAAAGTATCCATAAGAGAAGAAGTAAAGAATGCATTGAGCTAAAAGTGTGGCATTACATTATTTATTCTTAAAAAGAAGACTATCTTGGAATGTAGACTGTGCTTGAGTCAAAAAAGCATGCATCGGATCCGATTTTTTGTTGGAGCCTTTATATAATGGTAAATTGGTCAATATTCATAGTACCTACTCATACTAAAATTAATTTCATTAGCGTTTTAGTTTTTGTTCAGCTCTGAGCATCTATCATATAATTGGTGAAAATGGCGGATTCAGAAGTCCATTTACTAATCAAACGTCAATGTTACTGTGTTATTTGAAGGGATCTTGAAATTCCATTTTAAATTACTGACTCTTTCAATTTTGACAACCCGATGTCCAATGCATCACCTTAGATTTGTGTACTGTGGCGTATACTTACTTTTTATAGCGGATACTGATTTAAATTTTTACGATTTTTTGTGTGTACAGCTAAGCACTGTGAGTGCTAATAAGTTGCGGCTATTGACAATGGAACGATGGTACGCATATCAGCACCCGAACGCAGACATCCCTTACTCAGACGTGTTTGTGGAAACAATTACGCTGGGCAGGAAATTTTGGCTTTGTAACGGTATTGTTGATGCAAAGTGACTTTTCTTTTAGTTTTTGATGCGGTGAATTCGAAAATCAGATACATTTTTTTCACAAAAATAAAATAAAAAAAAAATAATTTTGTACTATTTTTTTTTTTTTAATTTTAAGTTACAAAAATTGACCCTCCACATAATCGAGGGAAGATATGCCCCCTTCCGATACAATTTTTTAGGTTATGGCACAACACACAATCCCTGTTATTTTGATGCATTTTATGCAAACTCTGCAAATCAAAGTTTGAGCTATAGGAGCATGTAACTAAACTAACAGTTGAATCTCGAAAAACTGAACTATGTAAGTTATATGTAGGTCTTACGCATGAATCTGTGTTCATGTTGAATAGACGAGTAAAAAGTAGTTGAAATTGTTCATGATACTTTTTAGCTGCTACCTAGTGTTATTAATAAATATACATTAACCTTCGATAAATCTTCTCAAAAACAACAAAGCAGCTGGACTTGATGGTATACCAGCCGAGTTCCTGAAAGCTGACCCTGTCAGAACGGCTAGTATTTTACACCCGTTGATACAAGCTGTGTGGGAAAATGAAATCTATCCCAGCGACTGGAAGGATGGTGTAATTGTTAAGTTGCCAAAGAAAGGTGATCTTAAGAATTGCAACAATTGGCGAGGTATTACAGTTTTGTCCGTTTTTCCAAAATTAATGGCAACCATCATTCTGGAGCGGATAAAGGTTAGAATCGAGTCTACACTCAAGAGGCATCAAGCTGGTTTCCGCAGTGGGCGGTCTTGTGTCGACCATATCAACACTCTGCGTATCGTTCTTGAGCAGTCTGCGGAGTTTCAATCACCGCTTTACCTCATGTTTGTGGATTTTGAGAAGGCCTTTGACCGAGTCAACCGTGAATGTATATGGAGATCACTTCTTGGTAGAGGAATTCCCCCAAAAATTGTTGCCATTATAAGAGAGTCCTATAACAACGCAAGATGCTTTGTTTTACACAATGGGCAGCTATCCGACTCTTTCGAAGTGCGGCAGGGTGTGAGACAGGGAGATGTTCTATCGCCAATTCTCTTTCTACTGGCGATTGACGATGTCTTGACGGCCAGCGTTGGAACATCAGAGAGGCAGGGCATTCAATGGAGACCGTTTGTTTGAAAGGCTTAGCCACTTAGACTATGCCGATGATATATGTCTCTTGGCAAATAACATCAGCGGGCTGAACGGGATGTGTCAAGCTCTGAAGTTAAAAGGAGAGGCAAGTGGTCTGAAAATAAATAGCAAAAAGACAAAAATAATGATCACAGGCCGCTCCACACATCAGCGTATTTTAATACAGGAGACGCCAGTTGAAGAGGTGGAACAATTTAACTACCTTGGAAGTATTGTTTCAGCAAATGGTGGTACTGATCTGGACGTTCAAAGTAGAATAAATAAAGCTCGCGCAGCCTTCGGTTCTCTCTCCCAAATTTGGAAATCATGTCAAATCTCCTTGCGCACAAAGTTGAGATTCTTCGAATCCAATAACAAATCCGTGCTGTTATATGCTTGCGAAACCTGGAAAGTCACGACTACCATCTCAAAGAAATTGCAGGCTTTTGTGAACCGTTGTCTACGCCATATTCTAAAAATTCGCTGGCCACAAATTATATCAAACGAGGAATTGTGGCGCAGGACAAGCCAGGAGCGGCTGGACGTTGACATAAGAAAGCGTAAATGGCAATGGATTGGTCACACACTGAGGAAACCAAACGATGAAATTGCAAAGCAGTCATTTGAATGGAATCCTCAGGGTGCACGGCGGGTTGGAAGACCAAGAACAACATGGAAATCAACAGTTCTAGCAGAAGCAGACTCCCAGAGAAAGACGTGGCCACAGTTAAAATATCTATCTGCAGACCGAGAAGGATGGAAACGATTTGTTGGCGCCCTATGCCCCAACCGGGGTTACAGGACTTGATGATGATGATGATGAACCTATTTATACTTGCAGATTCCGTAGAACAGTAGGGGAACAAAATATTTACCGGCAAATGGCATATTCATCATTAGATTAGAAGTTTATCATCCTGATCTCAAAGATTTTCCAAGATTTGCCTCTAAAAAGTTAATACTGTTTGCTGCAGGCATATACCATTTAAAACTTGCACCTTTCGAGTTTGTATTCCTGGGAACAATATCAAAGGAGTTGGAGTTTTTAATATAAAAATCTACAGATATCCGGAGCGCATAACAGTTGCAAAAAAAAAACACTTTGTTATTTAAAATACAAAAATTGTCTCGGGGACAACTTTTAGAGAAAGTAATTTCATATTTATTATTTACAATAAATTGATGACCTTTCAATCCCACATATGTTTCATTTTAATCGACTCTGGGGATTTAACCCATACATACATTTTTTGGTAATTCTCCTTTGAACTCTCTCTCAAATAAGGACATAGGTTTGTAGCTAGGTATAAGATTTATAAATGAGTGACGTGTTAAACCAACACATTCAAAAGCCTTATCGAATATCCACTAATTGAAACTGAAAAAAAAACTTTTCTTGGAAACTCGATTCAATCTTGACTAGGCTACAAAATTTCACATTGTCTGAGGTTAAGTTGAACTCGTCACTATACATAATTAATTTAAGCAAAATATGGTAGGTATCTCCTTCAAACCCCTTTTATTAAAACACAAGAAGTTTTATTTCTTTCTTAACAGCTTTTATCTCTAAAAATGAAATGACACATGATATTTGTATTCCATGATTTATGATTCATGTAATAAAAGAATAAAAACATGCTACTGCAGAAAACCTGGATAGGTAAATTGCTACCCGGAAATTCCCGTCCACAAAGGGGAAATAATTTCTTTTTTAATTTTTCCAACGATAAGCTTAACTTATTCATTTTCACCTCGCATCAAGAGCTCTGAATGAACAACCCTAAAAGTAGATTCAGTATACTGTGTCTTAACTTTACAGTCCATCTGGAAATGCGTTAGACGATGGAAATTCAAAAGAGCTTATTTTGCTACCATCAAAAGCTCGTATAGAAATAAATCTTGCGTCAGCGTAGTAGAGTCGCACTGTTACCCACACCCTTTTGTCTGCTTTTGAATTTTGAGGTACTTTACGTATGCGGCCAGGACTGGAAATGGAATTGGAATTGGAATACTCGCTCTCACTGTTGGAAGAAAAAAACACAGAAAAACAACCTCGAACCGCTTTCGTCCACAGGATTTTTCAAGAAAATTCTAATGCGGTGCTTTATTGGACTCCCGCAACAACAGAAATAACAAAAACAACTACAACCGGAGCAAAATACCAAAAACATTTAACCATTAATTCCAGAACTTTTTTTCTACCATCCCTCCAGTAGTGACAGTTTTTTACCTTCGATCGTTCTGTATAGACGCATCGGACCGTACAATACGTATTGTTTTTCGCGCGTGTGTCCTTGATTCATGCAATAAAAATCACTAACGCAGTTGTTGAAAATACACAAAGTAATATATACAAAATCACCCTTTAAAAAATTTATAATTAAAAATTAATTATTTAAAAATTTAACAAAAAAAAAAAAAATACATAAGAATTATGATCTAGTGCTTTGCATTGTTAGTGAAAAACGTGAAAAATGAAAAAAATTATATATAAAATAGGATCTAACAAAGAATCCTGATAAAGTGCTTGCAATGTATATCTCTACATTTACTTCTACATTATTGTGTTAATTTACTATGGATATCTTCATTTACAATGGATAGGCTTTAAGGACATACAAACTTGGATTCAGCCAATAATATAATTTTTCATTTTAACCTTATTTTTATATCCCTTGATTTTTCCACCCTTGCAAAAAAAAACCCTACTAATATTTTTCCAGTGGTATTTTAAAAAAGGATATAGAAACTTTTATAAGCAGCGGTTGTTGTAGTTTACGGCTTTCAGGGTTCTTTTTCTCTGTGCGGTTCTCTGATATTGTGTCATCAGGATGGTGAAAACAATGCCTTCGACGTGTTTGGATTTTTGCACCACTTTGCTTAATTATTATTAATTATGAGAAAGGACGAACTATATTCATAAATACAAAAATAGGGAATGGCAAATTTGATGTATTGGTATTAGGTATGCTGATATTTTTTAAGCAGACAAACTTAATTTTTGTTTTTGAGGTTAAATATCTAAATAAAGGGGGGGGGGTGAAAACTCTATAGTTTATTATGTCAACTTCAAATTCCTGGAAAAAACATAGACACTACGCTTGAAAGTAATCAATTTTGAATTTAAATAGGTACCTAGTCAAAAGTTTGACAAAAAAAACCGGGATGTGATTGATTTTCCAAGGAACTAAGCTTTAGTTTTGTTGTTTTTGTACTTTACTTTGAAAAACAAAACAAATTAACTCATTATAACGGTAAACTTTTTGTAAGTAGGTACAAAAATGTTTTACAGTGTATACACATCATTCGATTGCTTGGCAAAGTTGTGTTTATAACAACACGAAGGGACATAAATCAAAATGTCAAAAGGAGATTTGGTATAACTAAAAATCAATATTGAACTCTTGATATTGAACTGATTTTAAAAGGGTACTTATTCGAAATTGAAACCACTTGAAAAATTAAATCACTAGTTGTGGGAAGGTACTTTGTGGGTATATACATATATTTCTGTTCGTAAATTTACTTTAACCAAAGTTTGTGTTATTAACTTTGATATCATGCTAAAGTATGTACTTATTGAAGGATTGATAAATAGATTGCAGATGGAAAAGTGAACCTAGTTTTTAAATATTGTTTTTAGACTCCTCTTAGACCTGAAGCATGAATGGGAAAATTGAATTTATTTGAGTTGATTAGTTTATGTGCTTAATCTTTCGGTACATATTACATATCATGCCAGTGTGGTGTTAATATACAGATATGGAAGGAAACCAAAATATTAAAAAAAAAAAAAATCAGGCAACAAGATGAATGAAAAATTCATTCTCATCAATATGATATTAGACATGATATCGCAAATTTTCATTTTTGCACTTTCATGATTCTGACATGAAGGAGAAAATGTTTTCAAACAAAAAAAAACAAATTTAAGAACGCTAGTTTTAAGTGATCAGTGAATGGATGAATTTTATAAAATTGAGTCAACCCACTCACAAAATATTTGATCAGGAGGAAAAAAAACATTTGTTAAAAAAATTAACTTATGCAATAAACTTAAACAGAAGCCACTCTGTACAAAATTTAATCGAACAAAAGAGTAAAAGAAATATGCAAGAAATATTGTTTTCATGGGAGCTATTCGTTAAAATTTGATTTTATTGAGACATGAGACTTTCTTGTATATTATATGTACAAGTAAGGTACATACCCACCTACAAAGGTTACTAAAATTGGCGAAGTATTAATGTATTTACAAAGGAAATGCTTATAATTACAATGTACAAACTACCGCTGTATAAGTATCTACAAATTAAACGCATGACTGAGTCAAACGTACTTGTTCTTTCATTTCAAGGCTATTATAAGTGGTCTTGTTTTCTTTCCTTAAAAAAAAAACACAAACACTTTTAATTTTTCTTCGTTAATTATAAAAAATAACTCTGGTCAACACGAATTTTGGGCCTTGGTTCTGCATATGATTTTCTCATTTCTTACATATTACTTAAAGTGCAGTCATATTGTGTTTTTACCATGCAAATTGTGGGGTAGTTTTCATTTGTTCCCCGCCTTATGTTTTCGGGGGTGCTGAACCCAAATCTGTGGTTTGCAACAAAAATTTTGCGACGCAAATTGGCAAAAAAGCCAAAAATTAAGCAAAACTGCATTTTTGGGAGTTTTTACTTTTAGCTCGAAAACTATCAATTATTCGTGAATTTCATCAAAGTATAAGCAATTTCCAACAAATCTCTGTTTAAGGTTTTTTTCTGCGACAACCCATTTGGACTCAAGTGCTAGTTGAATAATGACGTATTTTTACTGTTTCCGAAAATCCACTCGAAAGCACAAATTAACTTCTCTGCGTGACAAAATTTGAATTTTTGTCTTTAGCACCAAGATAAACTTTTCTGGCGGTCTTTGAAGCTGTGAGTTCGAAGCCTTGAAACTGGTCTAGCTCGTCACGTTTTTGAGATATTCAAATCAAAAAATAAAAAACGCGTTTTTGATGCAAATTTGGGGTTATATTATTTCACGAGGTAATTTTTTTTCGAATTAATGGTTACGGTCAGCCAGAAGTATGAAAATTTTACTAGAAATTTCTTTTTGAACCTTCCAAATACCATCATTCATCTTTGAAGAAATCATTAATGAGTTGCTAGCCTTCGCCTTAAACAACATAATTTGAAAATACGCTAAATTCATAAACTTTAATTAAGGATTTCATGGAGGGGAATAGGAATGGATTCTTGCAGAAAAAAGCTATTTATTCAATTTATTTCTATGTTATTTCTATTAGTTTTCGAGTTATAGGCTAAAAATTCCAAAACAATGCATTTTTGTGGCAGTTATTGCTTATTTTTGCATGTTGCGTCACGAAAATTTCTCGCGAACCTTAGATTTGGATTCAGCACTATCAAAAACATAAGACAGGAAAAAAAATCAAAACTACCCCACAATTTGCTCGCTAATAAAGATCCTTTTAAGGATGTGGCAAAGACAGCGATTCACAAAAGCCTGCAATCCCAGAGAAAGACGTGACCACAGCTAAAGTACCTAGCAGCAGACCGTGAAGGATGGAGACGTTTTGTTGACGCCCTATGCCCCAGTTGGGGTTACATCAGGACACAATGATGATGAAAGGTCCTTTTAAGCACAAATTGATTGCATTATAAGCATATTTTCGAATTAGGTATGTTAAGACGAAGACTATAACAACTAATTAATAATTTTCTCAAAGATGAATGATGGTATTTGGAAGATTCAAAAGAATTTTGAAGTAAAATGTTCATACTTCAGAATGCCCATAAACATTTATTCGAAAAAAATTACCTCGAGATCAAAAACGCGTTTAAGAATATCTGAAAAACGTGACGTGCTAGACCAATTTCAAGGCCATATTCAAACTCAACGCATCAAAGAACATCAGAAAAATATAAATCTTGGTACATGTTCAAGTCAAAAATTAAAATTTTTTCGTGCAATGTACTAAATGAGTATTTTCGAGTGGGTTTTCGGTAAAAAAAACGAAATTTTCAATTTGCGCTTGACTCAAAGTTGGTTTTCGCAGAAAAAACCTTAAACAGAGATTTGTTGGAAATTGTTTTTACTTTTAAATGTGCTTCGATGTAACCAACAAATAATTGATAGTTTTCGAGTCATAAGTAAAAAACTCCCAAAAATTGCATTTTTTCATAATTTGTTTCCTATTGCGTCAGGAAATTTCAGTCGCAAACCTCAGATTCGGATTCAGCAAAAAAGATAAGCACGCATAGTAATTTATGTTGACATTAAAAGCACATTATAGCTGTCTATCAGAATTCAAGAAATTTTTTTTAAGATTTTAGATAAAAATGCACCAATAATGCAAATTGCTTTAGTTTTTTTCTTAGCTAGAGTTCCATTATTTCATTTGTTTTCCAAATTAAGTAGGTACCGATTTTAAATGAATAATTATTATAAAATTAATTTTCAAATTCAATATTTTGAAAAAAATTAAACTTTTTCTTTAAATCCATATATGTATCCTAATTTTGCGTTAGTTAGTTTTTATTTTTGTTTTTAATTTTCATGCTCTTACCAATTTTTAGTATGTACCTACATAATGTTAAATACCAGATGATTGTATTATTTATATTTATTTTGAATTTTTTTGTTTTGGATTTTATTGTTACCCAATTTAATAAGCCCTTAACAGCTGAATTTATTAGATTTGTTTAAATACCTCTAAGAGGTCATTTGGTAAAGTTTGCTTAAACATTTCAGATCTGTTTACTGATATGAAATGAATTTTATACATTTTAGCAGTTTTTTGACAGCTTGCCAAGAAATGCAAACAAATGGATCATTTAGGCATAGTCAAATGTAAAAGAAAGGAAACACGACTCCATTTTGGTTTGCTTTTATTTTTGTATCCAGAAAGTCTTCTTATTATTTTGTTAATTCACACCTTGGCTTTTTGATAGAAATATATTTTGATAAATCATCATCATCATCTTCGTGTCCTGTAACCTTGGTTGGGGCATAGGGTGTCAAGAAAACGTCTCCCTCTCCATCCTTCACGGTCTGCAGCAAGGTATTTTAACTATGGCCACGTCTTTCTCTGGGATTCTGCTTCTGCAAAGACAGTTGATTTCAAAAAACTATTTTTTTAGGGACAAAATTGTGGGGTAGTTTTTATTTTTGCCTACTATTTGTTTTCGGTGGTGCTGAATCCGAATGTAAGGTTTGCGACTGAAAACAAATGCATTTTTCTGGAGTTTTTCACCTATGCACTGTGGTTCCACAGTAGGCCATAATTCAAAAAAAAAATTATTACAGTTTCTTCCAAAAACCTTTTAAATCAGCTTAGAAAAACCAAAACTCAATTTAAGTAATAAAAAAAATTACATTTTTCGGTAATACCGTTAGATATTTGTTTATAAAGTGATCACTTCGTACAAACATATAGCATTTCAGTTTTAGTTCATTAAAATAAGGGCGACTGCAATTAGTTTTTGCTGTTGTTAGCATTGTCTGTGAATTGTTTTGTTTTCTTGGAGGTATTATTAGATAATGAGACTTCCATTATGCATTTTTTTGGGCCGCTATACGAATAAATATAAGAATGGTGTGGCTGCGAAATTGGGCTTTAAAAAAACTTAAATAAAACTGCGATTTGTGTTTTCTTTTAAGCTTTTAACTGTTACGCCCCGCTACGCCCCCAAAAAATTATATACTGGAGGAAAGGTACATTTATTTACTTTTAAGTATAAGTTGAATTAGCTGCGGAAGCTTGCGGATGCACTTTTTATTGAACTTTAAATGGCCCTACCTCTAACTGCTTTTATTTCAGAATCTGCCTGAGTATGCCCATTTACTTATATATTTGGTCCTTCACATGGGTTATAGTTTGTGGAAGTAAAAGTAATAAGTCCTCTTCCTAAATTAAACCTTAAAACAGTCTTTATAATGAGTCCTTAAATGCTGTCTCAAATGAAAATTATACCGCGATTACGATTAAAATACGAGTAGATTTTTGGAACAAATTTTGTCAAAATATATTTACGTTTTATTTAATTATTATTTCGGAATCACGTAATCTCTCAAACATATAAAAGTGAATTAAATGAAAACACCATTAATTTGAGATTACAAATTTAAAATTTTTATAAAATTTATTTATTTATTTAAAAAAAAACTTTGGCATTAGATGCATTTCGGCCGGTCTACCAGCCATCATCAGCAACACGACTGACAGCAAAATCTCTTTATTTAAAAAAGCTTACATTACATACATTGTTACATTTTTTTAAATAAATAAATAAATTTTATAAAAATTTTAAATTTGTAATCTCAAATTAATGGTGTTTTCATTTAATTCATTTTTATATATTTACGTTTGCCTTAAAGTGTTCAAAAATAATTAAGAGCTGATATTATCATAATTTTTTTGTGTGAAATAATTAACATTTAGGAGTGAAAACCCTTCATGAAATATGATAATTTTATGTATGTAAATTAAGAATCCACATAATCAAAGAAGATCATTTTTCCGCAATGCACTGTGGTTCCACCGTAGGCCATAATCCCAAAAATCAATTGTAACGGTTGTTATAAAAAACATTTAAATAAGCTTAGAATATACCAAACTAATTATAAATGAGAAAAAAAATAATGCACTTAAGTAATACCGTTAGATTCTTATCTTCAAAGTGATCACATTGCAAAAACATGGCATTTGAGGTTTAGTGGCCCAAGAGTAAGCGTGCTTTCATTTATTTATTATTTTTACTTTGATATTTTGTGAATTTTTTTTTGTGATGGAAATATTAGTTGAAGGTAAGACTTCCGTTAGATATTTTTTGTGATCCATTATTAAATTGTATATAAAATGAGGCTTAAATAAAATTAAACTTTTAATGAATCAAATGAAAATGTATATAATGTTATATTTAATACATAATTTTACAACATTATATTTAAATACATCCATACTCTATCAGAACTTTTTGGAAAATTGGGTTCAGTCCGATATTACACCCTTTTACCTAAGGTGCCTCTGAAACAAAAGAAGATAGAGCGAAACCGATTTCAGATTCATGATCAGAGAGTCCAATTTACCCTATGACCAAATATTTCAGGTTGATATTACGCCAGCAAATAATTATGGCCGCCTTTGTTCGGCGGTGGAACCACTGTGCTATGGCTCGAAAATTATCAATTATTCGCAAATAACATCTAAAAACAATTGAAAGCATATACAATTTCCAACAAAACAAACATACGTTTAAGGTTTTTTTTTCCACGACAATCTATATGGACTCAAGCGCTAGTTCAAAATGGACGTGTTCTTACGGTTCCGAAAATCCACTCGAAAACACTAATTAATTACATCACTGTGTGACAAAATTTATAGAAATTGAATTAATATATACTTTTCTGATGTTATTTGATGCTATGAATTCGAATCTGGCCTCAGAATTTATTGCTCTAAGGATTTCAAGTTTTTGAGGTATTTGAATCTTAAATTTTGAAAAAAATAATTTTTTTAGGAAAATTTTGGGTCATATTATTTCTCTAGGTATTTTTTTTTCGAATAAATTTCTATAGTGATTCTGAAGTATGAAAATTTCCCTTCAAAATTTTTTTTTCAGTCTTAGATACCTTCTTTTATCTTTGGAAAATCATTCGTCTTAAACTATCTAATAACCTATTGAGGTTTTTCGGGAACAGCAAAAATACGGCAATATTCAACTAGCGCTTGAGCCCCAATGATCATTTTTGCATCATTTTTTGGTATTTTTTTTTTCCATGTTATTGCGTCACGAAATTTTAGTCGAAAGTCTCATATTCGAGAACATGATGAGGACTAAAATCGAAACAGCCCAACAACTCACATGGTAAAAATACAATATGACTGATCTGTTGTGTTTATAATAATGTAGTAAGATAATTATAAAACTTAGGATTTAAAAATTACAAAATAATGCCAATTTTGCTATTAAACGATTGCCACTTACAGTGATAATGGCTTAAGCTTTCATGCAGATTTCTGTGTTTGTTTAATTTTGTTGCCCCTCCCCCATCCCGTAGTTACACCACTGCTTAGGGCTATCTACTATATTGAATTGCAGGCCTATGCGATAAAACGCAAACAATAATTGATGCTCTAAAAGTTTAGATATTAAATGCCATTCAACAAATTTAATCAGATTTATACAAAACAATTGTCAAAAATTTGACCTTTTAAATAGTTGTCACCAAGAAAGCCCGCGACGGGAATCGGAACGATGTTGTTCCAGTGCAATCAGCCCCGGATCTACGATTTTTCCGAACCGGGACCAAATTTTGATTTTGGCTTTCCTCTAGCTTTTGAGATAAATGAAAAAAAAAAAAAAATAACATTAAATAAGCGTTATACTTGGTTGGATTTTTTGTAACCGGGAGAATAAAAGTTTTTAATGAATTTGCACTCGATGTTACCTTGTCAGCTACTTTATACTTTACATGTTATATTAGACAATTGACCATGTTTAAGATAAAGACAACCTTCAATCCTTAAGTTCCGTGAATCTTTCCAGATTTTTTAAGAGGAAGGAAAGCCTAATTCAAAAAACCTTGGAGCCAAAAATAGACCCAAATTAAAGAAATTATAAATAATATAAATTAAAATTCCTTATGAAAATACATTTTTCATATCAATTTGTTTTATGAAATTTAATTAAAATGTGAAAATAGAGCAATTGAATATACATACCTTCTTTCATTTCATTTCACTTCATTTCATTTCATTTCATTTCATTTCATTTCATTTCATTTCATTTCGGCAATTCTCAATCTTTTTAAAGGCACACGGATTTGGTGCCCCTGAAAGCTGCCGCCTGGGCACAGGCCAAGGTGTGCTGGGGGTGAGTGCGTTACTTATAAGTTATAAGTAACCATACCTTATGCCTTGTTCTTTTCGAAAAAACTTTCGAAAACATCATTCGGAATTTTGGCCCATACCATTGCTGAAACAAGTTTTTCAGTTTTAATTTACTGACTTAAGTCTGAGTTGACCCACCAAATTTGTTGAATTATATTTTTATCTCACCCATTCCATTTGTGCTTGCTGTTAGTCAGTAGAAATGAAGGGATCTAAAATTTTCGGTTTTCATTTCTAACTTATGGAAAGTTATGCCATGAATCTTGACAAAAGACTATCTTCGATTCCCAACCGTGCCACTTAAAAACAGAAACGTTTTATCTGAGGTACTGACTCTTGCGAGGTACTGACAAATCCTCCAAGAGTATACTTGTCATGAAAAAGTGCTTCTCATTAGCCGTTCGGACTCGGCATAAAATTGTAGGTCCCCTCCATCCCTGCCAACAACACGCACACAGGAATGGTTGAGAGTTGTAAGTCACTAGGCCCTGGTTCTCCACGAGTAGTTGCACCACCCGATTTATTTATTTATTTATTATATTCGCGTTACGCCGTGTCGGTTTGATGACTGAATTTGAAAAACGATTCAGTAGAATTTATTTTTGTATTTCATAGAGTTTAACTTTGATGTTAAATGTTCCACTGCATAAGCAAATATGAATAGATTATGAAACTCACAACTTAGAGTTCTTAGATCTGCAAATCATCATCAAATTGTAATTTGGAACAGATACTCTCAAAGAATTTGTCACTTTCTTACACAAGATGCAGTATTTACTCCTGATAAAAAAATCTTAAGGGAACATGAGAGACATGCAAATATTTGGGTTTGCGTGAAAGCCTTACGCACTACCCACTACTACCCACAAGGCCACAAGCAATTATGTAATAACTGGGCCTTAGACTTTTAACTCACATCCTTCTGAACCTAAGCCTAAAAGTAATTTCTTTCATTCACATGAAAAAACAAATATTGGCTTCTGGGATTTTATAATCGAATATTAATTTCACTTTGTAACCACAATATACTCGCTTAAGATTGGATACTGCCTTATATGAACATCTGGAAACGTTAACACTTTTTATGCTATTGACTCTTCAACGTGAGCTTGAAAACAAATATCTGTTCTTAGAAAGATATTTCTTATTTTCAAACTAAAGTTCACTTTCAAATATTATGCAAATCCTATCTTTATCTTTCATTAATGAAACTGTGTTCTTCATATCGCACCTCCGGTGGTGTAAGGGCGTAAGTGCAAAAATGTTCTTTCTTCAAAAAATGCAATTGATTTTTTTTTTTTATTTTTCTTAAGAAAACCTAACAACTTCTATATGTACTTATATTTAAGGAAAGTAAGTATTTACATATATAAACTTTATTAGGTTAAAGCACAAAACGACGGATGTAACCCACGTTTACGCCTCTGTATAATCGAAAAATATAATAAACTTATAAATAATGTAAAATTGCTTGAAAATCCAACCTAAAGTGCTTTTTGAGCCTTTTGGTATATTTAACTCAGAATTGTCAATTTTTACACTTACGTTCTTATACCACCGGATGTGCGATATGCATATGTATGTACGTACAAATATCAACTGACAAAAATTTATCTCGTGTTTTTTTTTTAATATTATTTACATTACAACCAATTATTTCTCCACAGAGTTAACCCAAGTACCGAAGCAAATTCAGAAAATAGTAGTCCTATCGGTATCAACATTCATACACTAAGCTCTGGTTCATTATAGATTTTCTATATGATTTCTCAAATGAGCTTTCATTTCAAGTCAAGTCATACGGTTATCATTATCTTTACTTCTCATTTGATTTTCCCTATCTGTCAAAACCAAAATAAAAGAAAAAAAAAAAAAATTTTATAAGAGTAAAATTGCTTTTTTGCAATTATCCATTGTTGTTTTCATTAAAAATTTTAAAAATATTTTTATTTTCAGTTTAGTTTTAGTTTTATTTTTTTGTCAATATCAGACAACAATTTAAAGCTAAGAAAATGGATTTACATCATTACGAAAAAAATAAATAATAGATAATTATTTAATATACATTATTTTAATATAAATTTGAGTAAATTTAAGTATTATTAAAATAAAATAAGGAAATAAAAATATAGATATAGATATAGATATAGATTTGCAAAGAAGATTCACACATCATAAGAGACAGTATAGCTTTTTGAAAGTTTCTCTACTCATGTTAATATTGTAGAAGTCAGTGTATTTGTTAAATGTCATACTACAACGGTTGAACGGTTCATGATTTTCATAGCTTGTCTTACGTATTGCTTCTTTCAAATATTTGGTATGCCTTAAACAACGAGAATTTTGTAAACATATTTTCGAACATAAAGTAGTTGAAGTAATATTACCATTCAAAATATCATAAACGTAGAGGGCTTCAGAAAGCATCCTACGTTTTGCAAGGCTTAATTTATAAGTTTTAAACGGCTTTCATATGGAGGCAGCACAAAATTCTCGCGATTCCAATTGAAGCTTCTCAGTGCAAATAAAAGGAATTGTTTTTGGACGGATTGTAGTTTTTTAACGTCGATATCAAATAAAGGTGACCAAACATGCTGCTGCAGTACTCAAGAAGAGAGCGAACTAAGGAACAATATATTGCTTTGGTAATGTAAGGGTCATTTACTTCTTTTGACCTACGCATGTAGTTGCTTAAAAGTGAGGCGAGAATTGACAAGTATGCCCAAGTCTTTTAAAACTTCACTTCTTTCAATGTTTTTTCCGTCAATAATATAGGTATAAGACATTTATTTTTCTTCTAGCAAAAGAGATTACATTACCTTTTGTGACAATTTAAGACATACCATTTATATTGCACCATTTGACTAGAGTTTTAATATCTTTTTACTTTTTGAGCCTATCACTCACATTGTTAACTACATTTAATAACTTGAGATCATCTGCAGAAACAGAAACCGACAATATTCAAACAATTCAGTCAAATCATTTATAAATAACAAAAAGAACAGGGGAACAAGGTGGCTACCTTGAGGAACACCCGAAGTAACATTTAAGAATTTACACCACAAAATTGCACATACTGCTTTCTTTCTGATAGATACGAGGAAATTCACTTTAATAAACTACCTCGTACTACAATTTTCTGTAACTTAAAAGTTAACATCCCAATGCCAACTCTGTCAAAAGCCTTATTGAAATCGGTGTAGATTGCATCAACTTGGTTTCTATTTTCCATTTCAGTTAAAATAAAAGAAGTGTAGTCAGAAAGATTGGTTGCAATGGACCACCCTTTAAAAGATCCATGTTGATGTTCACTTAAAACTGGATTCAACCCTACACACAATTTGTCAGATGTTAGCTTTTCAAAATCTTTTGGAATGGCCGATAATATTGAAAATCCTCTGTAATTTTTTAAGTCCGACCTGTCGCCACTATTAAAAATAGGAGTTAAATATGATTCACGCCATATTTCTGGAAAAACACCACATTCCTAAGATTTATTGAAAAGTTCCAAAAGGGGTATTGCCAACGCGCATTTTCGATGGAGAATTACTATCATTTCATTTGTAGTTGATAAATTTATAAAAAATGACGAGGATTTGATTTTATGATTGACCTAGGACCTAGATAATACTGCAACTGGTGATAGCAGGCCTTATGACTGCTCAGAAAAAAAAAATATTTTTCTTGTGGTCTCCATGGTATTTTATTATTTATTTTCGAAAAATGTTAAAAAATTCAGGGTCTCCTAAAATACCTAATTACAACAGCCACCCATATAGGATTCTTATTATTTTTGTATTTTTATAATATTTTTGAATAACCGTTCTAAATGATGGGTAGTAAATTTTAACACCAGCTGATGCATTTTTTGTGTTATAATTTTTTAAAATTATTTTTCTATTCAAAAAAATTAAATATTTTTTTTACCAAAGTTTGAAAAATAATAAAGGGAAAAAATCTATGAGAGCATAAGTGGCAAATTTGATAAAAATTGGCCTGTTTAATGTATTTTCCAAAATGGTATAACACATTTTTGTGTCTACAACCATAACCAATAAAATTGGCATTTGGACCACAAAAAAAATATTTTTTTTATATTTTTTTTTCTGAGCAGTCATAAGGCCTGCTATCACCAGTTGCAGTATTATCCGCTCATTACGGGACACCCTGTATGTATCGTAGCAAATTTTGTCATAGTCGCAGAAATTCTGATTTAACCCCTTAAATGTCTCAAAATCTTCTAAGTTTCCCGAAGAACTCCATTTGCCATGAGCTTTGTTTTTTTTATTCTTGGGTATTGGTTGAGGTTTCAACCTTTTTGGTAACAAAGCGATCACAAATAAAGTATAATTGATTTCAATACTCTGAATTTAATTTTTTCTATGAAAACAACAAATTCTGTTTGACATCTTAAATGGAATTAGCTGCAGTTCTAACTAAAGTCAAAAAAGTCATATGATTTTTGCTTTTGAGAAGTTATATGAGATCTATGTATGAGTGCGTTCAGACGATTTGGTATGATTTTTTGACAGGTCATATTAGAAGTCATATGACTTCTATAATCGTGTTAAGTGGCCTTTAGTTAGGTCTCGGTATTAGCTAGAGCTTCAAAGTCGATGTCTAGTGGCGGTAATTGAATCAAAACATTATTTGCTTTGAAAATATACAAAAATTAACACCAAACCAAAAAGAAATCTCGACATAAAAACAGGCACAGGAGTTTATAAAATAAAATGTGATGACTGCAACAAATATATTATATAGGACAGACAGGAAGAACTTTTTACGAACGATTTACAGAATATTTACCTAAACCAAAAACAAAATCTAACTACGCCTTACACTTGATTGACAACAAACATAACTACTCAAACTTTGACAAGAGCCTTAGCCCATTACAATACATTTTGTATAAAATTTTGTATGTTCACTATTGTGGATAGTTCACTTTTTTAAGATTCACCAAATCAAGCGTCTACTGTATTTGATTATTTCGAAAATTTCAAGAATGAGGAAGAAGTGGGGAAGTTTATCCATTTAGTCACCGCATTGACCATATATATGTACGTTTTGTATGTCAAGATGAAGAGCAACTAAGATGACGTTGACTTCTTTCGACAAGGTACACCACTTGACAACTGAATAAATGGAAACGACATTTTTAAGGAAATTATTTTTTTGCAATCGCAAAAAAAAACAAAATGCAAGTCTTATATGTACTTATTTGTTTATCAAATCAAAAGTTATTTACGTGACATCGTTATTTTTATCTTATAAATGAAAAAAAAATCATTTGTTGTTCTTTTAAGTAAGGATCATAAAAGTAAAAGTGATATGATATGAAATAATGGTTATTCATTTTTTAACTAATGAAAAGAATAATGGGAAATGTACGAATCAATATCTTAGACAGTTTAGTATAGAAACTGTTCACTAAAATATATAAAAAAAAGTATATCACGTATTGTAACAAAACTATTTTACTTAATCTATGTATAGAACAAGGATTGGTTTCATTTCGAAAAGAATTCTTACGATCTAATCAAGCTTTTCATTATGATGGCAAATAATTCCAAAAAGTAGCTTTCGTCATTCGGTCCATCATGGGTTTGTTCATCTGTGTGTCTGCACGTACACTGGGTGGTGCACGTAAGCGGGTGGACCGTTTTGTTTCAAATTTGTAACCGAGCATTTATTTAACCGAAAGGAAGCATTTAAGCACATCTTTATTGCTATTTTATAGCATACAAGCTTTCTAGGCATCATCTCTGTTCATTGGCTAGTCGATTTTTATTTTTTGTAAACCAAAACAATTGAAATTTTTCTGTAGAAAGCAAAATGAATTGCATATTCTTTGAAAGAGGGCAGACATATTGATAAAATGTGGTTAAATTGACAAAAAGAAAAAGAAGTAGGTAGTTTTCAGTTATGATTGTTTGCTTAGTAAAGGGAATGCTTTTATTAAAATAGAAAACAGAAGTTGAAAATAGCAAAAGGGAAACGAAAAACTTTTGGTGGAGTTTTCTTATGAAAACCATAAGTATGCAGTCCAGGCTGCAAAGAAAAAATCAGTGAAAACTTGTTTATTATAATACAAATTTGAATGTGCTACTACCAAGTAGGTATAGTACAATAGCTGAAAATATATTTTTACAAAAAGCAAATTCCGCATTTTTCTTTAAAGTCCAAGAGCCAGAGCATTGAGAATTAAATTAAAAAGTCAATTTATTTAGAAAAACAATCAACATGCAAAAAATTTCACAATTTTATTCAAAATTTAATTTCTCAAGAACATTTGACGAAAACAACTTGATTTAAAAACACACAAAATACAATATAAAAAAAGCTTTCAAAAAAAATTTCCATTTTTGTCGTACGATGTACGGTTCATGAGATATTTGACAAAACGCATTTTCGAAGACGCCATGAAGAAAACAGTTCAGTAAATATTTTCAAAAAACAGTACGTGCTTCCTGACTTACAATATATTTTATGTTTTAATTGATAGAAAAAATCAGAGAAGAAAACAATAGTCACAAAAAATTAAAGGAACAAAATATATTGTTCAATTTTTGTTAGTGTTTTTTGAAGAGCTGTATCACAGTAATGAGTGATACATTTTTCTTGAAATAGGTGCCGTTATTGCAGGAAATGATATGAGACAACAAATATTTTTTTTATTGTTTTTAAGGTTCTCATTTTTATTGATCATTTTTTTGAGTCAATTAAATAAGAACTATTACCTTGTTTATTCAGCTTCAATTTTTTTTGTTCTCGCACAATTTTTCTTGCATGGTATATTTGACTTTGAATAAAAAAAGATTCAAGGACAGTTTTGGGGATTTTTTGTAAGCGTTTTACAATATTTTGTAAGGTTTTGTAGAAACTACTCTTTTGACCCTTCACCTTTAGTTGAAAAAAGTACTATAAAACAACTTTTTGTCTTATTGGTAAGTCTTTTGTTTATTTGCAAATTTGAATTACATGACTTGCATTGGTATGCAGATTTGTAGGTAGCATCAACATTCCTGTAAAAGTTTTCAAATTGATTGACCGAGTCGTTTTTTCTTAGTCCTGCACACCAATAGTCGTCATTAAAATGAATATAGAAACAACAATTCCCGTCTCCTTTTTCCACAGTTTTCTATTTGTTAGATACTTTTTTGATTTGAAATGAAAATTTCAAAAATATTTCTTTAATTTTTTGTATTAAAATGTTAACCGTTACTTTAAAAGTATGCAGACATTTCAAAATTCCGTAGTTTTTATGATTTCTTGTTTTACATTGTGAAAAAAAACATCCAAATTGGTAGAAACAAATTAGGTGCCACCAATTTCCTACACATCACCTTATCGAAGCTCTATGAATAACTTTATCCAGGCCCTTGCGTAGAAAATGTGAAAGGGGGGGGGGGGGGTGGGGGACTTTGCATATTTGTCATTATTAAAAACCACATAGTGTTTTTACTTAAAAGTTTATCCCAATGTGGGGTCTATCTCCCTCCATGTAGGTACTTTTTCTTTTTTTAAGTAATTTCATCTAAATAATTTAAGCCTGAACAACTAAGATAGTATCTTCCAGATACAACCAAAATTGCACTGAAACGGCAATAGTTAGAAGGAAAAGAAGAATTGATTGGAAAGAGTTTTTCGTTTTTATTGTCACAGTTAATTCAGTTTAAGGTACTTACTATCTCATTAAATCCCAGGGGTAGTATCCAGGCAAAAATGGTAGAAAAATTTACTGCCTAGAGAAGGGATTCAGCATACTACACTATTGCCACCCGTGGTTTATTGTTAATCAATTGCATTTAAAGTCACTATAATTTAAAATAACTCACAGAAGCTGGTTGTTGTTAAGTTGATTTATTTCTTTTTCTCAACAAAATTTCTTTGGACATAAACGGAGGGAGTTTCAAACAAAATAACATCAAAAGGGGACTATTGGCACCTGGGAAGTTGTCTTCGACACCATCTAACCAGCCATCGCGTATAGCTTAAAAGTGGGGTAAGAATCATTTATTTCGATTTTATGTTCAATGTATTCCCCATTTGGGATAGCGAAAAAAGAAGATCGGAAAAACAATAACTTTAGCAATAACTTTTTTATGAGCTGGTAACCATCATAATAGTCGTAATACAATGAAAGCATCATTTGAGTTTGTGAATCAAGCGTAAAATATATCGAAACTGACAACTACATGCTTTAGTTTTTAGAAAAACCAATCGATATTTACCACGTTTTATTGCTTTAACTGACATCTATTAGCTATTTATGAATCATCGCACGAAACTGACTAATTGAGCATTGATGATAGATGTTTCAAAAAACTCTGTCCAAAAAGCTAATGCGCCAAGCAAAATAGTGTCTTACTTACACTCTTCATTAACTGAATAGACACACACATTTTCAAAGGCAATTTGTCCATTTTTTCCAAACATTGTGCATTAATCAGTGTATCATTTGATGATGGTTATTGTTTGTTTATGATGATGGAAAAATATATCAGAAGGAATAATTTAAAAAGAACAACGCAAAGTGTCAAATTGCTTCAATGAAAACCGCACTCACCTGACCAATACTTTATTGAAAATTATTGAGGATGGCTGCCTGTTTAAAGATAGAAAATCCTCAATTGCAACCACAAAGCGACAGTAGCCACTCCTAGGATTACCCAATGAAATATGTCCGTCAAGTTAGCATTACCACATCAAAATTTTTAAAATCTAAATATTGGATTAATTGTCGTAAGTTTTACGTAAATTTGTCGTGAAAGAAAAAAGTTTGTCGCGCTTGTTTTTTTTTTTAAATAAAACCCTGATACTGCTAACTTGATAGTGAAATTTGAACTAACACTCCTCAAAATAGGATAAAATGAACTCAAAAAAGAACTTGGAATGTGAGAATCTGTCGTAAATATATCGTAAGAGAAAAAAATTTGTCGCACTTGTTTTTTTTTTTAAATAACCCCAGGTAATGCTTACTTGACACTTAAGTAAGCACTACCACCTCTCAAAAAAGGATAAAATGAACTCAAAAAATAAAAAGGAATATGTAAGAACTTATCGTAAATTTGTCGTTGGTAATTGGCATTACCAGGTGCTAATTTAAAAATAAAAAACAAGCGCGACAATTTTTTTCTATCACGAAAAAATAACGATAAATTTACGACAGTTAATCCAATTATTAGATTTTAAAAATTTTGAAGTGGTAATGCTAACTTGGCGGTCATCATTTCTTGACGTGGAATACATTGCAGAAGAGTCGGAGAAAAAACAGCGATATTTTTTTAATTATTCCTCCTGATTTATTTTCCCAACTTCATAAACAAACAATAACCATCATCAAATGATACATTAATGCAGAATGTTTGGTAAAAATGGATAAACTAACTTTGAAAATTTGTGTGTCTATTCAGTTGAAGAGGAGTGTATATTGGATACAAGAAAAGTTACAATAATGTTGTTCTTATGAGAAAAAACCAGAGCGTAAGGCTGTGGCTGTATTTAAGGAGGTCTTTTTTTCTCTGTTTTATGCGGGAGGGGGGCAATTTTCTAAAACAAAAATTGAAAATAAGAACAAATTATTTAAACTAAAATGCAACACGTACAATGTCATGCTTTAACTTTTTTGGAAGCAAAAATCCATTTTCTTATTTTCTTCTTTATTTTTAAAATACATACATATCTACAAAGTTTTGAAAAAATAGTTTTCAAACCTAAAATTAAAAAAAAGAATAGTATATCACTCTAAACGATTTTTTTTGTTGTATCAGTCCAATTTACATACTCAAGCCTCCTGTCACCCCTTATGTAAACCGGTATTCTATGAAAAACATTGGTTCACTCAGGCGTATACATAATTTTTTATATTAATTTGGTGCGCTTTATTTTGAGCAGCTTTCGTTTGTTGATGTTAATTTTAATTGTAATTGTTTTTAATAAATTTAATAGTTAATGAATTGAGGTCCAAGGCTTTGATCCTATTATCTGGCTCGACAGGCAGGTGTGGGTAGAGACTAGATTTTTATTTGAAATTAAATATTTTTTTAAGTGTTTTCTTTTGCATGTAAATGACGTGTGTGAAGTTGGCATAACATTTTTGAGCTAGACCAATGGAACCATGGCGGGAATTTGCAGTTTTTTTTGCATTTTTTATGCATTTCTATCCCGGATTTTGCAGTTCACCAAATAGTGGCTAACTTCACTGTGAAGTTAGCAGTGCCTATCCTTTTCTCAACAACAGGGCTAGCTAGGAGTCTGAAATAAGGCTCTGAATTCGCAGTTTAATTTGCAGTTCAAGAAAAGGAAAAAACCAAATTTTGAAATCCTTACATAACAAAAATTTCATACTGTACTGCTAACTCCACTGTGAAGTTAGCATAAAAGTCCATTTCTCAGCAACGGTGATACTTAGAAATTTCCAGTTAGGATCCAAATTTGCAGTTTTTCATGCAATTCAAGAAAAAACTAAGTCCAAATTTTGAAGTCCAAATTTGAAAAAAAAAAATCGAATAAATTAATTTTTCACTGTTAACGTCAGTGTGAAGTTAGCAGTACATACCCTTTTCTCAGGAACTGAGCCAGCTTGAAAATTGCAGTTAAGATCCAAATTTGCAGTTTTTCATGGACTTCAAGAAAAAACTAAGTTCAAATTTTTATGTCCAAATTTGACAAAAAAAATCGCAAAATTCATTTTGCACTCTGTTATCGTCACTGTGAAGTTAGCAGTACATATCCTTTTCTCAAGAAATGAGCCAGCTAGAAAATTGCAGTTAGGGTCAAAATTTGCAGTTTTTCATTTACTTCAAGAAAAAATGCAGTTCAATTTTCGATGTCCAAATTATTTAACGAAAAATTCGAAAAATTCGATTTGCACTGTTAACGTCACTGTGAAGTTAGCAGTACATATCCTTTTCTTAGCAACTGAGCCAGCTAGAAAATTGCAGTTAGGGTCCAAATTAGCAGTTTTTTATAAAGTTCAAGGAAAATTTAAGTTCAAATTTATAAGTACAAATTTGACAAAAAAAATCGAAAAACTCACTTTGTATTTGTTAATGTCACTGTGAAGTTAGCAGTACATATCCTTTTCTCAGGAACTGAACACGCTAGAAAATTGCAATTAGAGTCCAAATTTGCACTTTAATTTGCAGTTCAAGAAAAATGAATGTCCAAATTTGAAAAAAAATCGAATAAATTAATTTTTCACTGTTAACGTCAGTGTGAAGTTACCCTTTTCTTAGGAACTGAGCCAGCTAGAAAATTGCAGTTAAGGTCCAAATTTGCAGTTTTCATGCAATTCAAGAAAAAACTAAGTTCAATCTGGTAATAACAGTGCAAAGTAAATTTATCGATTTTGAAGTGTATGAAACACTGCAAATTTAGACCCTAACTGCAATTTTCTAACTGGCTCAGTTGCTAAGAAAAGGATATGTACTGCTAACTTTACACTGACGTTAACATTGCAAAGTAAATTTTTCGAATTTTGTTGTCAAATTTGGACTTCGAAAATTGAACTGCATTTTTTCTTGAAGTAAATGAAAAACTGCAAATTTGGACCCTAACTGCAATTTTCTAGGCGGCTCAGTTGCTGAGAAAAGGGTTTGTACTGCTAACTTCACACTGACGTTAACAGTGCAAAGTGAATTTTTCGACTTTTTTGTCAAATTTGGACTTAAAAATTTGAACTTAGTTTTTTCTTGAATTGCATGAAAAACTGCAAATTTGGACCTTAACTGCAGTTTTCTAGCGGGCTCAGTTCCTGAGAAAAGGGTATGTACTGCTTACTTCACACTGATGTTATTAACAGAGCAAAGTAAATTTTTCGATTTTTTTGTCAAATTTGGATGTACAAATTTGAACTTAGTTTCTTCTTGAAGTACACAAAAAATTGCAAATTTGGACCCTAACTGAAAAATTAATTTATTCCATTTTTTTTTTTAATTTGGACTTGAAAATTTGGACATTAATTTTTCTTGAACTGCAAATTAAACTGCAAATTTGGACTCTAGTTGGAATTTTCTAGCTTGTTCAAGTCCTGAGAAAAGGATACGTACTGTTAACTTCACAGTGACGTTAACAAATGCAAAGTGAATTTTTCGATTTTTTTTTGTCAAATTTGGACTTATAAATTTGAACTTAGTTTTTCCTTGAAGTTTATAAAAAACTGCTAATTTGGACCCTAACTGCAATTTTCAGCTGGCTCAGTTGCTAAGAAAAGGATATGTACTGCTAACTTCACACTGACGTTAACAGTGCAAAGTGAATTTTTCGATTTTTTTGTCAAATTTGGACTTCGAAAATTGAACTGCATTTTTTCTTGAAGTGCATGAAAAACTGCAAATTTGGACCCTAACTGCAATTTTCTAGGCGGCTCAGTTGCTGAGAAAAGGGTAAGTACCTACTGCTAACTTCACACTGACGTCAACAGTGAAAAATTAATTTATTCGATTCTTTTTTTCAAATTTGGACTCCAAAATTTGGACATGAATTTTTCTTGAACTGCAAATTAAACTGCATATTTGGAGCCTAACTGCAAATTTCTTAGTATCACCGTTGCTGAGAAAAGGACATTTATGCTAACTTCACTGTGAAGTTAGCAGTACAGTATGAAATTTTTTGTATGTAAGGATTTCAAAATTTGTTTTTTCCTTTTCTTGAACTGCAAATTCAGAGCCTTAATTCAGATTTCTAGCTAGCCCGGTTGCTGAGAAAAGGATAGGCACTGCTAACTTCACAGTAGAGTTAGCAGTACAGTCGATTACACCCACTATTTGGTGAACTGCAAAATCCGGAATAGAAATGCATAAAAAATGCAAAAAAACTGCAAATTCCTGCCATGGTCCCATTGGTCTAGCTCAAAAATGCTATACCAACTTCACACACGTATGTAAATGGAAATCATCAATATTAATATAGACCATTTTCGAATCAACAAAAACAACCTGATGATTGAACTTCCAAAAACAATGCTGGTCACCCAATGAAATTGATAAATAGTAAACCCCGCATTAGGTTTGTGGAATAATGTGGCTTCCAAAGGGTGATGTGTAGTTCATTCTAACCTCAGAGCTAAACATACTTTTCAATCATTTTTGTTTTTCGCCAAAAATGTTTTTCTTATTTGTGTACAAAGATTTTTAATAGAACAAGACATTAAGGCAACAAAACAATTTAAGCAATATACATACATATATGTACATAATTATATAATCATAATTTTTAAAAAAGCTTCTTTAAAATGACTGTCAAAGCAAAAAATTCGATAAAACTTCTAGAAAATTGTAGCATAAGCAACTGCAGTAAAATAACCTTAAACAATCCTTATAATAGTCATAGCTCCATGTTCGTTCCTTATATAATTTACAGAGGTCTATCCGATAACGTAGGCTATAGTCTCGTTTAATTTTCTATATCTAGCTTTCAAACAAATTAAAAGAAGCAGTTATTGAGATCATGAATCCTATAAGAAATTTTTGTTTCATGAAAGCTGTTTAGAAGCCTTATACATATCCAGACTTGAAGTATATCAATATTTCTAAGCTTATAGAAATCGAAATGCTATTTGGGATATGACAAATATGATCTGTTACTGAGTTAGTTTAAATGTTTTTCTTTGACGTGAATCATTTATTTTCTGAGTTTTAAAGTTTTGGAATTCTAAACAATATCGATTGAAGAAAAAAAATGCATACATAGATACATATGTACAATGTACATATCAAAGTTAATAAAGTCCTCATAAACATTTCAAAATCGTGCATAAATGCTTGTCATGTTTTTGAGTTTTTTTATCTTTCATAATGAAATAAAAAAGTTGTTGGCTGTAGCATGTTTACAAACTTCCCAATTCCTTTATCTCCCATGGGTGTATGTGAACGGTAGTATGATGGGGTGAAAGAAGTTGAAAACATTCTATTTTAATGATTTAATGGTTGCTATAATAGTATTTATGCTTTTTTTATAACGACAAGTTGATTTTTTAAAAACTGTGCCAGTTATTTATTTGTAAATAAAACCATTAAAATACTTGATTTTTGATTAAGTCGTAGGTAAATATTGTATCTTATTAAAACAACCTACTATTCGGGTGAAGTTTGCTTAAATATCATCAAACGTTTTCATATTTGATTTTTATATTAATTATTTTCCATTATGCTCGTTAAAATACCAATCTTCGGCATTTATAGGCCCTGATGTGTTTCATGTTTTATCCAAAACATTTTTCTAAAAAAAAAAAACGGTGATGAATGAAGGGACGGACGTGATTTTATAAAAACTAAGAACCAACGCACGCACACCTTTTGGGAATTACAATATTTAATGGATCGTTCTACTCTTATTTCATTTTTAATGTAACAAAAATGACAAATATAAAAGTGTCACACGGGCTTAGCTTCCATTATTTCGTATGACACTATATATTTTATTTTCTCATTAAATCAAGTTAAATTGTCAGCAGAGTAGAAAAGAGAGTTAAAAGTGTTTCTACGAAAGTGATAGCATTTTTCTGAATTTGTTTTTTATAATCACATTGTGTCACAAAAATAAATATACCTGAATCATAAACTGGTGTTCTCTGGGGTTTAGTATACATGTACAAATATACATATTTACTTTTGTGATTGAGTGTTATTTGATTTTTTTTTTTTCAATGCTTGTCAACAAAAAATAACTGTTATAACAAAATGTACATTTGGAATCACTTTTTAGTTTTTATTTTCGACAAAAAGTCAAAACCTTTATTTTCCAAAACTACCAGTTCCTATAAATTGTATGTATGTAGGTATTATTTTTTTTTTTTTTTTGAGATTAAATTAATTGAACTTGGGATTTAAATTGATATAAAAGGGATATTTTGGGAGTTTAACGAACAGAGGTAATTCCATATTAATGATGTTAGTTTGATCACATTCACACCTTTCAGAAATTTCAGTACGTTATATAGTTATACAGCTCCAGTTTCACATTCAATGCTATAAAATTGAGAAAAGCTGTAGTGTTATACGGCCTTAACATTATGAACATGTACTAATTTTAAGTTAAAGTATGAAATAATAATAAATTATTGTGTTAACAGACTCCCATATTTGTTTTTGCTTATTTCGTTTGTCTATTATTGCACAAATAATTTTGAGGAAATAAAAAACCTATAAGATAGGTCTTTTTCCCGTCTTAAATTTCTTAATTTTAAAAGATATATTATCGGAATCGAAAACAATTTATTTAAAAAAAAGCTGCAACAGTTTCAATATTATGCAAAACTTTTTGACAATGCAGTCTCTAAAAATATATATTCTTTTTTATTTAAAATGTTCTTTTTAATTAAGTCAAATCATGAAAACAAGGATATTGCTTGTAGAAAACTGAATTTTGAAAAATAGGAAAACTATAGAAAATGTTGGTTTTTAGCACATTAAAACCATTATTTTGTTTTTTAACTATGTAGGTAGCTTATAATAAATATATTCACACTTTAACCTGGTTTCCAAATCAGCTTATTTCGATTCTTTTTTGTGTTAAATCGGAAGTTTGAACAAAAATTGTGGGAGCAGACCGTGTGCATAGTTGGTTGAAGGGCGTTTGTAGTGCAGGGAAGAATGATATTACCTATATATGGAAAAGAAGTCATTTTTTTTTATTTTAGATATACAACACTATCATTTTTGAAGTGAATCGTTTTGATCAAATTCAAATCAAATGCTTCCGAAATGCATTTAAAGTAAATAAATAAATAATAAAATAAGTGTTTTTAAGTTATTCAAAATAATATCTTTTATTTATTCAAATTCTGGAGCTCAAAAAATATGGAAAACAGATTATAGAGACTTCGCCACCCTTTAAATTTATGAAAGTTTGGGCGTTAGGAAATAACGCCCAAGGAAATAGCGAACAAATCGATTTGGAAACATCACCCAAAAAATTTGTATCACCCAAAAGCAAAGAAGAAATTGGAAATATTTCCCAAAACAACTTTAAACCCAAAAAATAAAATGGAAATATCGCCCAAATATTTTGCATGTAAATTGTTTCTGTAGAGTTTAGGCGATATTTCCTCAATTTTGGGTGGTATTTCCAAACTTTATTTCAATGAATAGGCAAAGTTTTTAGAATTTTTTGTGATGGTAATAGAATTTGTTAAGATCTCAAAATGATACAGTTACAGTTATTGTTGGATATAAATGCAAAAGAAACTTTGCATACACCCAACCTCGCACCCACCCCAAATCCTATAACGAGCCCAAGCAGGGGGGTTGCCCCATACATACCTCACTGATTATTCGTGAATTTGTATCTACATTTCACCCACTGTTTTTCGCAAATTTTTAATTTTCACAAACCAAATAAAGGAGAGGATTTATTAGGTTTGTGAAATGTAGATACAAATTCACGAATAAACAGTGAGGTATGTATAGGTGGGGCATGCTGCCCCCCTGCAACCCCCCTGCTTGTGCTCGTTATAGGATTTGGGGTGGGTGCGAGGTTGAGTGTATGCAAAGTTTCTTTTGCGTTTAAAGAATCGCCCCGATTGCATTTGGGCGATATCTCCTTCTATTGCAGTTGTTTTTGGCAATGTTTCCTATTTTGGGCTTTATTTCCCATTTTGCTATTTTAATTTATCAATTTGGGCATTGTTTCTTTTTATGAAAGAAAGCAAAATTAGGAAATATCACCCAAAATGAGAAAAAAATTTACAACAACAATTTGTTCAGTGTTTTTTGGGCGTTATTTCCAAATCGATTTCGGCGCTTTTTCCTTGGGCGTTATTTGCTAACGCCGAAAGTTTGACCCATAATGGAAGCTTTTAGAAGTAATTTATTTTACATTTCCTTTTTTTCATTTTCTTAATTCAATTGTTTATAAAATTACTTCATCACTTTCTTATTGTTTTGATTCTACCATTTTTATCCACCTATACCTAATGCAAATCACTCTATATACCGTAGCGGATCTAGGATTTGGCTGCGAGTGGGCTTGATGCTCGTGTTTTAGACACTTCATTTTTAAAAGGCTCAATCATATACTCGCAATTTCTCTCAATTCTAATTTTCTTTTCTTAGAATGTAGGCTGGTCGCCCAGAGTCAAACAAAAATTTTTCATAATGCTAAAATAAACTCAATGAAAAGTTTGTTGATTCGAAATGGAGCAGCTGTAATTAGTGTGCTGGCTTTAGCGGCCATTTTACTTACCGCTCTTTAACTTGTAAGTCATTGTATAAAATAGTTATAAGAGTATTTTTAAAGGAAATTCAATCATCAGCTTGGAGTGAAAAGCAGCTAACTCCTATTTTACATTTTTACAAGAAAAAAAGTGCTTGTTTTATTTGAATAAAACCAAAATTACATAAAGTATTCTCTACACTCGTTATTGCTTAATTCAGTGAAATTGAAAATGTTAGATTGATTTTATATTTTTTAGGAATTTTTGAAGTTGTCTATAATAATCAAAAAAAAGTACAATAAGCCGCTTTTCATTTTAAAATATCTTTCTTTTAATTCTGAATGTTTGGTGTAGGATTTATGGGTAAATATTTCAAAATATTAATATTTTCTCCTTCATTTTGGAACCCAAATACAAGTTTGTTAATTGGATGGTTTAAAACACACGGGTTCCAACATTCGCTCTAAGCAAAAACCAAGTTGAAAAAATGATCAAAGCCGCTATCTCCATTTAAACACCCAAAATGACATTTCCCTGACGTTTCCCTACTGAATGAATCTTAGCAACGAAACTAAAAACGATACAAAAAAACTAATGATGCAGTCTTTTTAATAATATATGCACTATGCCCCCCACTAAAAATGATTAACTATTTTTAGTTACTTAGTTACTTTACCATACAAAAATCATTTCAATCCCACCAATGAGATCTAAAAAAATAGGCTCAAAATAGAAAACGGATTACGGCAATACTTGCAGTAATGTTTTGTAGCTTCTTAGAAAGCCAGAAGTCCATTCTTACGGCTTGTTTTCAAATTAAATTTTTTTTGATGAATAGTTTTGGCAAAAAATTGTTTCAAACTCAAAATTTTGAAGAAATATTATTATATTATTTTTTTTAATTATAGGTTTGAAAACAGATTTGGCTGAAATGGTTTATTCAAAGATCTTCATCAATTATTAAAATGGACTTTTGGATTTCCAAAAAGCTACAAAACATCACTGCAAGTGTTGCCGTTGTTTTTAATTATTTTTTTTTCTACTTTATGTGACTATTTTATTAAATGTCCCCTTCCGTTCAAGCGGTGGGAGATATAACCCCTTTCCACTAGGATTTTTTTCTTGTCTACTTCTCACCTATTAGATTAGATTAGATTAGATGAATCTTTATTGATAACAAAAATAATAATTCATAAATACAATTTTCATAAAGATTTTAAAGCATGGCTTAAAAGCCGTCTGCCACTTTCTTAATTTTTCTTTAAGAGATTACAAATAATTAGAAATTAGAAAAAATTATATTTTTAAAAGAATTTCTGAATCAAACAATAAATAAAATTTTAATATACGAAAAAAAATATAAGCAAAAAAAAAAATGATAGAGATTAATACAATAATATTTAATTTTAACATATAAATCAGAAAAATCTCATTAAATAAGGTAATATGAAGTTCAAAAAATAAAACCATAAATTAGATAATATGAAAAAATGTTCTTATTAACAATACCTATGAATTTTTACAAATAAAAAAAAATTAATAGACATTCAAAATTAACAATTTTTAAATGTTGAGATATTGGCTATATTGAATAGAGGCTTTTAGTTTAGCTAAAACAAAAATGGGTAGAATTTTGTTAAATTATGACAGGTAAAAACAAGCTTTATTTAAGCATGTAGGGATAAAAACTGCAATATCTTTTAGAAAGGCTTTTAGTTTAGCTAAAACAAAAATGGGGAAAATGTATTCAAATTATGAAAAGTAAAAAATGAGCTTTTAGTTTAGCTAAAACAAAAATTATGTAGTGTGTTTTATTCACGACATATTCAGATATGTATTTCTATAGTATTTTGCATGAGAAATATAACGTACAAGCAACTTCCATCCACAGTTTCCATTGAGAACATTGACACATTCGTCAAACGTTAAAAAACTCTTGTTAAAATACAGTCTTCTCATTTCTTGGAGAATAGGACAAATTGCTATGAAATGAAAAACATCTTCATTTTGGTTCAAATTGCATAGAGAGCAAATGGGATTTATGTCTCTTCGATATGGTCTGAAATTAAGTTCTAGAACTTCCGTTCTGACTTTAAAGATAAGACTCATATCCGTGACAGAGAGGTCCCTTCTAAAATAATTATTTTCACCCAAATTCAGACATAAATTTCTATAAATATTCCTTGAAGTTGACTCCTTAGCCCTGTCAAGATGCATCTGATACATACGTTCATCTACCTTTGATATACAATCATAGAGAATATTTTGCCATTCTGCTATATTATTGACACTCAAATTTAATGGAGCGGAATGTGCCAAAGCAAGCTCTTGCCAGTTCCTAAAAGGAGTATAACCACAGTGAAGTGAAACAAGTAGTATCCTTTTATGCAAGTTGCTATCAGGTCTTTTTATAACTTTCGTTAAGAAATCTGCACATGCCTTTAAATTCCTTACGAAAATTTGCGGCAGACCGGACTCAACATAGATAGCGTAGTTTGGAGTACTAGAAGGTAGTCTGAAAATTCTTTTAAAAAAGTATCTCAGGATTGTTTCGATCTCCTCCATAGATTCGTATCCATAAACTTCGTTACCATAGCAGAAACAACTGTTTATTGTGGCATCAAAAACTTTAAACTTAGATGTTGCGTCCACAAAGGACTTTGTAAAAAATTGTGACCACATTGAATTTATAGCTGACTTAGCTACAGCAAGTTTTTCTTTTATATGAGGCCTGATACTTAGATTGTGTGAGATAATGAAGCCTAGGTATTTGAATTCATTTACAACTTCTAAACTGGTACCGTCTAATGTCCAGTTCCTTGAATTTCTATTATTGCTACTTTGGGTCCTGAAAATCATTATCTTAGATTTGGCTGAATTAATTTGCAGATCCCATAGATCACAGAAGGCTTTAAGTTTGTTTATTTGGAGCTGGAGTGTCACTGGGTTGTCAGCAAAAATCACGAGGTCATCAGCATACAGCAAAAGTTTTACAAATATATCACCAAAATAAACTCCTCCTGGTAAATGGCTCTCAATATCGTTGATAAACAATGCGAACATTAACGGGCTTAAAACACATCCTTGTGGAACTCCTGTTTCAGATCTAAATGACCTTGATTGACTTCTACCACTGCAGACTATTGCTGACATATTAAGAAGGAGCTGTTCATAAACCCGAATAAATTTAGTTGAAACTCCAATCATTGCGAGTTTATATAACAGTGATCTTCGATTAATAGTGTCAAATGCCGCTTTAAAATCAACAAATAGTGCAAATAATGGCTTCTTTTTATCGATGAATCGCCTTGCTATGGTTGTAAGTGCAAAAATTTGATCTACCGTCGAAAGGTTTGCCTGAAAACCAGCTTGAAAACAACTGATAAGATTATTGTTTTGCACCCATGTTGAAATCCTGAGGTATAGAATTTGGGTAAAAAGTTTTCTTAGGGAGCTTAACACCGAAATCCCCCTATAATTTTCAGGTTGATTTGGATTACCTTTTTTGAAAATAGCTGTTATCTTCGCCAGGCGAAAACTGTTTGGGAAGGTTTCCTCAGTAAACATTTTATTCAATAAATCAAGAATATATTCCAGAAATTCAGGTGTTGAATTTTTGTAGAATTCTATCGGAATACCATCTGAACCTGGGGCTTTGTTATTCTTCATTTTTTTAAGTGATGTAAGAAGCTCAGACATTGAAAAATTGGAGTCTAACTCTGCAATCGAAATATTTGGGAGTGCAAAACTAATTGAATTTTGATTCGGATCTGGTACTAGAAGTGTTTCAAAATACGAGGCAAGCTGCTCAACACTGATGCTCAACGACACTGATTTAGTACGCCCACCTAATATCCTCACATTGCACCAAAAAGATTTTGAATCCTTACAGTCAATGAGACTTTTAGCCGCATTTCTAAGGTAAGATTGCATTTTGTATCTGCACAAGTCCTTATATATTTTGTTTTGCTGTAAATAAAGATGTTTGAAAGCATTATTATTTGATTCCCTAAAAAGTTTTAAGAATTTAAAGGATTTACTTCTACATTTTCTACATTCCTCGTCATACCACTTCGACTTAGACCACGGCGGGGTGAAACGGGAGCTACTTGTACATAGCTGCAGACTTTCGTATTAACTCAGACGCAACCCTCGTGGCATCTTCCACTGAATCAGCTATCTGAGTGTTAGTAGAGATCATTTCGTGTCTTAAATTACGTCTATATAGAACGGCCTTATGTTCAATCCACTTAAGTTTGTTATTAATTTGAGCAAGGTCTTCATTGTTTATTTGGGCATCTTGGGAAAAGAACTCACAAGAGACTATAATTGGTAGATGTGATGAAAAATTTGTAGGATATACCTCAAAATTCTTAATCACATCCATCCAATGCCCTTTTACTAAACAGTAGTCGATCGTTGAGCATCCTTGAGGAGATATGAAAGTATAATTTCCTTTAGAATCACCAAATGTTACCCCATTTAACACAAATAAACCAAAATCCTCTACCATTTCTATTAAGACTTTTCCATTTGAGTTTAGATTTTCATCCACTGAGTTTCTTTGGAAGGAGAAATAACCATTGTTCAAAATAGAGGTGTTTTGAAAGCTGCTTATACGCCCGTTAAAATCGCCAATTAGCATTATATTTTCTTGATTGTTATTTATAAGAAAGTTCTGCAGATCTTCGCAATCTGAGTTCCACCCGTTATAATTTAAATAAATAGGTACAATCTGAAAGTGTTTTGAGTCACATAAAATATCAATTATAATTTTGTTTTCACTATTCTTAAAACTGATTTGATTAATTTGTCTGTTTTTGTTTTTATAACCAAGTAGCATTCCACCACTTGCTCTCCCAAGTCTATTATTTCTAATAGCTGGGATAAATTGAACTTTAAAATTGTCTAGATATTTGAGATATTGCATTTCTTTTCCCTCTTCTACAAAAGTTTCTATTAAAATAAAAATATCATAGTTTGATATAAGTTTAAAAAAATCAGGCATTATTAATTTGTTTTTTAGCCCTGTAATATTATAACAGAAAATATTAAATTTGAAAAAGTTTTTTTGGCAGACGGCAACTCTATCCTACATGATGTCATGACGGCTACTACTGCTGTTACTTGGACCATCCTGGTTATATATGTTCTGGCGAATAGCTGGCGCTGCTGCTGTTTGGAAGTTTATGTTCTTGCTGTCAAAAAAGCACATTGCATTCTCTCCAAACGTCTCTTTGACAAATGCGAGTTCTTCATTAGTTTTAAATTGCAGACCGCGGAGGGACTCGAAAAAGAAAACAATCTTTTCAATTTGCAATCTACTTCCTTTAACATAAATTTTTGCAGTCGGGTTTAGTTCAAGAAGTTTGCCTTTGATCTCATTCAACGTTTTCCTTTTTTTCCGATATATAAGTGATTGTTCTCTGTGCACAAAAACTCCAGTACCTTTCAGCTTCGGTGCAGCTACAATAATTTTGTTTGCAGTGTCCGCGTCTTGAAAATTTAGTACCATTGTTGTTAAATTGTTGTGACGGTTATGGAACTCTTTTGTGTTTTGCAATGAAAATTCTGCATTTTCGTTTAGGTCAAGAAGGCCTAGACAAGTTTGTTTAGCAAATTCAAGCTTGTTTGCCTTATTGTCTGAAGGGAAATGCATCACTACACATTTTTCATTCGATTTTTGTGATAAAACTTCAATCTGTCTCTCCAGTGTTTCACAGTAGTTCTCCATAACGGCCAGGCGCTCCGAGAGTTGGGAATTTTCAGACCGTAATAGCTGTATGTCTATCAATATGGCTGAGACATCATCTTTTGTGGCAATATTTTTTAAATGCTCGCTTAGGCATTCATTTAAAATTGCTTTTACTTCACTGGCTTCCAATGATTTCTTAGCCATTTCTGATTTCTTCTCAGGTATAGTTTTCTTGGCGGTTGGTGAATTTACCGGAGATATGCCGGATGCCTTCCTCTTTGTGTTCATAGAGTTGCTACCGCAAAGGCAGTCTTTATGGTATCGAATTTAAAAACTTTAATTCTCCTACCTTCTTAAATGATGTTTAGGATTTTTCCAATCACTCATTAAACTATTAATGTTATGATTAATTTAAGTTTAAAAATACTTTTTATTGCTGACTATTAACAAAATTATAAATAAAAAACTCAAGCACTTTAACAAAATTGACTTTCTATTTTGCTCTCTCTCTCTCAATCTCCACCTATATGCTCTGAATTTTTCAGTAGATTTTACGCGAATTTCCAAAAAATAGGAGAATTTTAATTTACCCCTACAGCCACTTTATCTAGGGGATGAAAAAAAAATTTGAAAAAATTAGGGATTTTTGTTTTTCTTTATTTAGAGATGATTTAGGCCCATCCAAATATTAAAACTAAAAAAATCCATTAAAACGTCTACCCTATTGTACATTATACAGAAAAAATTTTACAAAAATCGTAGAAGCCAATTTTAAGAAAAAGTTTTACAAAAATTGTAGAAGCAGTTTTTAAGAAAAAAAATAAGTTCCTTAACGGTTTTTTAACATTCGTATGGAAGGTAAAATTACTAAAAAAAAATTGTATCGCAGGTGCCCTTATTTTTGGTTTTATGTGGGCAGAATAAACAAAAATTACTATGCACCAAGTTTTGAGAAAACATACAGAATCGTGAAACCAACTTTTTTGTCTTCCCTATCATCATAATGACAAGTCTGATCAAAATCTCGAGTTCAATTTTTTTACGAATGCATAACTTGTCATACATATATGTAGAACCTATATATCGCAAGTAAAAAATGACATTTACTCTTATGGTCATATAAAAATGAGTCATCTCCTTTAACCGGAAAACGAATTTTCAGGGAAAAGGGTAAAATTTTTCACTCAATACACAACCTGTCTGAATTTTTGTTTTCCAATTTCTGAAAAAAAAATTATAAAATGCAAATATCATAAGATGTTTGTACTTCAATTCCTCAATTGCATTTAAAATTGAACTAACTTTGTTTGTTTTGCGCAATGCTCTAATCTAAAGGCTTGAACAAAAGTGTAGCATTTTTTCGTCTACCTCTTTAGGAAAGCACTAACGGCCAATTTCTTCACAGAGTCCTAACGTAAGTACCGGTATTAAACCTAAAGTTAGTACTCAAATCAGTATTTCTCACTACTTCAAATACACCAAGTATGAATAAATGAGAGATACTGATTTGAGTATCAACTTTAGAACTAGTACCGGTATTAACGTTAGTACTCTGTGAAGAAATTGGCTGTAAAAAACTTGAAACAAATCTTGTTCTTCAAATGTGTTTGACTAGCATGTATTATCAGTTTACGCAGAGGAAAAAGTAGAACATAAGCTTCTTAAGTATGTTCTAGTTAATGCTGAAGTTTCGTATCAGCAAACGGGTCTAAAAGCCTTACTTTTCAATAATCAATTCAACGCTAACCGTCTGGAGGATGAATAGAAATAAATGTGTGCTCTATGTAGAAAATACAGTTGGTCCTTCATCTGTCAAGCTATCAACTGTCAAATTCCATTGAATGATCGCTACGATGTCAATGGATTAAAAAAAAACAGACATTTTTTAAGATTTTTTATTGTTACGGAAATAAAATGCACGTCTGGATCACACGAACTTGCTCTTATGTTCAAGCTGTGTGGGACTTAAGAACTTTAAAAAATATTCAAGTAATTATAGAAAAAGTATAAAAAGCATTTGAATCGTTCTTTTAACTGTATAAACAGTCTGATAAATAACTAAGAGCTCAAAAAAAGTATGCCATTTGATTACTTGAAAAAATATGAAAATATGCAACAAAAAAATTTTAAATCGTTGGAGCCATTTTCTTAAAAATTAATTTTTTATATATAAAATTTTTGTAACATTTATCAAAAATAAATTTGGTTTTTGAAATATTGAATTTTCAAAAAAAATGTTTGAATCTTTTTTTTTTAAATCCAAAATTTATTTTTTCAAAAATTTTAATATGCAGTATTATTTATATTCTAACAAAGCTTTTGTGCAAACAATTTTATTGAAATTGGATGAGCGGTTAATGAGAAAACCAAAAATCAAAAAAACCATTATATGACAGGTACCTAATAAATACTTTTGGTGATTTATTTTCTTACTAAAAGGTACACCATATTTACAATAATACACTGATTTTTTTATCAAAATCGTTGAAGCAGTTTTTGAGATAAATAAGCTTTTCCTTAACGGTTGCATGGCAAGTACCGACCGTTATTTTTTGAGCTAAAAAAATATTTCAATTTCCCCTCTGGAGAGTTACAAAAAAACCTTGAGTTCAAAATTTGAAGAAAATCGCTTCAGTGGCTTAGGCTGTAGGTTGAGGGACGGACAGACAGACAGAATTGTGCCACCCAAATTTTTTCGTGTTCTCTATCATCGTAATGTCATGTTTGATTGTTATCTCGATTTTTTTTTGCACGAATCCAAAACTTGCCCTATAGTAGGTACCTATATCGCAAGTAAAACATTTTTTGGAGTGATGGATGGATCGAAATACCCTATTTTCAAATATGTATACATATATTTATACATATAAATATAAAATGGCGGCTCTGGGATCTAACAGCTGCCTGACTTTTTCTGAGCAAAAACTGTATTTTGGTTCAGGTTTGGTCTTGTTGAGTAATTTTCATGCTTCCTTGATTGCTTGAAAATACTAACAAAGTTGGGTAGCCCAAAAAGACTCAAAGAATAAAAGACCAAATTAAAATAGGAACTATGGAATATTTACAGGTTATTGATATGGTAGGTTTCAGAATATTTGCAGCACAAACAATTCCAATACACAAACTGTCATTAAAAAATCTAAACTTATTCTATTTTTAAGGTCTGCTAGGATAGAAACCAGAAAAAAAATGGATTTACTAATGTAGGGAATGGATGAGTACGAAGTTATTGGCAAATTTCCTATACATAAATTGCTTAAACAAATATTTCACCTTCCTTCCCCTTAAAAACCAATCTATGCTTTATGCATATAGAAACAAGACTTCCTGAAATTTTTGCGAGCATACCAATAAGTCTCAGGCAAATTATATCGTCAAAGTACCTCATCACCCAAGCGATTGACAGACAAAAAACAAAAACAAAAAAAGGAAGGTCTTATACGAAAAACGAAATAAGAAATGAAGATTGATGGATGGCGGGGTGTTAAAATATGGGAAACACTTTTGGAGATGTTGTGTCGATGGTTTCAAGCAACTTGGATCAAAAAACTCAAAGAAAAATGCTTTCACTTAATAAGTATTTGCCCCGTCATATTTTTCCCACGAATAACATTTTAACGAAAAATATTTTAGAAATGCAAAAAAAAAAATAATAATAAATCTTTTAAACGAGACTGACTGATGGACAATTCTTAACTTTTTCAGAAAATGATATCTAAAAGTTTAATTTGGTGTTTTTAATAACAAAATTTGAATAATTACCTTTTTTATTATTTTGAAAAAAAAAAAAAAAATTAGTAGGTATTAATCAAAGCCTTTGACACTGACGGCAATGCCGAAGCATTAAATTTCATATAATTGCTATCCAATAAATATTTGTCCGAGAAGCGAGCGGAAGATTACCTATCTGTTGGGACTTTTAAAAACAAGATGCAAATCAATACTTTTTGTCAAAACATTTACAAAACCACTGGTCGGAGATGCTTTTCATGGTTGCTTTGGTTAGAAAATGCATTTTTCAGATTGCATTTCTGGTGAAGTGTCCAATACCAATCCCTTTAGAAACTTCCTATAAATGAGTTCTCGGATAGACGGATAAATATAATTTTTACAAACAAAATGATTGGAGTTATATTAAAAAAAAGAAAGAAAATAGCTGCAATACCTGCGAACCTTCACCGAGATTATGTTTAAAGCCGCAGGAAACAAAAAATTCTTGAATGATGTGTTTTATGGGACTTCAAATCCTCGCCCTAAATTATGGAAAAACCTTTACGTCTGTAATTTGTGGAGGTAAATCTTTGCATTAGTACTATTTTCAATCCACCTTCTTCAGATAATTTTTCCATACAAAATCCAATTTAAGACCTCCTTAACGCCCTATAGAGACAATCTTTAACAAAAAAGAGTGTTTAACTTTTTAGTTTTAGTATAGGAATGAATTACTTTTCTCCAATACAGATCTAAGAAGTAGGCGTGGTATGCAACTTTGCATGACCTAATTTTCAAAACGGTCACTTCCGACATATGGTCTATTCTAGGTTTCTAATTTTCATATTATTTTAGGAAACGATAAAAAAAACAACTGTAAGAAACGACCCCAAAAGTGGGGAGGCCAAATATTTTGCATGAATTTTTGTTTCAACTATAAGACTGAGAGCCAATGACATAAAAAGTCAAGTCATTTGCGAAAGCTTGTATGTTATATCAGTAATAGCCTTTGTCTGCCTACCTAAACACGTGTCGAACAGGTGTAAAATTTGACGTAAATTTTGTAGATCGATTTATTTCAATGCCTATTGTGCATAGATGAAATATTTAGCTTGCAATTTTGAATTATTGTTCTCAAAGGTGGTCAAACTCTCTGTTGTTTGTCCCTTGGATAATATTTCGTTTTGCATCAGCAGGGTACTAGGCTCAGGCACGGATCCAGTACTTCGTTCAGGGGGCAATTTTCGTGTGTTTCTGGAACAGCGGGTACTTTGGAACTTTGAGAAATGAAGTTATGCAGTTTGTGGCTGTAGCATGGTGTCTTCACATCGTTTTTGAATTCTCTCTGAGTCTGGGTATAGCATCTAAATTTCAGAAATCATAATGGCACATTGGTATGTTCCTTACCCACATATGACGGGTGAGTTCGAGTGAAAGTTTCAGCCTCTTCTTAAGCTGCGAAAATATTATTTGGCCAATGGCCTTGCCAGTTAAAGGCCGTTTTCAAAAACGTCATCTGCGTCAAAGATGCATTTGCAGAATGTTCTCAAATGCAAACTACAAAATTCATCTGTTTGAAAAGGCAAATACAAGTTTTACTTATGCAGTGTTCGATACTAATTTTTTCTATAGTCACACTGTCGAAAACATCATCTGCGGTGCAATTCTGCAGTAAAAATTGGGTTGACGACAAAAATATTGAGAAGACAGAGAATGTGTTCGTACACGTCAAATGCCTTTGCAAGTAAATTGAATGACCTTGGCTAAAAAGGTTTTGTGCAAATAAAACCATTGCATATACTTGACAATAGCAATAGTTGCATCAAAAATTATGATCATTTGACAATCGAATTGACGTTGACTTGATGCTTTCAAAAACGGCCAAAAACATTTGTCCATAGGCGTAGAAGTTCCATCCAACTTCTCTTCGGCAGTGACTGCAGTATTCGTTTCCTGGTTTCTCTCCAATCTTCTTCATTGAATTCGTACTCCTCGTCAGTTTAATTATACGGAACACGGAAGTTACCAACATGCATCCACGAAAGTGACACAATCCTCACTAATATCAGAAACGTATCTTATGGCTTAAGCACATGTGTGGCACGTCTGCACGCGTCACTGCGTACAGCGCCGCACTCGAAACGCAGGGGTTAAAAACACGGTAAACAGCTCTGAAGAAGCTCTCGAGAGTAAAACTCGCAAGTGGACACAATCATGAAACTAGCTCACGAGAAGGGCAGACAGATATCCGAGAGTCACTTTCAAGAGTTTTCTAGTGAAAGTACTCTCTCAAATGGAAACGCACATTAAAATATTTATCGTAAAAAGGACTCAATCAGTCTTCCCAGATTGGTAGTTTTTCATTCAATTCAATTTCTTTTTTTTTTATGTTCAATAAAAGAAATTGAATTGAATTGGTAGTTTTTCCAACCAAAATGGCTGGATAAATCCCTTTGATGGTAAAAATGGTGGATAAATAAATTTCATTAGTCTTGTTTTGGGGGGAAAATTCTTTTAACCATATCCGCAGCTTACCTGCCTATCTAAGAAATTTATGATTATGATTTGGCACAAAAATCTTTTGTGATATTGAAAAAACAAAAACTTTGAAAAATCTTCATTTTGAGGTGCCAAAACTTAATTAAAACTAAATTAAAAAACAGAAATACTTCCGCATAGCTCTTAAACTGTATGTAAAATTCTGGCGCGACATTTTTATAAAAAATACTTTTTATATAAAATTTTGTGTGCACTATTATGATAGTTTACTATTTCGAGATTCTGGGCTGCATGGGCATGCAGCTCTTGAGTTTGTCTGCTCCCATAGACCCATAAGAACCTGAAAAAGCTGCACGTGTTTTTAACCATTAAGGTTAGGCTCAGCTGGGAGAGGTGAGATACATCGGTTGTTTCATCAAAAAGTATTAAATGATTAAATAGTTTCATGAAATGGAAAATCAGGAAAATGGAAACGTGAAGCCCTCTTTTGGCTGTCAAAAATAAATTTTATAAACTTATATCGAAAAAATCTTATTTGATTATATTCTATTAACTTCATATTTTATTCTTCCTTCCTTCTTGCTCAGGCAATTACACCCATTGCCCTCCTCCTTTGTATCTACGCCTGACTAGACTTAAGATTTCGTAATCCAGCTGATTACCACAAAATCCTTCTCAATATCTAAGTGGCATTTATTTTTTTTATAATAAACAAACAAGTAAAAGATGAAAACATTTTTGTTTTTCACATTTTATCTCGTTTACAATAACTTTATACATTATTAATCCATCTCCAAACATCTTCATTGCCTATAGTCACGTCACTTTGAACCAAAAAATTCAGTTCATTGTTTGTCTTCTTACTTACTTACTTACTTAAGGTGGCGCTACAGTCCGGGGTGGACAACGGCCTCAACCAACAAGCTTCTTCCAGCCGGCTTGGTTTCTAGCTAGCTGTCTCCAGTTTCGCACGCCAAGTTGGTTGAGGTCCTCTTCCACTTGCGTGCGCCACCTTTTACGCTGTCCACCTCTACTGCGTTGTCCCACGGGGTTGGATTCAAAGACTTTCCGGGCCGGAGCATTGGTGTCCATTCGCTCTAGATGACCCAGCCATCTCAGTCGTTGGCTTTTCACTTTTGTGGCTAGGTCGGTGTCGCTGTACAGCCCATACAGTTCGTTGTTGTATCTTCTTCTCCATTCCCCATCTATGCAGACGGGACCAAAAATCACCCGGAGAATTTTCCTCTCAAAACAGCCTAACGCGTTCTCATCCACTGTTAGCAGTGTCCATGCCTCTGCACCATACATCAGGACCGGGATGATAAGCGTCTTATACAGGGACAGTTTAGTTGCTCGAGAGAGGGCTTTGCTTCTCAATTGCCTTCTTAGCCCAAAGAAACAGCGATTGGCAAGAGTAATTCTTCGTTTGATCTCAGCGCTGGTGTCGTTCGCTGAGTTTATAGCGGATCCTAGGTAGACAAAGTCTCTGACTACCTCAAAATTATAGCTGTCTATAGTGACGTTCTGTCCGAGACGTCGGTGTTGGGTGCCCTTTCTTGTGGACAGCATATATTTTGTTTTGCTTTCATTCACCGTTAGACCCATCTTCTTGGCTTCCTTCTCAATGCTCACAAAAGCACCACTGACATCACGCTTTGTTCGTCCGATTATGTCAATGTCGTCAGCGTAAGCGAGTAATTGGACGGACTTTTGAAAGATTGTGCCTCTGGTGTTGACGTAAGAGTTTTGCACTATTCTTTCAAGAACGATGTTGAAGAAGTCGCATGACAGCGCGTCGCCTTGCCTAAAACTTTTTTGACATCAAAGGTGTCGGTGAGGTCTTTGCCGACCTTGATGGAGCAGCGTGCATTCTCCATCGTCATATCCTGCACAAACGGACGAGTTTGGCAGGGATGCCAAAACTAGACATTGCTCTATATAGCTCGTCTCTATAGATGCTGTCATACGCGGCCTTGTCTTCTATGGAACTCTACACATACATTTTTGTCTACTGTGTTTATTGAAAACCACTTTCCATTTCAGCAGAGTCCTGTTGTATGATTCATACTCATAGTAAAATTTAAATATCCAATTGGAAATGTTTCAGTTTTCTAAACCCAAAGGAGAATGGGCACATTTGTCCAAATATCCATGACGAACGAGACTTATGTAGTTGGATAGCCCTCTCAATAAGGAGCAACTGTTACTATGGTGTTTAAGGAAAAAACAATAAGTAACAGTCAAGAAGCTTTAAAAAAGAGTGTGCACTTATGCACGCGGATTAGAGGCTATACTTCTCCACATCAATACACCTATCACCCCAAACGTCCATACAATATCTATCATTCATATGATCATGGGTCAAGACATCTATGCTTGCTTTAACCTTCGAATTCATGCGTTCTTGTATCTATTAAATACGAAAATGAGTTATACTGTGATATTAAAATGTATCAATTGAAATTAGTTCTAATACGATTTTTTCTCAGTACTGTTTACATGTACTTTATTTTTGGCTGTGTCTTTTAGCTCCCATTGTTTTTTTTTCCTTGGCGCCATAGTAAAAATTACTCAATATTAATCGAACTATTCAACTGCATATAGGTCTCGTTCGTGGTGGAAACTTGGACCAATACCCATACATTTTTGCCCATTCTTATTTCCAACAAAATTTATATTTAACAATACCTCATACAAAAGTTAACAATACTTCATTTAGCATTCATCAAAGAAATTATTTTCACATCACTAATGGATTTCATAAAATTAGTAATCATTCAAATTTTGTTAGAATAAACTTTCACGAATGGATCAGCATACCATTAGGTATTTGACTCTAAGAGCATGATTTTAAAAATTAAAAAAAATTATCATGATCGATTCCTTGATTGATCATCACTCATCATTGATAATAAATTTGAATTTTGTTTTAAAAATTACCTGTATGTGTGTAAATTCAGAAAAAGTTCAAACTCAAATCTGCAAGAAATGAATAATTTATCTAATAGTCTGTGAGCCGACCGTAAAATTGCCTATCTCATCGAGGCTACGCAAAAATTTGATTCTAACTGAAAGCTTTAGTTGAAAAACTGAAACTGAAAACCATTGGTCGCAATGGTTAGAAAACGCACTTTTCAGGATGCATTTTCCACTAAATGTTCTTATAATATAAGCAACTTCTATAAATGGGGCATCAAATGAAAGCTGAGACGGTCCTCTACACACGATACCAATAGTCGGACAGACTTTTCTGGCTGTTGCCACAAGTCCGATTTAAAAAATTGTATTTTCTTAACACTGCTGTATTTAAGCCTACCTAGAATTATAAAGATTATAAAGGATGCGTGCCGAAACCGAGGGGAACCACAACGATTGCTCTGATCCATCGTATGTCTCATGACATCAAAAAAAAAAAAAACCTTCCTGTGAAGCAAATAAAACACGACGACGTTTATAGTGGAAAAAAAATGTTAAAAAACCACTCTTTATTCAGCCGTTCAACCTTCCTGGTTCCGCCTTCGATTCAGACTTTTCTTTCGTTAGGCTTTTAATAAGTTTTATAAAAAGTTCAAAACATCGACTGCAGAGTTGCCAGACTCAAAGCAGTTCGATACAATTGCGTTTTAAAATAGGGAAAAATGAGTAAAATCATATCAAATTGCTAGGAACGTGGCCTTAACCGCTTTTTTTTATTTTCATCCAAGGATGCACAAAATCCCTGATTTAAGAAAAGTGGTTAGACTCGTGGAACAGTCAAAAAAAAGTCTTTCCGACCATTGGTATCGTGTAGAGGACAGTCTTAGTTTTGATTTAATACCCCATTTATAGAAGTTGCCTATATTATAGGTACATTTAGCGGAAAATTAAACCTGAAAAGTGAATTTTCTAACCATTGCAACCAGATAGAGCTTATGCGACCAGTAGTTTTGTAAATGTTTGCACTAAAGCTGTCAGTTGACATCCAATTTTTGCGTGGCCGCGATATGATAGGTAATCTTACGTCGCACAGAGGGGCACCTTGTATGGGAGAGTGGAAAAAATTCCCTAAAAACTTAACCATCAAACCGATTTTGATGAAATTTTCAGGCATGATAGCTATTAAGACGAAAGCCCAATACAATAAATTTCCGCCCACTGCCACCCCTACTTTAAAAAAAAAAGTAATTTCTCGTTAAAATTATTAAAAATTTGGATGTTAACTAAACTGAACAACTAGTTTTTGGAAATTGGACTAGCAAAGTTCTTAAACGCCCATTTTGTGGGCGTTTTTCGACTTCTTTGTATGGAACCAGTCTTAATTCGATAAAATCTGAACTATGTACATTATTCATTTCCATTAAATTCTGAGACATGACAAAGAACAGAATAAGGAATTATTACAGAAAATTTCTAGTCACTGACACGCCCACACAAAAATTTATATAACTAACCTAGGGAGTTCTCGCTTTTAATCCTTTTGTGCATTGCTTTCTGAAGAGCCTTGATTGCTCTTTACTATAGAGTTTTTTTTTTTAATTCAAGTTAGAAAATTAATAAAAATAGAATAAGTATCTTGCTGGGATCGCAGCATTCTTCCAAGTCATTAACTGGGGCTTCCACTATGTCTACTGAGAAAAATATTGAATATATTCATGTTTGAATCAAACTCAAACACATATGATTTGGCATGGAACCGATTTCTGTTTGAATTTAACATAAACGTATTTATTCATCGTAGACTGGATTTAAACAAGTTTTTGTTTAAATTAAATATGCTTTCTATTTGATTTGAACATATTTCTCTTTGTTTTAATTAACTTCATTCAATGTTATTTCAAATAGAATCATATTACTTTTTTTGAACATTCTCGTGTTTAAATTAACTATGTTTTTTGTTTTAAATGTGTATAAAGATGCAAATACTTACCCGAACTTATTTTTTTATTTTTACTCCATTTAGGTATCTGACCAAAACACACAAGAAAACAGAAAAAAGTCTATGAAAATTTTAAAATCTTTAATCGAACATGCCAAGCAAAAACATTAAATTTATAGTTAAAAATAAAACCACTTAAACTAGTGAAATTAAGCTTCTAAATTGTATTTTTGTATTCCACTTGATTGATGTGGAAGGGGCATCTTTGGAGCACCTATATGTGAAATTACATGGTTAGCCTTTTTTGCTAAAAGTTAAAGAAGGATAAGCTCTTTATGTGATATGTATGTACTTACTTTTGACAAATGTTTGGCTTAAAACTTCAAACACCCAAGTGAGCCTTAAAGGACAGCATTTCACAAGATTATCCCAAATAGCTGTACCACTACATTTATTGAAAAGGCTATTCTTCTTTTTCTGGAGAAAAAACATGAATTAATTTTCATATCAACATCTAAAATAAAAGAAATATTACTTACCAAAAACCTACTTTAAAGATTGCAAGTGTTCCAAAAATTTTATTTTGGGTTTTGGTCTCTCATCTTCTCAAAACGAATAACAATGACATCATCACAAGGTTAACATATCCTAAATTTTACTTCGTTTAAGTTCAATTCAAACTGATCTGAGTTTGAATTTAAGATTTTGTTCGATCTCGTTTTCTTGTTAACATTTTCAGTGGGTTCATATTTAAAACAACCTCGTTCATATTCATTTTATGTTAAATACTCTCAACTGAGAAAAATAATTAAACATATATTTCAAAAATCAAAGTCAAACTAGTTTGAATCACATATAAAAAATATTTGCAGGTTCTAATGAAATATTCAAACATGAATCAGTTTGACTTAAACCCACTTTACTCTAAAATAATAGTATTTTCACATTCAAACAGATAAGAATTAGGTTCAAACCGAACTCTATTTGTATAAGTTAAACATATAATCAAACATGCATCTATTTAAATAACTCATAGTTCAGTTTTCTCAGTGTAATACACGATACCTCAGGGTCAACATTATCATTAATTACCAGTTTTACTTGGAATGTACCCGTCAACCAATTACGGAACTTATGACGAAAAATATTTTTTTTGTAAGACACATCACGGTACCTATGTATCATGAATTGAATCTCAATAAAAAAATGTTTGGTAATCACTAAAAATATATTGAAGCTTTTTTTCGCTTAAATGTGAATATTGTAATTTAAAAAACACATCCAAATGACTCTTCTTTTCTAAAATTAAATCCACTAAATTAATAAGCTATCGAAATAACACCTGATAGCATGACTATGTGGAGTAACTACCAAACGCTGAATGAAACTGACAGTTAAGTTGACCTTTGAAATTGTTACTATGAAGTTTTTAAGGGCTAAAGGTAAAACAGTCGTGTTTACACAAGCGAACCAGACAGATGATCACTACATTAAATGTTAGATTAAACTGCAAAATTATTGCAGTTTAAATTGCGATGCCTACATACATGTGTATATCGTAATTTTAACTTTAAACATTGCAAAATTAAATTTCGACAGTGAGTTTTAATGAAGAAATATAACTGATTATCATATTACACATTATTATATTGTTGAATAAAAAATACGATGTGACATCGTAACTTTTCAAATTGTTCTTTTATAAAACCCTTCTTATTATTATTTTGACGTTAAATGGATTCTAAATATGTAGTAAAATATAAAACAAAATATTTCATATTTACCAACATTTTAGGGCTTACGATATCAATATCGTAATTTTTACTTTAATTTTTTTTATTTATTGTATGACTTTCCCGCACCTCAAATTGGCCTGAAAATTGAATCCGGACGGTTCGGGATGCGTTCTTTGCTAGAAACTCTTCCTTACACTCTACACTTTCCGCCAAAAACAACGGGACCTTGGCGCTAGTACTTAAAACTTTATGAGACTAAAAATAATCGCTAATTTTGAGTGTTTTTCTCTTCAAATATTTCTTATATAATTTTTCCCGATCAATAAATGTATTGGTATAACTTATTGGTATATCTTAATCCCATAAATAGAAGAATCATTAAAAAAAATTCAGAATTTAGTGTAAACGGATCGTTCGAAAACCACCCCTGATTTTATCAATCAATTTTGATGTAAGTGTTTTAATTTTTTGCTTTGAAAAGTAGGGCAATTGTTACGTAATGCCAGACCACTCCAAAAACGTATTCACAGCCAAACACGAAACCATTTGTTCAGCTTTATGTTCAATCACATGAACTTTGCCCTTGTGATTTAAGACTATAGCGAGGCTAAGTATTGATGATTTATGAAAACGGCTGGGTGTCGTTAGTGACTTTATGAAAGAATAAGAGTATACCTACGAAAGTCAAAATACAAAAAATGAATTTTTTAATAATGTCATATTCTTTAATAAGAAGCTTTTGATATTATTTAGATTTGTGTAACCAATTTTCAAAAAATTCTTATCCTGAATTTCTCATAGGAATAAGAAGTTCAATATCAAATATCCAAATATTAATAAGGTAACCATTATTATGGAAAATCAGTTATGCATTTCTATTTATTAACCTGTTATAAAATATTTATGCATGTAAAGGTTCAATAAATTATTATATGTATACAAAATATTATCTTAGTTCATCGCGTTTCATGATTGGCATATTCAAATATCCGATTCATTGCTACATAAATAACTTTCGTACATCCGACGCAATTTCGAAATTAATTTGCCTGTAATTTCCCGACCACATACTTAGCCTAATTTATACTGGTATACATAAACCTACTTATTACACTCTCTTATTGCAGGTGTATTGATTTTTTCATTTAGCGTGACTTTAATGGTAATTCTAACTTGTGTGCTGGGTAGGTATACATATAATTCCTTTTCCCTAAAAAAAACTTGTAGATTAGATTTATGCAGTGACGTAGCTTGAACGTTTTCTTCCAAGGCATAAAATAATCAACCACTTTCTAGGACTCTGGCATTTTGAAACACACTTAAATTATAGAACACTATCTAACATAATATATTTGATGTGGAAAACGGTGCACTGCCGTCTTATAAAATAAACTTTAAAGATTTAAATTACAAAGCTAAAAAACGTTTTCAAGAAAAATTGATCAATTTTGCTGATTAGCAATAGTAGTCCAACAGCCAGAGCAAAAATAGAACGCTCATAATGCAATTCATTACTGAACAGATTTTCTTGATGGAATATGCCCAGAGGTATTCCCTGAATGTAAATCCAAGTTGACGGGACAGGGGACGCGAGCATCAGCCACCATCTTGGAAAACGCGTTTTATCAAATAACTTGATTTAGAAAACAAATTAAAGAATGGAATATAAACTTTCATAAAAATTTACTATTTTTGTCTTGCGATGCACCGTTAACGAGATATTTGATAAAATTCATTTTCCGAGATGACGCTCGCGCTCTCCCGTCCCTCCAACTTGGATTTAAATTCTAGGGACACCCCTGAACATACATACATATTTATACAAGAAAATCAGTTCAGTAATAAATTGCAGACAAAAAAAAGTACCTGGCTCTTGGCCTATATTGAAAATGTTTTTTTTTTATTAATAAAAAATTCTCCAGTTTTAGAACAATACAATAAAAATTGTACTCACTTAGAAAAAGTTTCGAGGATTCGTTGAAAAATGTTGTCTAATGTTTCAATGAACCAGCAAGGGTGTTCCTCTCCTTTTAAAAGCGCCACTGGATATGTACATGTGTTCACAACTATGTATGTATTTATAATTTTGTGTGCTGAGAGTGTGTGAATGGTTGGAAAATAATTAGCGCCAACTCCGTTTAAATGGAGTAAAGATATTGGATTGATGTACAATATACACACATATATATGTATAATTGATTATATACACACTGCACGTCACTTGAATAGAAACAATTTTTCTCACTATGATCAGAGCTTTTAGCGCTTTGGTAAATTTATAAATCAGAGTTTTTGGTTTAATTTTTTAAAGATGGATCTATAAAGATTAAAATGGCACAGAGTAATGCAAAAAGTGTTGTTAAGTTGTATTTCTAATGAAATATTCAAACATGAATCAGTTTGACTTAAACCCACTTTACTCTAAAATAATAGTATTTTCACATTCAAACAGATAAGAATTAGGTTCAAACCGAACTCTATTTGTATAAGTTAAACATATAATCAAACATGCATCTATTTAAATAACTCATAGTTCAGTTTTCTCAGTGTAATACACGATACCTCAGGGTCAACATTATCATTAATTACCAGTTTTACTTGGAATGTACCCGTCAACCAATTACGGAACTTATGACGAAAAATATTTTTTTTGTAAGACACATCACGGTACCTATGTATCATGAATTGAATCTCAATAAAAAAATGTTTGGTAATCACTAAAAATATATTGAAGCTTTTTTTCGCTTAAATGTGAATATTGTAATTTAAAAAACACATCCAAATGACTCTTCTTTTCTAAAATTAAATCCACTAAATTAATAAGCTATCGAAATAACACCTGATAGCATGACTATGTGGAGTAACTACCAAACGCTGAATGAAACTGACAGTTAAGTTGACCTTTGAAATTGTTACTATGAAGTTTTTAAGGGCTAAAGGTAAAACAGTCGTGTTTACACAAGCGAACCAGACAGATGATCACTACATTAAATGTTAGATTAAACTGCAAAATTATTGCAGTTTAAATTGCGATGCCTACATACATGTGTATATCGTAATTTTAACTTTAAACATTGCAAAATTAAATTTCGACAGTGAGTTTTAATGAAGAAATATAACTGATTATCATATTACACATTATTATATTGTTGAATAAAAAATACGATGTGACATCGTAACTTTTCAAATTGTTCTTTTATAAAACCCTTCTTATTATTATTTTGACGTTAAATGGATTCTAAATATGTAGTAAAATATAAAACAAAATATTTCATATTTACCAACATTTTAGGGCTTACGATATCAATATCGTAATTTTTACTTTAATTTTTTTTATTTATTGTATGACTTTCCCGCACCTCAAATTGGCCTGAAAATTGAATCCGGACGGTTCGGGATGCGTTCTTTGCTAGAAACTCTTCCTTACACTCTACACTTTCCGCCAAAAACAACGGGACCTTGGCGCTAGTACTTAAAACTTTATGAGACTAAAAATAATCGCTAATTTTGAGTGTTTTTCTCTTCAAATATTTCTTATATAATTTTTCCCGATCAATAAATGTATTGGTATAACTTATTGGTATATCTTAATCCCATAAATAGAAGAATCATTAAAAAAAATTCAGAATTTAGTGTAAACGGATCGTTCGAAAACCACCCCTGATTTTATCAATCAATTTTGATGTAAGTGTTTTAATTTTTTGCTTTGAAAAGTAGGGCAATTGTTACGTAATGCCAGACCACTCCAAAAACGTATTCACAGCCAAACACGAAACCATTTGTTCAGCTTTATGTTCAATCACATGAACTTTGCCCTTGTGATTTAAGACTATAGCGAGGCTAAGTATTGATGATTTATGAAAACGGCTGGGTGTCGTTAGTGACTTTATGAAAGAATAAGAGTATACCTACGAAAGTCAAAATACAAAAAATGAATTTTTTAATAATGTCATATTCTTTAATAAGAAGCTTTTGATATTATTTAGATTTGTGTAACCAATTTTCAAAAAATTCTTATCCTGAATTTCTCATAGGAATAAGAAGTTCAATATCAAATATCCAAATATTAATAAGGTAACCATTATTATGGAAAATCAGTTATGCATTTCTATTTATTAACCTGTTATAAAATATTTATGCATGTAAAGGTTCAATAAATTATTATATGTATACAAAATATTATCTTAGTTCATCGCGTTTCATGATTGGCATATTCAAATATCCGATTCATTGCTACATAAATAACTTTCGTACATCCGACGCAATTTCGAAATTAATTTGCCTGTAATTTCCCGACCACATACTTAGCCTAATTTATACTGGTATACATAAACCTACTTATTACACTCTCTTATTGCAGGTGTATTGATTTTTTCATTTAGCGTGACTTTAATGGTAATTCTAACTTGTGTGCTGGGTAGGTATACATATAATTCCTTTTCCCTAAAAAAAACTTGTAGATTAGATTTATGCAGTGACGTAGCTTGAACGTTTTCTTCCAAGGCATAAAATAATCAACCACTTTCTAGGACTCTGGCATTTTGAAACACACTTAAATTATAGAACACTATCTAACATAATATATTTGATGTGGAAAACGGTGCACTGCCGTCTTATAAAATAAACTTTAAAGATTTAAATTACAAAGCTAAAAAACGTTTTCAAGAAAAATTGATCAATTTTGCTGATTAGCAATAGTAGTCCAACAGCCAGAGCAAAAATAGAACGCTCATAATGCAATTCATTACTGAACAGATTTTCTTGATGGAATATGCCCAGAGGTATTCCCTGAATGTAAATCCAAGTTGACGGGACAGGGGACGCGAGCATCAGCCACCATCTTGGAAAACGCGTTTTATCAAATAACTTGATTTAGAAAACAAATTAAAGAATGGAATATAAACTTTCATAAAAATTTACTATTTTTGTCTTGCGATGCACCGTTAACGAGATATTTGATAAAATTCATTTTCCGAGATGACGCTCGCGCTCTCCCGTCCCTCCAACTTGGATTTAAATTCTAGGGACACCCCTGAACATACATACATATTTATACAAGAAAATCAGTTCAGTAATAAATTGCAGACAAAAAAAAGTACCTGGCTCTTGGCCTATATTGAAAATGTTTTTTTTTTATTAATAAAAAATTCTCCAGTTTTAGAACAATACAATAAAAATTGTACTCACTTAGAAAAAGTTTCGAGGATTCGTTGAAAAATGTTGTCTAATGTTTCAATGAACCAGCAAGGGTGTTCCTCTCCTTTTAAAAGCGCCACTGGATATGTACATGTGTTCACAACTATGTATGTATTTATAATTTTGTGTGCTGAGAGTGTGTGAATGGTTGGAAAATAATTAGCGCCAACTCCGTTTAAATGGAGTAAAGATATTGGATTGATGTACAATATACACACATATATATGTATAATTGATTATATACACACTGCACGTCACTTGAATAGAAACAATTTTTCTCACTATGATCAGAGCTTTTAGCGCTTTGGTAAATTTATAAATCAGAGTTTTTGGTTTAATTTTTTAAAGATGGATCTATAAAGATTAAAATGGCACAGAGTAATGCAAAAAGTGTTGTTAAGTTGTATTTTATGCATTTTTGCGTTCGTGGAATTGATGTTTGTTCAGAAGTAGGTACCAACAGCAACGTTTTGTCCTAGGCGATGGACAGAGGCTTCGTTTCTTGATAGCATATACTTTGTTTTGTACCCATTCACTTTAAGACCAATGTGCTTCGCATCAAAAGCTGTGAATGCTTCAAGTACACCTCGCTTGGAACGGCCGATGATGCCGATGTCGTCCGCATAGCCAAGCAGCTGAGAAGACCTGTTGGAGAAAGCTCCTTCCTTGCTAACTCCACTGTTGCGCACTTTCTGCTCCAGGACTAGGTTGAAGAAATCACATGGTAGTGCATCTCCTTGTCTGCACGTTGCACCGCTTATTTTGTAACGTTATGTGGCATAACTAAATGAGTTTTTCGGGATCCAGATTCCCGAGTTCCGACATCGCCAATAGAAGCTCTTGAAAACTTATGCTGTCATATACGGCTTTGTAAACTTTTACAGGATTTGCCTCAATGTGAAGATTTTGTCTATCGTTGATAAGCTGGGCCTGAAACTCTACTGGTACGTGCCAATCATAGTGTTGCAGAAAGGTTTAAGACGCTCACATAGTACGTTGGATAGAATCCTGTAGGCAACATTAAGCAAACTATACCTCTGTAGTTCTTGCAGGACATAGGATTGCCTATTTTGTAAATTGGGCATATGGAGCTCTTTGACCAGTCGTCGGGCATACTTTCCTCCTCCCACACTTGGTTGATGACCTGGTGCATGCACCCTACCAGGACATCTCCTCCATACTTGAAAAGTTCCGCAGGTAGGCTATCGAAGCTGGCTGATTTGCTGTTCTTAAGATTGTGGATGGCTTTCTTAACCTCTTCAGTACTGGGCGCTGGGACTGGATCTTCATTGACTGGTCTGCTGCTTTATTTCCTTGTTGCCTCCTCTACATAATGTCCACTAAGCAGTTGCTGAAAATGCTGCTTTAACACGTCTACAATTCCCTGTGCTTCGGTGAAGAGCTGAGTGCCAGTCCTATAACCAGATGCCAGTTGCTTGGCTGTTTTTCAGATTCAGCGAGTGTTGGTGGCATGGCGTGGCGGTGCCAAACTCTTCAAAATACTTGAGCTGGGAGGCTGTGGATGATCTTTTCGTTCTGCGCAGGGTTTTTTCTCTTTCCTTCTCTTTTCACGGTACTCCTCTCTTGCTGCTCTTGGTTTCCGTTGCAGCATTTGCATTCGTGCATTTTCCGTCTCCTGCTTCAATACCGTGCATTCATCGTCATACCACGGGTTATTTCTGGGTGGTTGATAGCCTATGGTAGTCTCAGCTTTCTCCATAATGATGTCACGATACTGGTTACACTGGTTGTTGACGCCTGTGGCTGGGGGTATGGCAGACTGTAGCCTCTGGCTTTTCCAGATGTGCTAAGGCATGTAATATTGTATTGCTGGATTAGTGAATTTCTTTCATTTGTTTTCTTTTCGTTGGACAGTCAGGCTCTGATCTTTGTCACAACAAGAAGGTAATCAGAGTCTACGTTTGCACCTCGAAAAGTTCGCACGTCCAAGAAGTTGTATGCGTGCCTTGTGCCAATTACCACTTGGTTGATTTGGTTTGTGGTTCGACCATCTGGAGATCGCCAGGTTCCTGTGTGTATCCTTCGCTTAGGGAACCTTGTCCTACCTATCACCGTATTATGAAGTGCAGCAAAGTCAATAAGTCGGAAGCCGCTATCTGTTGTCGTTTCGTGGAGGCTGTGCTTTCCAACTAATTCGCCAAAGATGTTTTCCTTTCTGAATTTAGCATTGAAGTCTTTGAGCACGACTTTGACTGTACTCCAGAAAGGCTCCGCCCAGGAGGTTGTAAGACTCCTCATTGTTAGACTCCAAGCTTCATCGGTAGGGTCGTGTGCACATTAGACTGTGCCAAAAAAATCGAAATTTTGATTTTTCATGATTGGTCTCAAATTTTAGGAGGATTCATATTTTGGGAGCCTCTACCGAAATTTTGAGACCAATCATGAAAAATCAAAATTTCGATTTTTTTGGCACAGTCTAGTGCACATATTAGACTGATGTTTTGGGAAGTAGCTTTGATGCGGATCATAGAAAGGCGATCGCTAATCGGCTTAAAATCGATAACTTTCGATCTGAGTCGATTTCTTTTCTTTTCGTTGTTCCTGAACCTTTCTTTCATGTCTCCTAGATCGCGACTTTAGCATTGAAGTATCTGAGCACAACTTTGACATCGTACTCCAGACATCTTTGACATGTGGATCACGGAAATCGATGACTTTCGATCTGAGTCGATTTCTCACGACGAATCCGCAGCATATGCAATCTTTGATGACAGCTGTAATAAAAATTGCAATCTTTTCTTTTCGTTATTCCTGATCCTATCCATCATATCTCCTGGATCGAGGTAACGTTTGCCTTGTATGTATAAGGAACAATTATTATGCAATTTTTGAGTTTCTTATAAGCCTTATGTACTGTACCGTGAGAGGACAGATTCAAGTTCTTGAGTAGCACCGGCGTATAGAGCTTCCTTACATTCCAGGTGCATATTCGTAGGTTGAAATCTATTTTCCTCCCGAGCTTGGGTGCCATTTGAGGGGGGTTGTTATCCAAGGCTTCTCTCATAACAATGGTTTTTTTTTTACAGCGTTCTAACCTCCAATCTGTAGAGCCATGGGTTTAATATTACAATTCTTTCCTTGATCATTATTCGCACTTAAGTTTAGCAAGTCATGACATAAAGCCAAGACCAGTATCCAGCGGCTAACAACTTGGAGGTATTATAAGCACTTGATATGTAGGAAAAGATACAGCTTGAGGACCCCAGTTCCTACAACATCCAACCGCCCAGCCGTAGAGTTACTGGTTTTCAAATGTGAAGTAAACTTGATGTTGTTGGAATTTGCATTTGATAATATGGCTTAATGTGAAGCATTTTTTAATGTTCACATTAAGGAGGTCAACAAATCACGCCCATAGCTATTTCATTACAAACTGCACATATGTTTTTTTCGACTCTGTGTTTTTTTTTTTTTGGCTCTCATATTTACCAAAGCGCACAACACTCTGATAGTAAAAATAGTGCTAGTTTATATTTGAGTGATGCGCAGTGTATTTTATATATAAAAGAAAAAAATTGTGTAAACATGTTTAAGTGCAAGAACGTATAACTAATTGAAAAAGGAGAGGCAAAAAGCAATTAAGTTGTAGGTATTATAGTAAACCACATAAATAAGTCTTCTGAACAGTTTAGTAATGATGACGGGCAACACATTATGGAAAAAATTAATTTGTGATTCAAGCTTATCGTTGTATGTTTTTATTTCACTTATAACTACATACATAATATACGAGTAGTATGTGCTTGTTATTGTTAAACCTCGAACAGAGAAAATTTCAAGGAATCACCACAGGAAAATATAAGGTATTAACATGGTATAAATGTAAATCTATATCTAGATAATTTAACCTTTGTTCGTACATACGGCTTAAAATATTGGACTCGAATAAAGTTAAATCTGAATTGTATCTTGTATGATGTACATATATGAATATACATACATACACATACATACATACATATGTACATACATACATACATACTTTATGTTAATATCAAAATTTTATGGAATTAAATACATGCAAGGGCTTAAAATTTTAATTAATGCTGTATTTAATTAAATTTAAAGTTCAATTGAACTCAACAGTAAAATGCTTTTCGCCCAGGTACGACATACAGTGAGCTCATCAGTAGGATAATGTCATAGGGACCCTGGACGAATAGTTTCTTAGACTTGAAATTAAAAATAAATTGAATTATATTCAATCATTCTACCTTAAAAGAAGTGAAGGAGAATGAGAATGAAAATGTATGCGAGCTGGTTCGCCTTTATCTTGCTTACCTTCACGACAAACATGACTCTGTTTGTGTAGATGGTGTTACTAGAACCAATCTTATGGTATCTATTCAGCAGGAAGGCCTCCCAACTAACCCTGATGAGCTTAGGCAAATTTTCGTTCGTTTCCATGAATCTTTCAGACTTACTCCCGCTGATGTTGCAAATGATTTAGCGTCTTTCGCCTCATATGTTAACTCTAAGCGTAGATATTTCTCATTTGCAGAGGAGTCGTTCCAACTTTAATAGTTTTTTTCGTTCCTAATCCTCCTATCTCCTCTAATTATCCTCCAAAATGCTTGTCCCTTTATTACCAGATTTACTAACCTTCTACCCAGTATTAACGATAGTGAGCTCTTTAATCTTGACTTCAACGTTTTTCGAGCAGATGGCTCTCTGCACGTCGATGCATGTTTAGGTCGAGTTGTTTTATTAGCAATTCACAATAGCTTTGACTCGACCCTTTTCAAAATTTCCGATTCCTCCTCCTTTGAGTATGTCTGCATCAAATTGACAATCGCCAAAGTTACCTTTTATATAGCTTGCTGCTATATAAAACCTTGCCAGCCCATCCAATCTTATCAGCTTGCAGTTGATGCTATAGATGCTATCTTCGAAGCAGCTGATCCATCGGACGTGGTTTTAATTTTAGGTGATTTTAATTTCCCTATTCTCCAGTGGACTCTCTCTGATGATGAATCACACTATACGAGTTCTAATGCAATGACCGATAAGGAAATGCTTTTCACTGATTGCCTCTCTGACTCAGACCTTTACCAATTGAGTGGTGTCAAAAATAATTTAGGCCGTCAACTCGATCTTATCTTCTCTTCTGATGTTGACAACTGTGTAGTATCAGCAAGTAATCATCTTCTTTCCACTCTTGACCCATACCATCCTCCTCTTTTCCTTACTTTTTCTTACGAATCTTCCCATATCACCGCCGCTCCAGAGAATGTAATGGCTTTTAATTTTCGTAAGACAAATTTCCCTATGCTTAATAATCTACTGCGCGACGTCAACTTTGGCATTATCTTTGAAAGTAACGACATCAACTCTGCCCTCTTCCATTTCTATTCTTTAGTGTTTAGTTGCCTTAGTCAATCAGTCCCTATTTCTCACCAAAAAAACCACTTCCTCTAGCCCTCCATGGTAAAATAAAGAATTAAAATCCCTCCGAAATAATAGAAACAAAATATGGCGTAAGTACTTGCAATCTCGCACTGGCTACGATTTCTCAACCATTCAGAGTGCAAACTACAATTTCTCTGAACTCCGTAAGTCTTTTTACCTCAACTATCTTAGTCAAGTTCAATCTAATTATATCCGATCCCAAAAGCTTCTTTAATTTCATTAATGCTAAAAGAAAGTCTGATAATTACCCTTCTACCCTTACATATTTGAATACTAATTCAGACGATCCCTTAATAATCGCTAACTTATGTGCTCAATTTTTAAGTCAATCATTTTCTGATAACACCTCACTACCAGACTCAGATTACTTTTCCTTCTTAGACACTTGCACTCAAACTTCACTTTCTTCAATTTTAATTCCCCCTTCTATAGTTGAAGATAAGATTAATAAACTCAAGGTTAAATATACTGGTGGTCCTGATGGCTTACCTTCAATAATTCTAAAAAATTGCTCGTCAACTTTATTACAGCCATTGACCGCTCTTTTCCAGCTCTCAATCTCTCAAGGGATATTTCCTTCTCGTTGGAAATATTCCTATATTATCCCGATCCATAAAAAAGGCCCTAAAAAAGAAATATCTAATTACCGCCCCATAGCTAAGCTGTCGTGTATTCCTAAACTTTTTGAAAGCATAGTCTATGACAACATGCTTTTCCATTGTAAACAAATTTTCTCCCCCAATCAACATGGTTTTCTTAGTGGTAGATCGACTACCACAAACCTAGTTGATTTTGTTTCTGGTACCATATGCGCCATGGAAGCTGGGAAAGAAGTTGATGTCATCGCAACCGACCTTAGCAAAGCTTTTGACAAAATCTCACACACCCTTATTCTCTTTAAACTTAAAGCACTTGGCTTTCCGCCCCTTCTCATTGCATGGATCCAATCATATCTGAGCGATCGTCAGTACAATATCCTCTTTAGAGGTATCGAATCTAACCCTATCCTTGCAACCTCTGGTGTTCCGCAGGGAAGTCATCTCGGCCCTCTGATTTTCGTTTTGACTATTAATGATGCTGACTGCGTCATCAATGATTCTGTGATCCTGTTTATGCTGATGATACAAAAATTTATAGATACATTTCCTCTCCTTCTGATTCCTATCTTCTTCAACAAGATTTGAATAGATTTTCTCCCTAGTGCCAGAAGAACTTTCTGGAACTTAATGTTAGTAAGTGTCAAGCTATAACCTACTCCCGTAAACGCTCTACTCTCCCTCCTCGTACATACTTTATTAACAATGATGCATTTACCGTAGTGGACTCATTATGTGACTTAGGAGTTCTTTGTGATAAAGAACTTAATTTAGATCTCATATTACCACATCTATTAATAGAGCTAACTGTGCACTTGGGTTCGTTAAGCGCTGGTCAAAAGAATTTTCAGACCCTAACGTCACTAAATCTCTTTACCTCACATTTGTGAGACCACTTCTTGAATATGCCAGCCAGGTATGGTCACCCTTTTATGTTACTCACTCTCTCCGTATCGAAGCTGTTCAACGAAGATTCCTTCGTTTCGCACTTCGTGGGCTACCCTGGCTTGATACGCTCCATCTCCCACCCTACGAATGTCGCCTTCAGCTTATTAATTTGCAACCCCTTTATAATCGTCGCAAAGTAGCCGACATTGTATTTATCCATCAGCTCTTAGCTGGTAATATTGACTGCCCTGCGCTTCTCCAAAAAATTGCATTGCACACTAACCCTATAGAAGTCTTAGATTAGTGTCACTCTTGACATCATCGTACTATAATTATGGTAGTAACGAACCAATGACCCGCATGCTACGTACTTCTAACATTATGCAAAATTCTTTCGACTTCCACTCCTCCACACACTCTCTCAAAATCTCTCTCTATACCAACCTCAACCACACCAATAACCAATAACTCAAAGCCCCAAATCCAAAGCCCCACGTTGTCTTTATTTTATGGATTAATCTTTAAGTTTTTGTATGTAAAAACTGGTGGGTGGGCCTACGGGCCCATTTCAAAAATAAAATAAATAAAAAAAACAAGAAAAAAAAAAAAAACAAGATCTAAGTTTAGATTTAAGGCACGCTTGTATTAATATTAATAAATAAAAAAATCAAGCAACAAAAAAAAAAAAAAAAAAACGCCATAGAATTAAGTTTAGATTTAAGTTTAGAATTAAGTAGACACTTAAGTGCACGCTTGTATTAAGCTAAATAAATAAATAAATAAGTACCACCTACTCAATATGAATGTCATAAACCCAGTTTAGATTGGGAAGACTAAGTACGAAACTCGTGAGGGTCATCGTGTCTACATTAGAAACTTTAAGGAGCCTCAAAATATATTCAACAACAACAATTTCAACAACAATTTTTGTTATAATTAGCCCACACTGATGGGGCTTTGACTACCCTTAAAATGATTGTTGTGTAAATTTGGGCTTCGATAAAGGAAGCAAGTATGAATGATGGTAGTTATTTACGGTCAATTTTTACAAAATGAAATTAAAGTGTGAGTTAGAACACAAACTGTATTGCGGTTGAAGTTGGTGTGCAACATCTCTTCTAAAGGTAATGGCAGTTAATTATATTCATTTAGATTAAATTCCGAATGATCAGAATTATCACCTGACCTAGCTGAGTTTCACTCAGTATCAAAACACCAGGCCTGTTTATTGCAGTATAAATGTACGCAGCAAAGAAATTATGTCTGAATCCACGAATGTTGCTAAAATTGACCCACATCTATACTGTCCATTAACTGCCGTGATTGGACTCAATCTTCCCTATCTTAACAGGGTCATACTCATAAATCATTTCATTATATGGCTGTTAAAGTCTTAGATATTCAAGTTTAAAATATCAAAAAGAATAATAATGCAATTTATAATTATGAACTCCTTGTCTTCCTAATCAACAGTAATGTGCCGTATCTCATACATCGTTGAAAAGTTAATACCTGTCCTTTTTTATATGGCCGTTAGGGTTTATGTAGTGATGGAGATATTCGGCATCAAAAACGGTGAATAGGTAATGGATTTCCTCATTGCGGGCTGCATGGTTAACTTACCCCCCTCAGCGAAATTTTGTTTGCAGGCATTCTAACATTTATTTTTATTCATTTTTTGTTATGCTTAAATAGTTTAGGGAACAAAATTTAACGGAACAATCTCGTCAAAACATGCTGTAATATTGTCTTTTTTTCACACACATAACATATGAATTAAAATTTACACTTTTTAAATGCAAAAGGCTTTCAAAATCGAGCTACCATGTAAATAACCAAAAAAAAAAATGTATTCATTCTTGAACATGTTTCAGAAAAGGTGATTTCTTCAATTTTTAATTCCTTTTCCTTAAACTAACTATTGTTACTAATTATTGTCGTAATAATACATGAACCTTTATTAGGAATTTGTTTTTTTTTTCTATTGAGTCGAAGATTAAAAAAAAATATTTTAGAAAATTCACCAAAGTTGTTCCCACAGCTAATCATTTCAAAGGTTTTCCACGAGGAATACAGGCTACATAATGTTGTGTTCCGGTGTAGCTGTTGTTTAAACTAAGGGACAAATATTTGTATTGGCAATTTATTGTGCGTCATGGGAGTTAAAGGGTTGAATTTCAATTCATTTCATTTTAGTAAACAGAATATCACAAAATATTACTAGTATAGCTTTTAAATAATTAAATAGTTTATACATAAAGTTTATAAATACAAATACTTCTTTTTTACAACAAGAAACAACAAACAAAATAGAAACTTGAATATATTACACTTACAATATTTTAAAAGTAAAGTAGAGGTCCCAGTGGAAAACCATCAAGTTTTTTTGTATCATCAAAAGCTGCGTTTTATTATCTCTGGGTCTGGGTCGAGGTTATCTTTTAACATGCATTACAAAAACAACATGGGATCTAGGTTTCTATCGAGGTTAATTTCAATAACTCAGATAGAGGTTTTAACTCTGACCGGTAGAGGGCTATTTACCATTGTGAATGGATGTCAGCGATTTGTCAGCAGTATTAGGAATAGAGAGGAAAAGAGAAAAGGGCTTAATATGAAAAACAAATTAACATAAGAAAAAAGAGACTGATATACAGCACTGCTTTTGCACTAACCCACATCGTTTTATTTTCACAAGGTGAACCATGTGGGTTATGAGCGATAATAAAACGCGGCTTTTGTAAGCTATGGTTACTGTCAAAGAACAAAGAAAATATTGTGATAAACAGAAGCAGTATGCTCGTGATAACAAAAAAAAACCTATTTTCACTTTGAACTTTAAATCTTTTAAACGGTCCGGCAGGGCGAATTATCATCATCATTGTTTCCTATAACCCCGGTTGGGGCATAGGGCGTTAACAAAACGTCTCCATCCTTCAAGTCTGCAGCAAGGTATTTTAACTGCGACCACGTTTTTCTCTGGGATTCAGCTTCTGCTAAAACAGTTGATTTCCATGTTGTTCTTGGTCTTCCAACCCACTGTGCACCCTGAAGATTCCACTCAAAAGACTGCCTTGCAATGTCATCGTTTGGTTTCCTTGGTGTGTGACCAATCCATTGGCATTTACGCTTTCTTATGATGAAGACGTCGAGCCGCTCTTGACTTGTCCTGCGCCACAATTCCTCGTTTGATATAATTTGTGGCCGGCGAATCCTTAGGACGGATACATTGGATTCAAAGATGCCCAACTTAGTGCGCAAGGAGATTTGACTGGATTTCCAAATTTAAGACAGATCATCGAAGGGTTATTGGGCGAGCTCTATTTATTCTATTTTGAACGTCAAGATCAGTACCACCGTTTGCTGAAACAATGCTTCCAAGGTAGTTAAATTGATCAACCTCTTCAACTGGCGTCTCTCCTGTACAAAACTACGCTGATGTGTGGAGCGACCTGTGCGCATTATATTTGTCTTTTTGCTATTTATTTTTAGACCACTAGACTCTCCTTTCACCTTCAATGCTTGACATCATCCCGTTCAGCCCGCTGATGTTATTTGCCCAGAGACATTTATCATCGGCATACATAGTCTAAGTGACTAAGCCTTTCAAATGGTCTCCATTGAATGCCCTGTCTCTCCGCTGTCCCAACGCTGGCCGTCAAAACATTGTGTATCGCCACTAAAAAGAAAATTGGCGATAGAACATCCCCATTGTGTAAAACAAAACATCTTGCCAATGGCGGGCATAGCGAAGACTTCAGGGGCCCGTATCAAAAATATTTTAGGGGCCCTTTTTTACTGACAGTGGCAATATCTTTTTTGTTTCCTGCAAAATAAACTATCATCCACTTATTTTAAAAGTATAACAATCTAGGAACCTTACATAAATCAAGCTACGATCAGAAGGTCAATGCAAATGTTCAACGCGTTGACTGTAAAATTCTGTCCCAAAGTTGACTTGCCATGTGATCGTCAACGCAGAATACTGTCTGAAGGGTAACGCAGCCGTTAATGCTTCAGACAATATTCTGCATTGACGATCACATGGCAACTCAACTATGAGACAAACACTCGCGTTGAAATAAATTTAAGGGTCAATGTGATGATTATTTTCGTTGCCCGTGTAATCACTATGTCAACAAAATTAGGACCCATTCACCAACGCGTTGACTGTATTCTTACATTTACACAGCAGAATTTTCTGCAACGTCAACGTAGCTTGCGATGACCTTCATATCAATCTAGGAAATTTTCCATTTTTTTTTTGGAGGATTTATAATACATCGACAGTTAAAATAGCTTGGCAGATGGGGGAAAAACTATATTTTGATATCAAAAGTATATTTCGATCCAAATGTCACCCGATTGTCCTAAAATCATTTTTTTTCCGAAACAGTTAACAAACTTCAAAAATTTCTGATCTCAAAAGGGTTTTTAATCCATCGACATCGTTTCCATTCTTCTATGGAATTTGATAGTTGATGGCTTGACAGATGGAAAACAAACTATATTTTGACGGCAAAGGTATATTTCGATCCAAATTGCTCTTAAATCACTTTTTTCCGGAGCAGTAAACATTTTCCTTTATATTTCTGATTTCTTAGAGGTGTTTTCTTCCATACACATTGTATTGTTCGATAACACTACGAGTACAGCCAATATCGTGTGATCCTCAACATTAAAAATTATTGAATTTTACTCTTGTCAACTCCGCGTAAAAATTCAATGTTTGTATGTGGTCAAGCAGTGTACACTACTTGACCTCATCAAAACACGTCTTTGACGCATCCAACCACTATGAACATGGGGGACCCTTTATCTCGGGGGCTCTGTATCATTGATATGGCTGATACCGCGGTAGCTACGCTACTGCATCTTGCGTTGTTATAGGACTCTCTTATAATGGCAACAGTTTTTGGGGAATTTTCCTACAAAGAAGTGATCTGCATATACAATTACGGTTTACTCGGTCAAAGGTGCTGATTGAAACTCCGCAGACTGCTCAAGAATGATACGCAAAGTGTTTATATGGTCGACACACCACCGGCCGCCCACTGCGGAAGCAAGCTTGGTGCCTCTTGGGTGCAGACTCGATTCTATCCTTCATCCGGTCGAGAATGATGGTTGCCATTAGTTTTGGGAAAACGGAATAAACAGTGATACCACGCCAATTGTTTTAATTCTTTTTGTCATCTTTCTTTGGCAGCCTAACAATTTCATCATCATTCCAGACTTTGGGACAGCTTTCATTCCAAAATGATTTGTATCAACGGATGTATAGAATACTAGTAGCTGCTGTTACAGGATTGGCTTTCCGATATTTAGCTGGTATTCCATCAAGTCCCACTACCTTGTTGCTTTTGAGAAGATTTATTGATGTTTGAATTTCCGATACAGAAGAGGGTTTGCTGTCAATACCCCTTTAGGACTTGTGCATCTCGTTAAGTTGCGCTTTAGCACTCTGCTCAACGGAATCCTCCACTAGAAGGGCACAAAAATGGTCCTTCCATCTGCGTAGCTGATCCTCGATTGATACCAAAAATGTGCCATCCACATCCCTTACAAGATGATTAGCTCTGTTTTTCCCAATAATATCTTTGGATAATTTATTTATTTAGTCTTTGGTACAATTCCCAGATATCTCCTCTTCTTGCAGCGTCTCCACACTATCTGCGAGTCCATCTTACCTCACCCTCCTGACGCGTCTCACACGATAGACCGTCTTATGTGCAAGGTGATACTTGCTTCGCAATTCAGCCTTTCGTTGAACATCTGCTTCGACATTTATTTGCATTTTCAACGATTTGCGAAGTTCGATTTAATTTCAGGTGCCTTGGGATATCCAAGAGCCAGTCCACTTGGGTACAGTTTCGATTCCAGCGTCCATAAAAGCACCTTTTATTTCACCCGACATCATCATCCCAGAGCGAATTATACCGTCACTCAAATGGTCTCGGATTCCTTTATGTGATCAAAGGAACTTATCGAGGAGTGAATATCAATATCGGCTAACACGATTACTCTAGAAGCTGCAGTCATATTTTTTCGATGCTCTGTTTAAGCACTAAAGCCCCGGTTTGTGGACTTCAAGACTTTAATTTTTCGAATAGCGTTTACTTAAGCTTTCAACGCATTTACTTCTTTTTTTGCTATCATCCACAACCAAAATCTGCTGTTGGCACTCGGTCTAATAGTGTTAGCTCTGTTATTGTTATACAGCAAGTTTTTTTTTGTTATTTAATCGGAAACGGCTCGTTATTTTTAATGCTTAGGTACCTATATCACTTTTGAGGTCAGCTTAACAAAAAGCTTAGGAGGGTAGGTTGAGTAATGAAAAATAATAAATAGTATAAACGCCAATTGTTCCATTTTGGGGAAGGACAGTTTTTAAAATTATTAATTTGCATCTTTTAGTTAACATTTATAATATTATTCTAGGTATAGTGTCTTTTTAAGTCCAGAAGTCTATTCTTGTTTTTATTTTCAATAAGGTCGTTCCAATGAATTGCCACATTATATTGCCTTTAACCACAAGATCCAGTTCGTGCGATCCAATCGTGCATACTTTTATTTTTAGGAAATTGCCTTTTTTCTAAAAGGAATAGCTAATTTGTTTCTTTGTCTCGATCAAAGCTACGTACCCTAGTCATTTTGTCAAATATTATGCGAATCAGCATGGTATGTAGGTATATTCGCAATCTAAATTTACAATCAGTCTGCAGTACTTTCAAAATAAAACAATACCCGCAACCATTACGTTCCCAAGTAGGTACCTATCTATATTCTATGCCTCACATGGATGGGTAATTTTTTCTAAAAGTTTTCCTCTATGCCTCCTTGTAAAAGATGCCTCTGAGCTAAAATCCAATTAGAATAACGATACAAACAAAGATACACTATGAATACATAAGAAGCACACGCTTCGAAATTTACCTACGTGGGTGGAAAAAGCGTCCTTTTTTTCCTGTTCTGTTCCAAATATTCTTTTTTTTTTATTAAAATGTAAATACCTTACGCACGAGGCGAATGACATCCATGTGACCATTTCTTTTTTGTCATAAAACATTTTCTCCTTATTTAATCATAAAAAAAAGAAACATGGAACAGACTGTCTACGCTGCTGTTTGGAAGGGTCTTCGATTTTGTCGTCCGTTTACGTATAGAGCTGACAATAAGAATCCAGTGATCCACTGTCTGAAATGATTTAAATTTTGTTATGACATAATTTTGTGACATTGTAGATATTTTCTGGTAGAAATGAAGAGACATGTTGGTAAAGTAATAAAAATGAAAGCAAATTTTACTGTATAAGGAATTGAAAAGTACCTACGTCCCACATACTCGTAGATTGAAAGCATCGCAAATTAGATATGTATATTGACTTAATATGAGGTCGCATTCAATTTATAATAATTTTTTTGTTTTTTGAAACGAAACATATTGAGGTAAAATTTTATAGTCGAAACACTCGTTTTAAATCAATTGGAATATGAAAGAGTCGAATGTTAACTTATTAAAAAATACGTTTTTAAATAATTAAAATTTACATGGTAGGTAAAGGTACATATCAACATGAAGGAAAGCCTTGACAATAATTAATAACAACACTAAGGCTAGCAGCACCGTTTACAATGATTTTAAGTGGGGTCGGTACTTTAATTGTGAGTGAGGGCATTGAAGGATATACGCTCATGTGGTGTTTCGAAAATTAATTTGCTTCTTTACGTCCAGTTCACATCGAGTTAGAGCCTAAGAGCGTGAACCAAAATTCTTCAATTTTAAAATACTTACATGTGTATTAGGGTGGCCCATCTGGTGCTCAACGACTGTAAACGTTTTGCTTTGACTAACTTCAAGTAAGTATTGATCTTTTATACTGTGTCATAATATCTATGTCTGTTTTTTACTTGCGATATAGGCATAGGCGCCCGGAGGGGGGGGCAAGGGGGGGCAGTTGCCCCCCCCTGGCTCTGGACAATACCACACAACTAAGAAATTGTTCATTTTTTTCTTTGAATTTTAACAAATACTTTGCCTTCTCTCCATGATTTGCCCCCCCCTGGCTCTGGATCATACTAAATGTACCTGAAAATATCCTTTGTTTCGATATTGTTGGAAGATATGGATATTTTCTTTACAGCTTCTTTATTGAGTTCATGGTTTGCCCCCCCCTGGCATAACCACATTTTTGCATGCATTTTTTTACTATCAATTTTAACAACAATCTACTTGTCTTTTTTGTCAGGGCTCACGATTTGCCCCCTCCTGGCTCTGGATCATGCCAAATGTATCTAAAATTATCCTTAGTTTCGATATACATATTTGGATATTAAAGCTTCTTTATTGAGTTCATGATTTAAATTATGAGAGAAAATGTAGAGAAGCATGAAATACGATATTTAAATTAGCTAAAACAACTCCTTTGACACTTTGAGGTGGAAAAAAAGAATGCCATCTTAATTCTTGATTAAATATGATAGTATGGGAAAAAAAAATTTAAAATCGTTGGAGCGGTTTTTTTAAAAAATAAATTTTGAATACATACATATATAAAATTCTTAAAACATTTTAAAGAACAAATTTTGGTATGCAAATCTAGAGTATATATTTATGTTTTTTTAAAAACAGTATTAAAAAAAAATTGAAACTTTTTTAAACTCCAAAAACTTATTTTTTGAAAATTTTGATATGCAATATTATTTAATTTTATCTAAAATTTGTACATACAAAATTCATCTAAATCCGTTTAGCCGATAACGAGTAAATTCAAAATAAAAAATACTTTCTATGACAGGTACTATTAATAGTTGCTAAGTGCAAAATTTTGAAATTTTTTACTGTAGATCGTACTAATTTTAGTATATGAAAAAAGTTTAATCAAAATCGTAGGAGTTGTTTGAGTGAACAAATATTTTCCATTGTGGTTTTTTAACGTTTGTATGGAAGGTACCGTTATTTTTTCATAAATGTAAAAATTTTTATAAAAATATTTTAGAAAGTACTAAAAAACTCTTAAATATCGAGTTTCAAAAAAATTGATTATATTGTTTTCGAAATATTTGATTTTCCAAAAAAAAATGTTGAAATAATTTTAAAAATCCAAAAAATATTTTTTCAAAAATGTTGGTACACAAAACTATTTATATTTTTTGGAAGCTTTTATATAAAAACAATAATTGAAATCGGTCGTACTGTTTCGAAGAAAATGAAAAATTTAAAAAACGGTTCTTTGGGAGGTACCATTAATAGCCATTTTTGAAAAATGGTTTTTCACCCAAAGGAAGCCTTTACTAAAATAAATTAATTGAATTTTTTTTAAGAAATTTTTTCGAGCCGCTTTAGAAAAAAATACGATTATGTAAAATTGCTAAAAAAAATGTATGGCAGGTGCCGGTTCTAAAAAAAAATGAAAAAAAACGTGTGGGCATAACTACTAAAAGCCACTATGTACCAAGTTTGAAGAAAATTGATCGAGCCGTTTAGGCTGTAGATGATTAAACAGACAGACAGACAGAATTGCGCCACCCACTTTTTTGATGTTCTCTATCATCGTAATATCATGTTTGATTGTTATCTCAAAATTTTTTTTTGCACGAATCCAAAACTTGCCTTATAGTATCTACTTATATCGCAAGTAAAAATGAAACCCCGTTTCTTTAAGAAATGAACGAGGCAGATATATACATATATATATTATGCCTTTTTGGTAATTTGAAATTTTCACCAAGTTTCCCAAACTTGGGTTTTTTGCTCCTATGGTTTTTGACAGGAAATGTAAGTAGGAAGTCAGTTGGATATTTTTGAAATTTCCTTTGGTTCTACATTATTGGTTGTAATGTAGAAAAAATATCTTCAAATACTCGACCGGAGAGATTTTGTTCACGCATCTTTTCTCCTGCCCTTCTCACCAAAAAATATCAAATAAAGAAGCCAATCCTCAGCTGTCAACTTGATTTGCCTACAAGCTGAAGCGAACAGCTGATGTATTCGATTTGCAAAGTATTAGTGAAAAGCAATGACAAAACGCACACATCGAATCAACTTGTCATTCAGCACACTATTCAGGACAGGTCTTGTTGTTAGGCGTTTTCCCTTGGAGGTCGCGAAGTACTTTGCTAGCTTTTTTCAATGGAACACATCAAACTGCTTTCCCATGTAAAATGTATCTACTCGCACATTAGAGCATGTGCAGTTGGTAGTACTAGATTAGGGTTTTCATCAACTTACTCACAGGTACTTTGCCACCTCCAAAGGAAAACGGCTGTTGTTGCAATTCACATTTATTCTTCAACACGAAATGAAATTAAAAATACAACAATGTACACAGTTGGGTTTTGGAGGGTGAAACGTACAAAGGATTGGCTTCTTTACCTATTTGATATTCTCTGCTTCTCACCCTGGAACTGAAAGTTGCAGCAACTCAGTTTCCTCGTGTGAAGGGGCCTATAGTGCCGGAGAATTTATAATTTTTTTTTTATGGTCGGCTTACACTTTTAAAAAAAAATATATATTTACCTCAGCATTAATTTTAATTTTTTAACCCCGTACTCATACATACACATTTGTTCACTAACACATAAACCCAAGCAACTTGCTCATCAACTGGCATCGAATTTTTTAAGCCAGTAGTGAAGCAAGTTGAGAAGCAAGTTGGGAGACAAGCAAGTGGAATGCAAGTGGAAAGCAAGTGGGAGGCAAATGGAATGCAAATTACGAATTTGACAAGCAGTGTATGTAGTCAACTTGCTTGCCAGTACTTGCCTCCGGGTAAATGTTCTAGGTTATTCATAAACATAGTAAAGTTGTAAACTGGGTAAATCTATCAAATTTTCCATACAAGTTTTGACAGATGTAAGAATACCCATTTTTTCTCAAGAAAATGGAAAAGTACCTACTATATCTTCGTTGTTATGTTGTTTTGAAAGATTTCAATTAAGTTGACACAGGTGATGGCTTATACAGAATTAAAAAAGAAAAAATGTCAACTTCGTTGTTCGTTGAGTGATTTCAATAAAATTGACAGGATAGCTGAGACAGAATTGAAGCGTTTAGAAGATGAAGGTTCTAAGTGACATTTTCAAAGTTTTGAGTAATCAGCATTTAAAGTTTTTGATCTATAACTTCTTTGGTAAGAACCTTAAAAATTATATACGGCAAATTTTAAAGTAACATAACTCAAGTGTCTCTTATAGTTATATTCTTCTTTGTTGAAAACAAAGGACTTGCGAGATATTTACAGTTTTGTGTACTTAATACCTTAATACCAAATTTGTTTGTGATCCATTGCTCACATAGCACATTCATCCACAAAATAAAGTAAAATAAAACGTTGAGGTAAAATTCTTTTTGCATATAAATGAAGGTTTTAAGAGCGTTTAACACATTCTTCCACTAAGTTTTTTGAGAAAGCCATGGCATATAACACCTTCATCCTTGCCTAAATTTGAATCGAGAGGAGATAGAGAAGTGCAGATGAGATAGAAATTTAAGTTTGAGTATAGGACCTTCATCTGTACGAAAAAACGATTTTTTCAAAAAATGTCACTTAGCACCTTCATCTTCTAAGCGCTTCAATTATAACAGAAACGAATATTTTCAAAACGGTGTTTCAAAAAATGACACCATCATCACCATGACATGTGGCAATTTCGTTGAAATCACTCAATTAGATTTCATTGAAATCTATTAAGGTCAAAGGATTTCGAAACTTTTTTTTTGAAACTGTCCTTTTTCCTTTTGTAAAATTACATTTTTATTTCTTATTTCAAAGATTCGGGAATGGATCTTCAATAACTCTGCGCATAATAAGCTCGGAGCGAACCATATTTTATAGATCCACATCCTAGCATTTTTTTAGATCGTGAAAATGAATTTTGTTTTACATAAGAAGGTTTTATAATACAATTTCTATATACTACTGAAATAAATCAGCCAAGTAGAAGACTAAGCATTAAGGATTGGACTTGTTGAATTATTGATTCAAAATAGCTTTTTATGGCCTTTACCTAGTCCTACAAATTTGCGTTTCGTTCGGCTTACTCACTTGAACTCATCAGTCATCAGTGACATAGTGAGGGCTTTATGATACGCAATTTGTATAAAGTTCAGTTCAACTTACATGAATTTTTCAACGAAAATCCACTGTAAACTATATCCAACAAGGTTAGAATTCCTAATCATTAAGCTGAAAGTTTTGTTTGCCCGGGGCCCGCCAGGTATAGGTTTTATAATACAAATTCTATATACTACTGAAATAAACTTTGTTTTAATCGAATCAAAAATAACATTCCCTTTTGATTTTTTCACAAAAACTTCCAAAAAAAATGCCTGTGTGGTTAAATAAGTGCGGTTTACTATTAAATATAAAATAATTTTACGCTGGATAAAATCCTGCGGGCGCCTATGGATATAGGTACTATAGGGCAAGTTTTGGATTCGTGCAAAAAAAAAATTTCGAGATAACAATCAAACATGACATTACGATGATAGAGAACACGAAAAAAGTGGTGGCAAAATTCTGTCTGTCCGTACCTCAACCTACAGCCTAAGCCACTGAAGCGATTTTCTTCAAATTTTGAACTTAAGGTTTTTTCTGTAACTCTCCAGAGGTTAACCTCAAAAAATAACGGTACTTGCCATACAACCGTTAAGGTGGATTTTTAAAAAAAGATTCAATTTTTTTTTTGAAAATTCAATATTTCAAATACGGGTTGGTGAATTGTTTTGAAATTTCAGTTTTAAATGTATATATATATATATGTACTCAAAATTAGCATACCAAATTTTTTTTTGAAAAATTTTACAAAAATTTTATATGTAAAAAATTAATTTTCAAGAAAACGGCTCCAGCGATTTTATTTTTTTTTTTTACATATATTCATATTTTTTCAAGTAATCAAATGGCATACTTTTTTTTTTGAGCTCTAAGTTATTTATCAGACTGTTTATACAATTTAAAAGAACGATTTAAAAGCTCTTTATACTTTTTCTATAATTTCTTGAATATTTTTTAAAGTTCTTAAGTCCCACACAACTTGAACATAAGAGCAAGTACGTGCGATCCAGTCGTGCATTTTATTTTTGTTTACGAAGAAGAAGAAGAAGAAAAACACAAACAATAAGAGAGTTATCATTTTTGTTTTTGTTTCTTTTTTACTAATAACCGTTACTTTTGTGTTGTTTGAGACACACCAATTTCGTTTGTTTATTTGCAATGTGTATGAGTGATCTTTTCTAATTAAAAATATTAATGCACTTATAAGGTCTAAAAATAAAATAAAATAAAATAAAATAAAATAAAATAAAATAAAATAAAATAAAATAAAATAAAATAAAATAAAATAAAAATAAAATAAAATAAAATAAAATAAAATAAAATAAAAAAAAATAAAAAAAAAATACAAAAAAATGTCTCAATGGGTGACTTAGGCAAAGTCTAACATTTTCCCTGGGATATTAAACAATACTTTGAACAGAATAGGGCAAAAACAGTTTTAAAAATTTTGATTTTTTCGCATGGTGACTGTACTGCTTAAACTGATAACTGATTGCCACTATCAACTATTCATTGCTCTGTGTAAATGTATCACAAGAACACGTGCAAATCAAGCAAATAAATACAAACTTCAATAAAGTTAAATATTATTCATGCTTTTTATTTTTAAATTGGTTAAGGTTTAAAATTTTGATTTCTACATAAAGTCAAATTCAAAATCTTATCATAATTTCTGAGAACGACACCTTAATAGGTGCCACATAAAATCAATCATAAATTAGCGATTATTAACTTGCTAGTCACCTTATATCGTGCAAAAGTCATGATTTTGACTGTTAACTATCAACTATGACTTTACGCTGTTGCATGAATACCACACTATATTATTTTTTGTCTACTCCCCACGAACATGAAATATTCCCCTATAATACTCTGAAATACTCCTTTCCAAATTTCCAAAACGGCAGCCCTGCTGATGATGATCATAATAATGGCTATTTTGATTCTCACGTAATGGAGTTGGCCCTAACAAGACACAACCATGGCATATTCGGAACTTACGCTGATAATATAATTTCAAATGGGATTTACATCTTCAAAAACCCTTTAAATCATCAACTGAAATCTCATAATAATATGCGCTCGAAGGACTGGGCACAACTTGAAAACTTCGATCAAAATACAACAAGTATGGTATTGATATGAAGTTCCTTTTATAATAGTAAACAAATAAGAGAAATAACCCTCCAACATAGTATGGCAGTTTTATGTGGACAATTAATACAAATGTAGATAAAATGGACGCAGCAATAAATGAATGCTATCGCATGGAAACAGTGACTCTAAGCACCAAATCAATAAATAATTGAAGCATTTCGAGTGAGAGGATATATGTATGCAGGTACCTCTGGTATACCCACAACTTGAAAAATAGAGAGCATTAAATAAAACTAGCAAGGGATAAGCTGTATGAACCTCCTATACATAGTACATTAAAAGAAGAGATCCTCAGCGGAAAACCAAACCGGAAGAACTCCATTTCCACCTTAAAAACCAACATGGTTTCCTTGCTACCTACACCAAAAAGTAACATATCTCGAAATAAATCTTGGAAATAATTTCAGTCCCCCTCCACCTTGAAATAGGAATTTGGGTAAAATTGACACTAGCTTAGCTTAATTTAGAAAAAGCGATACCCGCCGGAAAAAAATTAAGTTGTAAGCTTCACATCAAGGACATGATGTAGCTTCTTCAAATGCAGACCATATCATGTACATATATTCCGATGGCTTTTTCAATGGCAATAATTCTTCATATGCAGTGATTGAATTTAAAATGAACAGAGATACACTATTTATGCACCAAGGACTTTTGGTAGACATCTAGCTGGTTAGCTACAACTCAGAGCCCATTGGTGGAACAAGGACACCATTATGTTCACTGATAATAATTTGACTATATCCTTAATGGACTTCGCAGTGGAATATTGCAATCAATCCAGAAAACGCACCACAGTTGATGACTTTTCTTGGAATGAACCATATTGCATAAATCATAGTAAATAATTCTAAACACAGGAGACATGAAATAATATAACTGTATCGAGACAGACAAGATAAGGAAAACAATTTCCACGAGTTGACATCTGTAGTATAAGAGAGAAGCACCTGAGGATTATCAAAATTGTAGAACGAAAAACCTAACGAAGACACCCAATAGGAAAGCATTTGAAAAGCTCTAAAAAGCACAAACACATATTTTTTTTTCAGTTCTATGCGCATCTATCAAAATTGATGTTGTGCTTACATCATACCCATTCATTTTTAATTTCTGACATATTCAATTTTGACAACCTGTACGATTCTGAGAGAATAGTCACACACTTTTCAATATGTTTGGTATAACTTGGAAACTAAGCCCAATTTGACAATTTCACACTGAATTTTTTTTGTTCAAAATTGAATTTCCTAATCAAAATAGATGCTTAAACAATTTTATAAATAAATTTGAGTAGGAAAAGCTAACCAACCAAAACCAAAACCAACCCAAGAAAATCGAAAATGAAAGATTCCTAAATTTTTTAATAAATTGCGAATAACTTTTTTTTTGAGCCAAGCTTAACTCAAGGCATGTAATCATGCAAAAGACAAAATAAAGAAGAGGCTTAGGAGTTTAATATGGCATATATTTAAAAAGTAATTTTAATTCAAAATTGATAGAGGTATACACATTCAAAAATTAGCATTTCCTGTGATTTTCGCAGTTTTGGTCCGAAAGTCTCTTTTTCAGTTACCTACATATGTACATGTACATGGAAAAATTAACATTCGTATTGGAACTCAAGATTTTGATGGAATATGACATTACGATTATAGAGAATATTTAAAAAGTAGGTCAGTCCACAATTTTGTTTTCCGGGTGTTGTGGCCAGTGAGACTATCATCTCAGAAACGCATGGGTGAATTTAGTAGTATTTTCGGTGTTAAGCATGCTTATACACCAAACAAACATATTCTATAATAAAAACCCTAGAACGTAGTTGATATTTTATACCCCTCATCTTCCAGTATACCTTTCAATATAGCCTATAAATGAGAAAATCAAAAATAAAATGAAAATCCTTATATGGCATGCACTTCGGTTAATTACAGTTAATGGTATTTTTTTTAACAAAAAGTACAAAATGCTTAAATAATTCACTGATTTTTTATATGAATGGTTGCATGGCTATAAATATTCAATTTCCCCTATGGAATTCCAAAGAAAAACTTGTTCAAAGTTTGAAGAAAATTCCTCCAATGGCTCAGCCTGTTGGGCGAGGTAGGTATAGGAAGTCAGCAACAGACAACAGACAGAATTGTGGTTCCCACTTTTGTGTTCTCTTTCATCGTTTTGCATACGAATCCAAAACTTGTCCTTAGTACTTCAATGTACTTCGTAATGTATTTTCTACAATATTGTACATGTACAGCATGGACATTAGGGTGGTCGGTAAAAAAAGGTCATCGCGGATGGGCCTAAATGGGCTCTTAATGAAGAAAACAAAATTCACAAATTTTTTCAGATTTTTATTTTCACCCCTATAGTCGCTGAAGGGGTAAATTAAATTTCCCCTTGTTTTTTGCATACCTACTAGGAAATTCACGTTAAATCTACCAAAAAAATCAGAGCATATAAGTGGGAAGTAGACAAGAAAAAAATCCTATGGTAGAGGGGTGATATCTTCCCCCGCTTGGACGGGATGAACAATTTAGTAAAATAATTACATAAAATAAAAAATTGAAAAACAACGGCAATTTTTACACTAAAGTTTTGTAGCTTTTTGGAAAGCTATAGAAGTCCATTCTTACGGCTTGTTTTTAAATTAAGTTTTTTTGATAAATTGTTTTGGCAAAAAATTGTTTCCAACTCAAGCAGAAAAATTATTATTTTTTTTTTAATAATAGGTTTCAAAACAGATTTTGCTGAAATTGTTTATTGAAAGAACTCTTTTTGATAATCAACTATTAAAATGGACTTTTGGCTTTCCAAAAAGCTACAAAACATTACTGCAAGTAGTGCCGTTGTTTTTTAATTAATTTTTTTCTATTTTATGCAATTATTTTATCAAATTGCCCCTCCCGTCCAAGCGGTGGGAGATATTACCCCCCTCCTCTAGGATTTTTTCTTGCCTGCTTCTCACCTACAAGCTCTGAATTTTTCGGCAGATTTTACGCGAATTTCCAAAAAAAGGGGAAATTTAATTTACCCCTACAGCGACTATAGGGGATGAAAATAAAAATCTGAAAAAATTAGTTTTTTTTTCATTAAGAGCTGATTTAGGCCCATCCAAATATTAAAACTCAAAAAAACCCATTATAACGACCACCCTAATGTACATATATCGCAAGTAAAAATCAAATTATGAATTAAGATGTAAAATGATAGAAATGTACTGATTTTATGTCGCAATTAAGCTGAATTGCTTGATTAAATTTATTGTCCAATGACGTTTAAATACATATATTTACATAATGTATTTTGCTGACCCTTTTCAGTAATGTGTGCATATATTTTTAATTTCCTGTTGATAATTACTCGTACAGATCACATAATATTGTAATATCCTGTCATTGCGATTACTTACAAAATCTCCATTATTCTGTCACCTGAATTGTATAATTGGTAAAACCAGATATTTATTGCTTACGGATGCTATATTATTTACTTTTACTTTTTACCATTCGAGTGTGGCTATCATGTGTTGAGAATGATAACAAACAAAATATAAGTATTTACATATGTTAATATTTATGTATGTATTTATATTATTCCATGACTAAGGCGACTATTTATCAAAAATATTCAGATAGTTGAACGCAAAAAAAAGGGAGCAAAAAGGGTCAGTTTATGTATATACCTAATCCTTTTATCCATTCAAATACAGACACATAATTTAATAAAACGTTGAGTGTAGCCAAATTCGAAGAATTTTCGGTTGTGTCTTTATTTTATTAGAATACAAAAATTAGGCATCCCAAAGTATATGTATACTCAAAGGGAGTCATAAACAAAAAGATCACAAAATCAGTTTAAAGGTTATAATAGTAATATAATAAATCCAAATCAAATGTGAATTCAGGACCATTGTATATATGCAGATGAGCGAGCTTCATGTTATTTCTTTTAGTTGTAGAAAGTTCAATTAATTTTATTGAATATTATTGCTCAGTAGGTGTTTCTGACAGCTCGTGGTTTGTTAATTCTGAATTAAATTACCCAAACAATTTTCAACAGTGATGAAAGGCTGGTTTTGAGAAGTCCTAATTACTGAGCATTTAATATAATTAATGTTATTGAATTTCGCGGTTAAAGAATTGGTTTCCGTACCATAAGCAGTAAGTTCATCCACAACGTAATAATTATCGAAATTATAAAACTTTCATTAAAAACCTAATATTTTTTTTTTTAGTTTTAACAAACGCATCATTATGTAGCTTTAAGTATTAAATATACTCAAAAAATAACTTTTGAAATATTTTAATTAAACTATTGTGGGTGTTGTTAAAACCAACATAAAAACTCGTTGACAAAGGACTTAATTTGTTTATTAAATTAATTTTGTAGAAGTTGTCACATCGGATAAAAATTATTCAATATTCATTCAGGAAGTAAATTAATTTCAGTATTTTTTAATGACATCTCATTGGTGTGGTGGATTTTGTGGGTACCTGAACGTTATGTTAATTTCTTGTTTGATGTTATGGGAAAATAAGCTATTTATTACTTTACCGAATTAATGTGCGTATATTTTTTAGATACAAATTAACTTTAAAAATTTAAATTTATGGTGGGGTATTTTTTTTGTTGTTGAAAACATTACATAATTTACTTTAAGGAAATATATTTCATTTATAATAGTATTTTTTTAATGGATTGAACATTAGCTAATGCCGTTTCCCCTTGGTTCCATCCAAAAATATACTTCTTCTTCTTGGGGTGGATGTGCAGATAATATAAAATGTAAAAATGGAATTTAATAAATGACAGTTTAATAGAATCGAATAAGATAAGATGTCGATACTGTACAAATTTGAATATTCCAAAAAGCTCAAGAGAACAGGGTGAGGTTTAGACATATGTTTGTAGCTACAAAATAATAGATATAACTGCAATTTTGTCCTGTCATTATTCGATCAGTTTTGGTTTAAATCTCGAACTGGATACAAGTCCAAAACTTTCACCACAATAGTACCTTCTTTTCGCAAAAAGCTTATAGAGGGGGGTGTATATGAGGCCGTGAGTGCAAAAGTGGTGTAACCGATTTTTTGGCATTTTTTATAATTTTGTCTCGTATTTTAACATTTATGCATCAATAGTCACCAAAACTAAAATATTAATTTCTAAAATATCTAAGCTTTTCAAAAATGTATCTTATACTCCATTAATCTCAGTTAAAATAATATTTATAATAAATAAATAAATAAATTGGGTGGCGCAACAGCTCATGGAGAACCAGGGCCTAGTGACTTACAACTCACAACCATTCCTGTGTGCGTGTTTGTTGGCAGGAATGGAGGGGACCTACAGTTTTTTGCTGAGTCCGAACGGCTAAATGAGAAGCACTTTTTCATGACAAATATACTCTTGGAGGATTTGTCAGTTCCTCGCAAGAGGCAGTACCTCGAATAAAACATTTCTGTTTTTAGGTGGCACGGCTGGGAATCGAACCCACACCTTCGGCATGACAGTCCTACGCAAAATAATATTTAACTTCGATTAAAAATGAAAAATATGATAAAAATAAAATGCACGACTGGGTCGCACGTACTTGCTCTTATGTTCAAGACACTGCGGGTTTAAGAAAATTGTATATAAAACATGGAAACTATGAGAGAAAAATGAAGAAAAGCATGAAATACGACATTGAAATTGGCTAAAACAACTCTTTTGACAGTTTGAGGTGGAAAAAAAGAATGCCATCTTAATTCTTGATTGAATATGATTTTATAGAAAAAAAAATTTAAAATCGTTGGAGCGGTTTCTTAAAAAATTAATTTTTTATATATAAAATTCTTATAACATTTTTAAGAACATATTTTGGTATGCAAATTTAAACAAAATATTTATGTGTATATAAAAACAAAATTTGAAAAAAAATTGTCAACTCATTTTTGAGATATCGAATTTTCAAAAAAAAAATTGAAACATTTTTTAAAAATCCAAAAACTTTTTTTTTGAAAATTTTTAAATGCAATATTATTCAATCTTATTTGATATTTGTATATAAAAAAAATTATTTTAATCCGCTTAGCCAAAAACGAGAAAATTCAAAATAAAAAAATACGTTCTATGACAGGTACTATTAATAATTGCTAAGTGTGAAATTTTATAATTTTTGGTAGTAGATCGTACTATTTTTAGTATATGAAAAAAGTTTAATCAAAATCGTAGGAGTCGTTTTTAAGCAAAAAAATATTTTCCTTTGTGGTTTTTTAAATTTTGTATGGAAGGTACCGTTATTTTTTCATAAATGTAATTTTTTTTCTAAAAATAAATAAATAAATATCGAGTTTCAAAAAAATCGATCATGTCGATTTCGAAATATTTGATTTTCAAAAAAAAAAATTGAAACATTTTTTAAAAATCCAAAAAATATTTTTTCAAAAATTTTGGTACGCAAAACTGTTTATATTTTTTGGAAGCTTCTGTATAAAAAAAATAATTGAAATCGGTCGTATCGTTTTGAAGAAAATCAAAAATTAAAAAAATGGTTCTTTGGGAGGTACCATTAATAACCATTTTTGAAAAATGGTTTTCCACCCAAAGGAAGCGTTTACTAAAATAAATTTACTGAATTTTTTTTAAGAAAAGTTGTCGAGCCGTTTTTGAGAAAAATACGGTTATGTAAATTTGCCAAAAAAAAAATGTATGGCAGGTACCGTTATTTTTGGTTCTAAAAAAAAAATGAAAAAAATGTGTCGGCAGAATCACCAAAAACCACTATGTACCAAGTTTGAAAAAAATCGATCGAGCCGTTTAGGCTGTAGACGAACAGACAGACAGACAGACAGACAGAATTTTGCCACCCACTTTTTTCGTGTTCTCTATCATCGTAATATCATATTTGATTGTTATCTCAAATTTTTACTTGCGATATAGTAGGCCAGGAAAAATGGGTTCCGAGGTTGAAAAAATTAATTCATGAAATATTAAAATTGGAATCGACGCAGAATTGCAACCTCTATAACATATCCAAAGTCCCCCAAAATCCCCGCATTGGCTTTTTGTGTAGATGCATTTGAAGAGGTGCAGACGGGGAGAATTTGGAGGTCTATCAAACTAAAATATTTGTTTGGGTAAAACCTGGTCATATGATGCATGTTTTAAGGGTAGTTTTTAACGCTGAATCTAATGAAACCAAATTCAAAATGATACAACCACCCAAAAAGAAGTTATAGTCCTTTTTATGTTATGATATCTTTTTTTCAGGTACAACCGGTTAAATATTACCGAAAACCCTTTGAAAATAACGGAATGTTAATGAAACTTGGAATGAATGTTTCATTTGTCATAGGAACTTAGAATCAAAAGAGTCCCTAAAAATATCCAGGGTGAAAGGGTGTTTTTTTAAGGGGGAGGGGCAAGTGTAGAATGTTAACCATAGCACCCACGAAAAAACTCTTACACTCATGAAATTCGCCAAAAATATATAATTTGTCATGGCAACCAAGAATCAAAATAGTTCTGATAAATATATTTGTTCTGGGGTTTTTTTATTAAAGAGAGGGAAAATATGGGAAGAAGTTGGAAGATTTGAGCCAAAACTCCGATTGTGATTGAGGTATATACACAAAGTATGGTATATGATTTAAGGGTATTTTTTAACGCTGAATCTAATAAAAGCAAAACTAAAATGATACAAGCACCCTTAACAAAGTTATGGGCCCTTTCAAGCAAAAATTAATTTTTTAAATCGTATTTTCCGTAGAACAAGTCAAAAGTTAACAGTCACCAAAAACACTATTAGAACAAAGATATTTGTATGGACTATTTTGATTCTTGGTTTCCATGAAAAATTTAATATTTTTGGCGAGTTTCATGAGTGTAAGAGTTTTTACGTGGGTGTTATGGTTAACATTCTTTGTTGCCCCTCCCCCTTAAAAAAGACCCCTTTCACCATGGATATTTTTAGGGACTCTCTTGATTCTTATTTCCTATGACAAATGAAACATGCATTCCAAGTTTCATTAACATACCGTTATTTTCAAAGGGTTTTCGGTAATATTTTCCCTGTTGTACCTGAAAAAAAAGTAATCATGACATAAAAAGGACTATAACTTCTTTTTTAGTGGTTGTATCATTTTGAATTTGGTTTCATTAGATTCAGCGTTAAAAACTACCCTTAAAACATGCATCATATGATCAGGTTTTACCCAAACAAATAACGGGTGATTTTTTAAGAGGTTTAGAACTTAAAAAAAAAAAAAACACAAAAAATTCGAAAAAATGAATGAAATATTTATTTTAATCGATAGTTTGAACCTTGCAATTTAATGTTTAAAGATAATTTCATGCAGATGTTGACCGCGGCTGCGTCTCAGGTAGCCCATCCGCTGAGTCCAATTTTGGCATACTCTTTCACACATATCGGCCGGTATCTCACGAATGAATGCATGGATGTTGGCTTCCAGTGCGTCAATCGAAGCGGGCTTGTCCCTATAGACATTAGCCTTGACATACCCCCACAAAAAATAATCTAATGGTGTCAAATCGCACGATCTAGGCGGCCAATTGACCGGCCCGAAACGTGAAATTAACTGTTCACCAAACTCGCCTCGCAATTGCGCCATTGTTTCGCGTGCTGTGTGGCATGTGACACCGTCTTGTTGAAACCACATATCATGCAAGTCAAGAACTTCCATTTCGGGCAAAAAAAAGTTTGTTATCATCGCTCGGTAGCGTTCACCATTGACAGTAACGCCGCGATTCGCATCATCTTTGAAGAAATATGGCCCAATAATGCCGCCGGCCCATAAACCGCACCAAACAGTGGCTTTTTCGGGATGCATTGGTAGCTGTTGCAATGCTTCTGGCTGATCTTCACTCCAAATGCGGCAATTATGCTTATTTACGTACCCATTCAACCAAAAATGAACTGAAATTCAACCAGAAATGAACATTTCGAACCGAGCACGAATTTTGATAGTAAAATTCAATAATTTGCAAGCGTTGTTCATTTGTAAGACGATCCATGGTTAAATTGCAAACCAAACTGAAGCTGTTTGACAGTGACACAAGGTACTAAACACACGTCAGCTGTCAAAACCAGTGTTGCCAAAACCAAACCAGCTAAAAAATCACCCTTTATTTTAGTTTGATAGACCTCCAAATTCTCCCCGTCTGCACTTCTTCAAATGCATTTATACAAAAAGCCAATGCAGGGATTTTGGGGGACTTTGGATATGTTATAGAGGTTGCAATTCTGCGTCGATTCCAATTTTAATATTTTATGAATTAATTTTTTCAAGGTTCCCCATACGATTTGTGCTATTTTTCCTGGTCTATAGGTACTATAGGGCAAGTTTTGGATTCGTGCAAAAAAAAAATTTCGAGATAACAATCAAACATGACATTACGATGATAGAGAACACCAAAAAAGTGGGTGGCAAAATTCTGTCTGCCTGTCTGTCTGTCTGTCTGTCTGTCTGTCTGTCCGTACCTCAACCTACAGCCTAAACCACTGAAGCGATTTTCTTCAAATTTTGAACTTAAGGTTTTTTTGTAACTCTCCAGAGCGGAAATTGAAATTTTTTTTTTAGCTCAAAAAATAACGGTACTTGCCATACAACCGTTAAGGAAAAGCTTATTTATCTCAAGAACGGCTCCAACGATTTTGATAAAAAAAAATCAGTGTATTATTGTAGATGCGATGTACCTTTTAGTAAGAAAAAAAATCACCAAAAACATTTATTAACGGTACCTGCCATATAACGGTTTTTTTGATTTTTGATTTTCTCATTAACCGCTCATCCGATTTCAATGAAATTTCTTGCACAAAATCTTTGTTGAAATATTAATAATACTGCATACCAAAATTTTTGAAAAAATAAATTTTGGATTTTTAAAAAAAGATTCAAAATTTTTTTTTGAAAGTTCAATATTTCAAAAACGGGTTGATGAATTCTTTTGAAATTTCAGTTTTAAATGTATATTAATATATACTCAAAATTGGCATACCAAATTTTTTTTTGAAAAATGTTACAAACATTTTATATATAAAAAATTAATTTTTAAGAAAACGGCTCCAACGATTTAAAATTTTTTTTTGCATATATTCATATTTTTTCAAGTAATCAGATGGCTTACTTTTTGTTTAGCTCTAAGTTATTTATCAGGCTGTTTATACAATTAAAAGAACGATTTAAATGCTTTTTATGCTTTTTCTATAATTACTTGAATATTTTTTAAAGTTCTTAAGCCCCACACAACTTGAACATAAGAGCAAGTACGTGCGATCCAGTCGTGCATTTTATTTTTTTTGCACGAATCCAAAACTTGCCTTATAGTACCTATAATCGCAAGTAAAAAGTGGGTTACACCACTTTTGCACTCACGGCCTCATATATTCTCCAGTTTGAGCAGGAATACTATTTTCTAAAAAATAAAATACACGACTGATTCGCACGTTCTTGGTATTGTGTTTTTTCTGCAATTTTGCAATTTTGTTTTTCATATACATAACAATGATTAAATTACAAATAGCTTAAGAATTTCAGAATATTCTCGCTAGCAGATTTGCAAAAATTTCAATGCAAAGAAATGCCTTTTTTATTAAAACTAAAATTTGAATGCAATGTGAAAATATTTTCCATTAAAAAAAGAAATGTTACCTAATGCTAACTCAAAAATTTTTTGCGCTAAAAAAAATGTTAATGTAGAATTAAAATGTTTTGCATAAAAAAAAGTGTTAATGCAATATGAAAATTTCTTACATTAAAAAATAAAATTTAAAGAAGGCAAAAATTGTTTGCATTAAAAAAAAAAACTGTTAATGCTAAATCGAAAATTCGTTGCATTAAAAAAAATGTTAATACGAATTAGAAATTGTCTGCATTAAACCAACAATTCAATGCAATATGAACATTTTTACAAACACCAATATGTGTTGCATTAAAAAAAATTCAATAAAATTTGAAAACTTCTGTTAGTGCGGATACAAAATTGTCTGCATAAAAAAAATTAGAATGCAATATGAAAAATTTCTTGCATTAAAAAAAATTTCAATAAAATTTGAAAATTTCTTGCATTAAAAAAAAAATTCAATAGAATTTGAAAATTTCTTGCATTAAAAAGAAATGTCAATAAAATTTGGAAATTTCTTGCATTAAAAAAAGTATGAAAACTTGTTGCATTACAAACAAAAAATGTAAGAAATTTTATTTTTAAGATCGTTAAACTATGTCAATAATATTTAAGGGCATTATTCGTGGTAGTGATGGATAGGACACGAATTTCAAATGAGTTTACATGAAGTTCCTACTCATTTTATGAATACACGTAGATTCAAGGGAAACGATTTTTGACAGGTGTTAAAATATCAACATCAAGATTTTGAGAAACCGAGTATGCCAATTTAGATGTTCTGTTTTCAACACAAAATTACTTTAGTCCATGTGGATTGTTATTTCTAACATACAAATTTGTTTTAAACATTTCGAATATTAACTATTTTAATGTGAATTCTATTCAAATTTTTTGTCAATTGAAATTTTACAGTTGGACGAAAATTTGAAAAAAAAAAAAAATATGAGTTAAGGTTTCAAGGATAGCCTTAATTTTTCGAATAAACTATTTTTGTTTGTAGAGGAAAACAGAAGAATTCGCGGTAAGATACTATTTTGGTAAAATTTATGAAAAAAAAACTTTCGATCTCTTATTTTTTCGATTTTCTGCCCTTAAATTTCTTATTATTGAAAGTCATATTGGATAAATATTTAAACAAAAATTTATATTTCACTTAAAAAAAAAAAATAATAAAAGCTTGAAATACATAAATTATCGATTGATTTTTACATTTCGAAAACGAATTTGAAATGAATTGAAATCGAAATTCTTTTTCATTTCATTTCACGCGGAATGCTTGGTGGGTTCACTGGTCAGGTTTTCATACATTTTAAATTTGTGATCCAATCACAAATTTTAATCAGAAATCATTAAATAAATACCAAATTTCTGTCATGATTTGGAGTTGTTTCGATATTACTCTTCTTACATAAGATATTTGATATTAAACTTCATGAACTTAAAATTTGGCATATATTTTAGATCCCATTACTTTTTTTGGCTGACTTTTTACGGACAGGTTTCTTGTACATATATGAATTTGGCTCTTTTTTCAACATTTATGGTTTTGATGTGATTTCCATCCATATAAATAATAGCACTTCTGATAAAATGGGTGGATCGCCCCCTGAATGGAAAATTCCAAATTTTCGATTTTTTTTTCAAAGTACTTCAAGACCAACCAATCTACCAATTTTCATCGTTGTATAACAATCGGAAGTGCTCGATGTAATTTATTAGAATTATTAAGAATGTGGGTGGATGAGAAAAAAAGTTTTTTGTTTTCCTGATTGCATTTTCCATTTGCAGGGTTCTTAATTTTTTAAAGATTTTAAATTGCGAGATTTTAGTTTGTTAGTTTTTTGGTTGAAATTTGCCTGATTTTTCGGTGCGAGATGTGAATTCGAGATTGTTAAAAGCGAGATTTTGTCACTGCGAGATTATGAAAAACAAGATTTTAAATTTCCGAGAATTCGTTGTTTGAGATTTAAAAAAAATGGGGGATTTCGTTATTCGAGATTTTGGTTTGCGGGATATCGTACCGCTCCTAATATTGAAAGGTGGCATATTACCCACACTGGCATATTCGACCGAGTTTTTTTTATGGAAAAATGTTGATATCCAAATTCTGAGTAGGTTTTTATGCATACAAAAATTGAATTTAAAAATTATCAACTCTCGATCTTTTAAGGATACAATTTTCGAGAAATAGTTTTAACAGCTTTTAATGACTCAAAAAATTCAGTTTGCAAAATTTTTATATTTGAACTTAAGCACTTTATTTCTTGAAGAGTTTTTTTTTCAACAATAATAGAATAGCTAGGTGTTTTTAACTTAGCTACTCAATTGTTTTACTTGTATATGATTTAAACTCAGTGTGATTGTAGATACTTCATGGGCAGTAAAAAGATGATTGAACTACAAATGTAAATTAACTATGTAAAACCCTGGTGGGTAAGAATACATAAAAAAGGTTAATGTACCTATATTCTTTTAATGAATCATAAGGCTAAATTTAATGCAGTGGAAACGAAATTAGTCATTCAACAAATAATTTGTATTATTTCAAAAGTTATGACAAATTGGAATAAAGTTCCAACTTGTATTTTTTTAATGAATTATGAGCATTAATTTTATTTTTAAATTCGAATGAGTAAAAAAGAGACCTGCCTACCTTCAGACTTTTATTTGAATCTTAATAAATATACAAGTTGGTCATTTTAGTTATATGTAAATGAACTTATGTATGTATGTAAAATCTTAATATCTTTTAGCGGTATCTCTAAAGTCTAAAGTAAGGGTTATGATGAAGTTCCAAAGTCGATGTTACCCTACATACCTTCAATAAGAAAAAGTTTAAGTAATCCCTCCATTCCTTATCAATGTTCTTATTATTTTCATTCGTATTTTTTAAATCTTCAGATAGAGCGAAAATGTATTTTCAACAGTTCATGCATTAATAAATAAACCTACTCCTAGGAATACTAAATATGTATATATTAAAAGTTATGTCTGCTTATTTTGGAGCGAGATAAGGTTTTACTGGAAATACGTATACATAGGTAAGGTAAGCACCCACATTTATGTAAGAATATATTTTTATCGTTCAATGAAAACTACCTTAATCCATTATTTTTTGGTAGAAATTGTGGTAGGTAAATGGTAAATACCTCTCGAAATTACGTTATTTTTAATTTAATATCCAAATATAAGTTCTGTCAAAATTCTCTAAGCCTTATGTTGGTTTGTTTCTAAATAAAAAGTTCCCCTAATTCAGACATTCTCAAATTCTTGTGAGAAAAAATTCCATAACAAATGTAAATGCCATGAAATAAATTAAATGGACCTAGGAAATGGACTTGAACGACGACGATGATACGATATTCTTTGTTCTTTATTGTTTATTGTTGAACCAACATACATATTTGCTAATTTAAATAAATTATGTATTATACTGTTGGTACACAAAAAAAAAACTCACAAAAGAACCACTTTAAGAAAATGATCCCCCGTAACACATCTAATAGGCCCCAAATAATACGCAAACACGTCCGCACAGGGATAGATATACCTATGTATGTAGTTATATATTTTGTTGTTTTTTGTTGTCTATTAAAGCTGCCTGTGGCATAAATAGCCATATTGCCTGTTTGCGCCGACCAACGGCAGGGATGTGAGAATTAAAAAAAAAAATATGAAATTTGTTTGTGCGAACGTGTAATGTATTGTACGTTGAGAGTTTCGCTCATTTATGGGTACCCATGAGAAGATTCAATATCCATATAAACATAAATAAAATCGTCTGATGTGCATGCAGACTAAATGCCAAGTATGTTGGGGAAGCATGTTTGAATAATAATATACTTCTGCACCGACGACGCGACGTATTTGTGTAATATATTCAACTTAAAGGGTCCTATCCTAATCCCAACTTTCCAAGCCCCAACGGAGATTTCTTTATATGTATTGTTCCAATCAGTATTAAATCAGCAAAGTTAGTTTGCCTCGTTCAGCTCACTTTCTGAGTCATTTCATCCAACTGCAACACTGTCAAAATTCGTAATGATATGGTCAGGAAATAAATACTGACAACAAATTACTGGTAGCTCTCAAGGCGCACCCTCAGATAATATTATGAGTTTCACCCGAAACATTTTTGTTCTCCCGGAATTTTTAAAGCTATTATGAGTTTCGCCAAAACAAAAAACTTGGACAAAGGACACAGGTACCACCTGTTTATTTTTGGTTCGCCTTCAAAAAATAAGTAATGATTTAAGATCTCAATTACGATACATTTTGCCCGAAGTGAGTACTCATAAAATAGGGGAATTTTCATTTTTCGGGTCAAACTCACAATAGGCGAAAAGCGAAATTTCAATTTTCCGGGCGGAATGTTGTTCACCATCATCATCGCAAATAAATAAGAATATGAGTTGGGTTTGTGTGTAAATGGATATCCACACAAGTGCAGTGCATGCTGCAAGTTATACATCAATTTATATTGAATAATTTTTGAATGAACAACAACAACTTGCGTGTGTTATGTACCACCAAGTATATAGGCTGGAGTTATAGCTATTTCACGAGAGCCACCTCGATCATCAGACTCCTTTAGTGGTGCATGGTCATGCTCGTAGGTATTAATTGAAAAACTCTTTGCCGTCATCTAGCTATAACTCCAGCCTTTATACTTGGTGGTAACACACGCAAGTTGTTGTTGTTCATTCAAAAATTATAAGAATCTGTTTTAATTTGACAAAGAAAGGAAACGGCCCTTAGTCGTAATAACCGTTATAACTCTAAAACAAAGCAAAAATGAGAAACATTTTTTCTAGGTTTTTCGACATAGAATTACCTCATGAATCCATGGTTTTCATCTGCGGCGGTTATAGTCTAAGACCCAGTGGTCGGCACTCGGCAGACTTACGGCATTTCAGTACGATAAGTGGAGCTATTCTATTAGACTTCCTGAGCATGGAATGGGCATTCCAAATTCAAAGCGATAGTACCTCTGGGAGCACCGGGGTCACAAAAGTAAAAAAATCGACCTCGAAACGTGATAGCAGTACATCTGCCCCTTTGATATGTTAGATATGTTAGCAGAAACTTGGTGCAGTACAAACATTTGTTAAGGAATTTTTTTAAAATGTCCATAAAAATCTTCATATACAAATTCCACTGTATTTCAAAGCAAAGAAAGTTTGTTTGTGGTAAACGTTTGTATACCCTTTTTTATTAGATAACAACTGTAGCAAAGACCTGGTGCAGTACCTGGATTTATAACGGAATTTAAATAAAAGGCTTTGAAAACTCCATACAAGTTCTGATGTACTCGTTTTTCAAAAACAAACAAAAAAGTTGTAACAAATGTCTGCCTCTTTGTTAAGTGAATCTTAATACTCTATTTTATTAGAACAAAATTACAGCAGACATCTGTTGCAGAACTTGGATTTTTAACGAGATCTTGAAAAAGGGCTTTAAAAACTCCATATAAATTTTCCTGAAACAGTTTTAACTAAATCAGTATGTCTGCCTCTTTGATATGTAAATCCTTATACTGAATTCTACTAGAAAAAAAATATAACAGACACTTGGTACATAACCTAGACTATAACCGAATTTTGAAAAAATGCTTTAAAAAATTCTATACAAATTCCGCTATATTTCATAAGCAAACAAAAAATGTATATAAAGTTAGCAGGACACTTTTGGAAATTCATGTTAAAAACTATCCTATCATTAGTTGCTAATTAATTGCGAATTAGTTACGCAAAAAAAAAGTTAATTGCTTTTTTGGTTTAGGAAAAAATGGAAGTCCTGCTAACTTCATATGAACTTAGCAGGACAACTTTCTCAAAAATAGAGATAATCGAGGTGAAAAAAGTTTATTATTGAGGACTAATTAATTGCGAATTAAGCCTAGTTTACAGTTCCCGTGTGCAAAAAAAAACCTACGCAAATATTCTCGCATGTCAAAAATAATTGAGGTGAAAGGCAAAATTAATTTTTGCATGACTAGTTTACAGTTTCATGCAAAAAAATAAAACATTGCTGTCATGGAATGTCATGCAAAACAATGGCCCGGCAATTGTTTTGCATGCGAAAAAAGTGTGGTGAATAAAATATTTTTTTTTTTGATGGTCGGTTTACACTTCCAAAAAAAAATTTTTTTTCACCTCAAGGCTTTATTAGCATGCAAATAGTTTTTGCATCCAAAAATAATTATTTTCCATTTTTAGGCCTATAGTTTATTAATTAAAGGTAAATTAATGACTCAATGGGTGGCTTAGGCCAAGGCAAACGTTTTTTGCCTTGAATATTATTCAATTTGGGGCACAGAATAGATGGAAAATCGTTTTGAAAATTTTAATATTTTTTTCGCATGGGAACTGTAAACTATGCTTTAGTTACGCAAAAAAAAAATTTAATTGCATTTTTGGTTTGCGAAAAAATGGGTGTCCTGCTAACTTCATATGAACTTAGCAGGACAACTTTCTCAAAAATAATGATAATCGAGCTGAAAAAAAGTTTATTATTGAGAACTAATTAATTGCGAATTAGTTACGCAACAAAAAATTTTATTGCATTTTTGGTTTGCGAAAAAATGGGTGTCCTGCTAACTTCATATGAACTTAGCAGGACAACTTTCTCAAAAATAAAGATAATCGAGCCAAAAAAAAGTTTATCATTGAGAACTAATTAATTGCGAATTAGTTACGCAAAAAAAAATTTTATTGCATTTTTGGTTTGCAAAAAAATGGGTGTCCTGCTAACTTCATAAGAACTTAGCAGGACAACTTTCTCAAAAATAAAGATAATCGAGCCAAAAAAAGTTTATCATTGAGAACTAATTAATTGCGAATTAGTTACGCAAAAAAAAATTTAATTGCATTTTTGGTTTGCGAAAAAATGGGTGTCCTGCTAACTTCATATGAACTTAGCAGGACAACTTTCTCAAAAATAAAGATAATCGAGCCAAAAAAAAGTTTATCATTGAGAACTAATTAATTGCGAATTAGTTACGCAAAAAAAATTTTATTGCATTTTTGGTTTGCGAAAAAATGGGTGTCCTGCTAACTTCATATGAACTTAGCAGGACAACTTTCTCAAAAATAAAGATAATCGAGCTGAAAAAAAGTTTATTATTGAGAACTAATTAATTGCGAATTAGTTACGCAACAAAAAATTTTATTGCATTTTTGGTTTGCGAAAAAATGGGTGTCCTGCTAACTTCATATGAACTTAGCAGGACAACTTTCTCAAAAATAAAGATAATCGAGCCAAAAAAAAGTTTATCATTGAGAACTAATTAATTGCGAATTAGTTACGCAAAAAAAAATTTTATTGCATTTTTGGTTTGCGAAAAAATGGGTGTCCTGCTAACTTCATATGAACTTAGCAGGACAACTTTCTCAAAAATAAAGATAATTGAGCTGAAAAAAGTTTATTATTGAGAACTTATTAATTGCGAATTAGTTACGCAAACAAAAATTTTATTGCATTTTTGGTTTGCGAAAAAATGGGTGTCCTGCTAAGTTCATATGATGGCAATTGTTTTGCATGCGAAAAAAGTGTGGTGAATAAAATATTTTTTTTTTTTGATGGTCGGTTTACACTTCCAAAAAAAATTTTTTTTTCACCTCAAGGCTTTATTAGCATGCAAATAGTTTTTGCATCCAAAAATAATTATTTTCCATTTTTAGGCCTATAGTTTATTAATTAAAGGTAAATTAATGACTCAATGGGTGGCTTAGGCCAAGGCAAACGTTTTTTGCCTTGAATATTATTCAATTTGGGGCACAGAATAGATGGAAAATCGTTTTGAAAATTTTAATATTTTTTTCGCATGGGAACTGTAAACTATGCTTTAGTTACGCAAAAAAAAAATTTAATTGCATTTTTGGTTTGCGAAAAAATGGGTGTCCTGCTAACTTCATATGAACTTAGCAGGACAACTTTCTCAAAAATAATGATAATCGAGCTGAAAAAAAGTTTATTATTGAGAACTAATTAATTGCGAATTAGTTACGCAACAAAAAATTTTATTGCATTTTTGGTTTGCGAAAAAATGGGTGTCCTGCTAACTTCATATGAACTTAGCAGGACAACTTTCTCAAAAATAAAGATAATCGAGCCAAAAAAAAGTTTATCATTGAGAACTAATTAATTGCGAATTAGTTACGCAAAAAAAAATTTTATTGCATTTTTGGTTTGCAAGAAAATGGGTGTCCTGCTAACTTCATATGAACTTAGCAGGACAACTTTCTCAAAAATAAAGATAATCGAGCTGAAAAAAAGTTTATTATTGAGAACTAATTAATTGCGAATTAGTTACGCAACAAAAAATTTTATTGCATTTTTGGTTTGCGAAAAAATGGGTGTCCTGCTAACTTCATATGAACTTAGCAGGACAACTTTCTCAAAAATAAAGATAATCGAGCCAAAAAAAAGTTTATCATTGAGAACTAATTAATTGCGAATTAGTTACGCAAAAAAAAATTTTATTGCATTTTTGGTTTGCGAAAAAATGGGTGTCCTGCTAACTTCATATGAACTTAGCAGGACAACTTTCTCAAAAATAAAGATAATTGAGCTGAAAAAAGTTTATTATTGAGAACTTATTAATTGCGAATTAGTTACGCAAACAAAAATTTTATTGCATTTTTGGTTTGCGAAAAAATGGGTGTCCTGCTAAGTTCATATGAAGTTAACAGGACACCCATTTTTTCGCAAACCAAAAATGCAATAAATTTTTTTTTTGCGTAGCTAATTCGCAATTAATTAGCTCTCAATAATCTAATTTTTTTAGCTCGATTATCTTTATTTTTGAGAAAGTTGTCCTGCTAAGTTCATATGAAGTTAGCAGGACATCCATTTTTTCGCAAACCAAAAATGTAGTAAAATTTTTTTTTGCGTAACTAATTCGCAATTAATTAGTTCTCAATGGAAAACTTTTTTTTGGCTCGATTATCTTTATTTTTGAGAAAGTTGTCCTGCTAAGTTCATATGAAGTTAGCAGGACACCCATTTTTTCGCAAAGGAAAAATGCAATTAAATTTTTTTTTGCGTAACTAATTCGCAATTAATTAGTTCTCAATTGTCAAATTTTTTCATCTCGATTATCTTTATTTTTGAAAAAAATGTCCTGCTAAGTTCATATGAAGTTGGCAGGACACTCATTTTCTTGCAAACCAAAAATGCAATTAAATTTTTGTTTGCGTAACTTATTCGCAATTAATTAGTTCTCAATTGTCAAATTTTCTCAGCTCAATTATCTTTATTTTTGAGAAAGTTGTCCTGCTAAGTTCATATGAAGTTAGCAGGACACCCATTTTTTCGCAAGCCAAAAAAGCAATTTTTTTTTTTTGCGTAACTAATTCGCAATTAATTAGTTCTCAAAATCATTTTTTTTTAATCGTTTATACACATTTTTGAGAAAGTTGTCATGCTAAGTTCATATGAAGTTGGCAGGACACCCATTTTCTCGCAAACCAAAAAAGCAATTAATTTTTTTTTTGCGTAACTAATTCGCAACTAAGTAGCAACTAATGATAGGATAATTTTTAACATGAATTTCCAAAAGTGTCCTGCTAACTTTATATACATAAACAAAAAAGTTTTATCATCATCGTATCCTGTAACCCCAGCTGGGGCATAGGGCGTCAACGAAACGTCTCCATCCTTCACGGTCTGCTGCAAGGTATTTTAACTGTGGTCAGGTCCTTCTCTGGGATTCTGCTTCTGCTAAGATAGTTGATTTCCATGTTGTTCTTGATCTTCCAGCCCACCGTGCACCCTGAGGATTCCATTAAAAGGACTGCTTTGCAATTTCATCGTTTGGTTTCCTCAGTGTGTGACCAATCCATCGCCATTTACGCTTACGACACGTCCAGCCGATCTCGACTTGTCCTACGCCACAATTCCTCGTTTGATATTATTTGTAGCCAGCGAATCTTTGAATGTGGTGAAGACAGCAATTTACAAAAGCCTGAAATTTCTTCGAAATGGTAGACGTGACTTTCCAGGTTTCACAAGCACATAACAGTACGGATTTGACATTGGATTCGAAGAATTTCAACTTAGTGAACCAGGAGGTTTTACTGGATTTCCAATACCGAATGCAGCACGAGCTTTATTAATTCTACTTTTAACGTCAAGAACCGTACCACCATTTGCAGAACCAATACTGCAAAGGTAGTTAAACTGTTCGACCTCTTCCATCGGCCGGCGTCTTTGGTAGAATAACCCCTTGAACAGAATGAATGTAGCTGCAGCTTGTAGCAAGAGTTGAATTTTGTTTAACTTCTGCTACACCATTCCTTCCTACATTTACAGCTTCTTACTGTGGCACTGTATACTATTTTTGTATCTTTCTACTTTGACAGTGCTACACGCGACAACTACAGCTACACCATTCTGTTTGGCCAGTAATACTCTGCTGTGTAGAGCGGCCTGTGCGCATTATTTTTGTCTTTTTGCTGTTTATTCTTAGACCACTTGACTCTCCCTTTACTTGAAGTGTTCAGCACATCCCGTTCAGTCCACAGATGTTATATTGCCAGTAGACATATGTCATTGGGATAGTCTAAATGACTGATCCATTCGAACGGTCTTCATTGAAGTCCCTGTCACTTAGATGTACCAACACTGGCCGTCATGTCAGTACGTCTACGTCATCCATCGCCAGCAGGAAGAGAATTGGCGATAGAACATCCCCTTGTCTATGATATAAATATAGTTTCCAGTAGCCTGAAATTTGTGCACTATTTCTCTAAACAGGAGTCCGATATAGTCTTAAGCTTGACTCTGATCACGCCTTCGACCGCAGGTGAAGCCATGATAAAACAGAACTTTTTCTTGGCACAAGATTCTGCAGAAAATTCAAGACTTTAAACTGCCGGCTTACCTCCAAAAAATATTAAAGAAGTAGATGAATAGTGTGGCAAGATGATTGAACCTATTCAAATGGACGGCAGTGTATACTTCAAGAGGTTTCAGTTCTAATTAGGTATCATGTTTCAATCCAATCCCCCAAGCTGAATTCCTAGATCTACGCCTGACACCTCATGAAATATATTTGGACTCCAACCAAGAGTCTCTTCAGTAACCCACGAAAATTAGACAAAAAATGGTAACATTTAGAAAAAAATCCGACAAAGCTGAATTTTAGTAGAAAGCTTCATTTTAACTTCTCAAGCATTTCCTAAAAAGTTCCGTAAATTTGGACCGAGGGCAAATTGTTTAAGGTGGGGTTAAAGAGTTTGAAATTACAGTTTTTTCTTACTTTCTCAAAACTCACTTGTTTTACGGGTCAAAGTTAAACTTTTGTTTTTATATTGTAAGGGGGAGTAATAACAGTTTTTTGTAAATATCTCAACAAATGTAAATTTTTCCAAAAAAATAATGAATTTATATTATTGCTCATAAGATTCTTCATAAAAAAGATTGTGACACTTTTTTCGTAGGAGGAACAGATTTTGAGAAAAACGTGCAGAAACGTTATAATAAGAGCATTTTATTGCAATTAAATTTTGTCATCATCTTACTCGATTTTTTTTCAAAATCTGTTGCTCCTACGAAAAAAGTGTCATAATCTTTTCTGTGTAAAATTCTTCGTGATTCATTAACCTGCAGAGTTTGCTAATTAGATAATTTTATTGTTTAAATGTTATTCTCTCATGCCATACACAAATCGTACAAAAAATGTTGCCCATCGATTAATGAAATTTTAATAAATTTTTGACAAAATTTTCCCCACCATGAAGTTATTGCACGATTTTCCCTGAATCTATTGATTGTATGATAAAAGTATGTTATTCTTTTTGGTGTATAAACTGATAGTTTTCGATAAATTAAGAAAAACTGAATTGTACTTTTTCAACCCCCTTAAAAACTTTTGCCCTGGCCCAAATTTACGAAACATTAAAAAAATGCTTACGACGTCAAAACAAAGCTTTCTAACAAAATTCAGCTTTGTCGGATTTTTTTTGAAGAAGTCTAGTTTTCCTGGATTACTTTGTAGTCTCGAATATCTTGAGAGCGACCAATGATATTGGCTTTGGGTTAATTTTATTGTACACAAATTTTCTTGTCTCTAATAATATTTCGAAGGAAAACCAATCTTTTGTCTTTACTTCATTGCATATTGAACACCTGACACCAATAGGAAAATAAATCACATCCAGCCCCTGCTTTTTTAATTGATTGATATGACACTACAAAGTGTAGGGGTTTGGTATTTAGATACACAACATTGGTTTCGGTCCGGGGCGCCATCATGGACTTACAAATTACCTTTTTAATATTTAATGACATAAAAACGAGAATTTTGTAAAAAGGGTGTTTAAAAACCTGTTAAATTGAAAAGCACTTGGTGTAACCAAAAATCCTTTTTCAACGTAAAATATCCTTTTCGTAAATTCAATCCCTGCCACCTTAATTCGAAAGTTGATGAAAAACTTCGGAACTTTCCAATGCATACATTAATTTTTGAATTGTTGATTCGTTATTATAATTTCAATGAAATAAGTTGTTAAACAAAATTACATGGCAAAAATAATTTCCACAATAGATTGATTCTTTGACTGACGTTAATCATACAATCGCCCTGAAATTTGTAGTTTTTCAACTCACCTGGTTATTCCCGACTGCCTCGAATATATGTACATACCTACCTTGGTTAGCGACAACCACTTACCACTTTTTATCAAGCCTGACAAAAATGTTTGAATACTACTTAAGGATTCCACGCAAAGGTGTGCTAATTACGTTTTAGAAGCAAAAATTATATAATCATTACTCCATTCATTGTTTGAAATAGGTTCTAAATTTCAGCTCAAGTTGCGTCAATTTATGATTTCATTTCGACTTTTTGCTTTGAGTACCTACTTTTTTTCACAACGAATCAACCTCTCTCTTGTAGCTAAAAAAATAACTAAAAATTGTACTTTACTCTTAAATAAAAAAAGCTTCGTGTACCTATATGTACGAGTAGGTACATATATAATAAGTAAGCGAATGGTGGAACGTCAACGTACATTTTGCGTTTGTAAATAGCACGATGGATGGATACTGGAATGGTTCTATACCTACCTTACGTAGCGTAGGTAAAATATAAAAGCGGTGGTTAAGTAAAATGTAATTTATGTGCTGAAAAATATAAAACGACACAAATGAAAAACACATACACTTCACTTGAAGTTGATGTCCTTATTTTCTGTTTATCCTGCTAGTGGTGCCGAACAAGGGAAGCATTCTTGTGTTGCATTTTTGAAGTGCGCACCACTACAAAACTGGGACCATTTTGTTAAATTAAACTGAGTTACTTTATGAAAATGTGCGAGTACTGAACAGAGATTCATCCTTTTTTGCTTTTGTTGTCGGTTAGTAGGTATGTAGGTGCTTCTATGGCGCCAAATAAAGTTTTCCGGAGTTTTTAATTGTAATATGGAATTATATTTAGTGCCGGTATGAGATCTGGTTCTCGGTTCTCCCCTTATAGTCCTGGTTTTATTTATAAAAAAAAAGAAATGTTAATAATACACAAAAAAACACAACAAGGGGTTGAAAATAGGCCTGGGAATGGAGAATTGAGTACTGAAGATGGGATTGTATGCAAGAAATAAAAAGCAACTTAATTTAACTTTTCTAACTTTATTCATTTATGCAGCGCAATGAGAACAAAATTGATGTTAAGCACAGCAAAGACTCCCACTATCAACTGCTGGATGTATGGTTGCGGATGCTTGAGGGAAAAAAATACTCATACTTAACGTATGGAGTGGAGTGTTTTATAATAATAAGTAGCATTGCACTTTTGTTCTTTATTTTTTGTTTTTATTTTTGTTGTGTGATACGAGTAAGGAAACAGATAGAAGGAAATTCTGACGTTTAGAGAGTTGAGTGGTCTTTGTTGTTGAAAAATCTTGTTTTGAGAGTAAAACAAACCAATTTATTTCAAACCGGTAGCTAATTAGAGCTTTATAGCCTGTTTTACTTCTTTTTTTAAGAGCAATAACCTCGACATTATTCCACGATTGTGGCATAGACATAAACAGGGTGATAGCTTTGATCTCGTGGGCCCAAAGGCATCTGCTCCTTTTGATTTCAAAAACAAATATTTGGTCTTTTGAATACAATGAAATGACGAACGATTTCTTTTATCAAACAAAAAGGTATAGGCACAAAGTTATTAAAAAAGCAAAATACTTACTTACTTACTTAGGTCCTCGGACCTTTTACGTCCGTGAAGTTCTCCTTGCGGGAAATAGGGCCTTCCCTACTCCTAGGCGCCATTATATACGGTTTCTTGAGATATACTTCAGTTCTCTCCAACACCTCCCAAGTTTTGGTGATTTCCCTTCGATCGTTCTTTGCCAACTACTTGCGTGGCAATGCATTCTAGAAGTTGAAACGTATGTCCCATCAACTGACAGTTACGTTTTCATATTATAGAGTCGATGGTTTCCTGACCTGTCCTCGCATGAAGTTCATCATTGGAGATACGGTTAGGCCAGAAAATCCTCAAGATGTTTCGCAGACATCTTTTCAAGAAACGCTTGCACCTTTCTTGAGACAGCGGGTCTTTCTTTCTAAGTTCTGCATCCATAAAGAAGCATGGATTCAACATTGGAACGGAACAGTCGTAGCTTAAGACTTAAAAAGTTGTTTTCCCATATTTTGGACAGCATTCCAAACGCAGCCTCTCCCGATTCAGCTGATTATCTAGTTCGGTCCCGCCATCAGTAGAGACAGTACTCCCAAGATATTGTAAACTCTCTACCTTCTCTACCGGTTGTCCAGAAATATCTATTTGAGTAGATGAGGAAGTTCCAAGGCTGATCCCTTTTATTTTTACCGTATTGATCTTGAGCCCAACGATTTCAGCTTCTCTCTCCACCTTTGTTGTCATTTGATGGAGATCCATGATCCTATGAGAGAGTAAGCATACGTGTCGTCCGCGTAGTCCAGAGTTTGAGGTGTTATGGCAGATTCCACTGAATTCCTCCATTTGCAGTCGACAAAGCTGACATATAGCACATAACTTACTTCCAACAGGAATAGTATTGGTGACAGTATACAACCCTGTCTACTCCCACTTTGGATTTTAAACTCCTCTGAAAACCTTCATTTTATGGAGGACGTGACATTTGGATCCATCATATGTAGCTTTAATAATCCAGTGCGGAAACCTTCATAATCGGCGTCAAGCATGTCTTCGAGGTGGTCTTTTATTCGCTCCAGGATTATTTTTGCTGCAACATGCAGCACGCAAATTTTAATTCAGTTTTCGCACTGCGTATAAATTCTAATTTCTTTGGTAGCTTGACGATCATACCCTATTTCCACTCCTCAGAAAAACTTTCTGTTTCACAAGCTCTCTCAATGAGTGGATGCAGGAGCTCACTCGATGTTTGTTGACGCTGCTCGTAAGAGCTTTGCGGGAATACCGTCAAGTCTAGCCGCTTTTTTGTTCTTCAGTGCTCTGTTTGCGTTTAGATTTCTCCTCTACTGGTGGATACAGTGCGTATTCGGGAATATGTTACTACGGAAAGGTCATTGTGTGTTGGGTTGACTTTGCTGGTGAAAACACGATTTAAAACCACAGAAAAGTGCTCCTTCCACCTTTTGGGCTGGTCCTCATCCGAAACTAGCAGTGATCCGGTATTGTTTAGAGCTTTGGACACCTGTAAGCTCTTTGGTAATTCTGTAGTCGGTCCTACTGCAACACCTATTGCGGCCTCATCTACTTCCATTACGCTACGGTAAACTTCTCTCATCTTCATGCGATACGCAGAATTTTGCTCGTTTCTCCCTGCTGCTGCAATTGCTGCAATGCAAGCTTCAAGCTATTCTCTTTCTTTGATCCTAGCCCAAGGTTTCTTCGGAATCCAGGCACTATTTTTTGCTTGTGACTGACCGACTATACTTTCAGTTTCAGCCCCTGATATGAAAACATTTTAGGTTCCGTGCTACTGATTGCTCTCAATCCTTGTGAAAGGTGGTTTCCTAGTTGTTGGCGGACTGCAGGATCCTTAAGTCTATCGATATTGAACTTGGGAATTCGGGTGTTTTTTGTGATCTCCGAATTGCAGCTGTGCGTAGTCTTACGGTAGCAACCATCAGATGGTGGTCTGTCTGTCTGCGCCTCTTCTGCTTCCAACGTCCTGGAGACTGATCGGGAAGTGATCAATTTGGTTGGAAGTTGCTTGTCTGTCCGTCGATTCCTAACTAATTTTGTGGCACGTCTTATCATTGCGGTCACCAACACCAGCTTTCCCATAATATACCTGAGCTCATCATTGTCAATGCCAACCTTGGTATTCAAGCCTCCCATTAATATATGTATTATGATGTCTCCAATTGGTCCACTATCATAAACAGCACTCAGCTGGTTATAAAAAAAACTCCTTCTCCTTGACAGAAGAGATCTCCGTTCGGGCGTAGCACTGTATGATGGTGACGTGACGTACTCTAGTCCGAAACCTAGCTTTCATGATCCTGTCATCTAAGGGCTCCCAGAGCATTAAGCTCTTGAGATCTGTTTTGGAAAGTAGCTATCCAAGGCTAGATTCACGATAACTTCCAGGCGCCTTTCCGGAGTAGAGTAGTACAGTGTTACATGTTGGAGACTTATACTTCCTCGAGCCCAACCATCTAACTTTACTTATACCTGAGATATCCATCTTATATCGTATGAACTCTTTCTCTTATTGGAGGAATCTAGAAACTCACTTCCATTGTCAAGAAGCGTCTTCTCATTCCAAAAACCAATCTTTGTCCGGGAACAATAGCCAAAAGTCGTCAACGTGTTATCATTTCTTATCCGAGACGCAGTGTCAGAATGCTAACCTCCGTTACCTATCCTAAAAAGCTAGGCCTTTCGCACTTGTAATCTTAGCCTATTTAAGTATATAGGGATACGCAGATATTTGCCCGGGGACCACCACGAGGAGGTAAAACAAACACTTTAAAGTGACTAATTGTTGCGCTACTGGCCCAGACCAAGTTTTGAACATTCAATAGTTTCCCGATCAGGCACGATGGAGGTCGCCCATTTTGCAAATATATTGTCATAGTAAAGAATGAACTTGCTCATTCACGCCAGTACCTATAGTGAAAGAACATCGAGTGCCCTTAACTTATGTGTTTAATTATTTAATCATATCATTAAGGCATAAGTTAAATAAAATGTGAAGCAATCAACCAGTTTTTATGACATTTTCAAATATAACAAAATATTGCATCAAAATATTCAATCAATTCAATCATTTAAAAAGATGATATTAAGAGTAGGGTTCCTAGAGTCTAAATCAGCTCCAAATGAAAAAAATATCTCTAATTTTTCAGATTTTTATTTTCATTTTAATAAATGTCCCTTTTTTTGCATATTTAGAAGGTGATTCGCGTAAAACCTGCCAAAAACTTCAAAGCATGTAGATTGGAAGAAGATAAGAGAGAGCGGTAATATTTCCCCCGCTTGGACTGCAGGGACAATTTTATAAAAAGTTACATAAAAAAGAATAAAAATTAATTAAAAACAACGGGAACACTTTCAGTATTGTTTTTTAGCTTTATGGAAGGCAAGAAGTCCATTTGTATGTTTTGTTCTTAAATTAACAGTTTCAGCAAAAATTGTTTTCAAATTGGAAACTCTGAAAAAAATTGAATTTTTCTTTAAAATTTTAGACTTGAAAAGAAACTGTTCACCAAAAAAAAAAATAATCTGGAAATAAACCTTATGAATGGATAAAAAAAAAGCCACTTAAAAATACTGTAAGTGTTCCCATTATTTTTAAATTAACTTTTTTCTATTCATTTCAATTTTTATAAAATTAATTTGAATTTTTTGTCAATTTTTTTATTTTAGATTTTTTGAAAATGGTGGTGATACCTAACTGACAAATGTAAAAAAAAACCGTTGAGGAAAATTTGATTTTTCTCAAAAATGATCCACAGGACCTTGATGAAATTTTTTGTGTGTGCCGCTTGGTATAGTTTCACTATATAATACATAACAATTTTGAACTTGGCAATTATAAATAGTTTTTCCCATAGAACAGGGCTCTCATCGCGTAAGACGATGATCGTCTGACGACGTCGTTTAGACGATCGTATTGCTTCATTTAATTCAAAAATTCATGAATCGTTTGAACGACGCGACGTCGCTTGACGATTCAATTTATGCTTCGTATAGCTTGTGAAACTGTCAAATAGGATCGTTTAAACGATTGCGATTGAACGATTGATATTTTACAATCGTTTCATACTCTTTCCTTGGATTTTCACAGTTTAAATTCAAAAACTTAAAATATTTGTGCATCATTGCTTTTTTTCGATGCTGATACCTAATTCCTGTGCAATGCAGTTGACCTGATACAAGTGCACCTTTAACACCAAGAACTTTCTTGGCTCTGGTTTGTTTGAAGTTTGTGCATCATATGATGCAAGTTTGAAATAGTTACTCGTTCCACTAATAGTGGTACATTGACAAATGCTTGCCTGAATAGATGGTGTATCATTTTTGCAACGATGCGATCTATACAATAAAGCCCTTCTAAGAAAAAAAGTCTCTGAATCGAGTAAGTAATACTAGGTGTCTCTAATCTTCTTTGTTTACACAATAGCAATAAATAAAAGGACGAGAAAGCCAATATTTGGTCAAAATATATGAACATATTTGATTCATCGAAATTTATTAATGCATCAATGTACATGAATTTTTTTAATCCTTTACGAACAGTTGTTAGCCTACAAACAATCGAGACACTATTCTTAGCCAACAAGTTGCAGTTTGAAGGATGTGCTGGGAACGAGACTGCTCTTTTGGGATATCGTCTTCATCTTTCTGTGGTATTAGACCTCATGTGATAAGGCGTCTTCATGTTCCATATCTGGGCTAAAATTGAGGGTGAGCTACGTTGACTGCTGGACCGTAGCTCTATGCCATCGCTTTATATTTTCAATATTTTAAGGTCAGTTTGCCTATGAGAACTGCAACGGTTCATATTGAATTTAAATTTCAAAATAAACTGACACTTTAAAAACGAAAGCAAATTATTAATTTTCAGCATGTTTTTTGATGTTTATAGTTATTCTCAAACTGTAAACAGAACGACACGACTGAACGACACGATTCTGATATTATACGAAGTGAAATTTTGACGACGTCGTTTACTACAATCGTTTGAACGACGATCGTTCTCAAAATTACGCGATGAGAGTCCAGTATTTTTGATTTTGAATTTTCTCATTATCGACTGAATAAAATAAAAAAAAATGTTACTTATGTCGAATTCCTTACAACCAAATAATCGATTTTTTTCTAAACAGAATCGATTTTTTTCTAAACAAAATCGATTTTATTCTGTCAAAACAAATCTTGCATTTTCAGCAAGATTTCAAATCGATTTCACACACACTAACAAGATTTGACATTTCTCTGGAGTTGAAAGTATTTTGCGGCGGGTTTAACAAATGTTCTAAAGTGTTCGTCGGTCATTTAAATAGATTAAAAGCAAATAAATCATTAAAATTAATTTTAATTCATCAAAAAATAGTGAATGGTCAGTTAGAAGTTATAAAAATATCAACTAACTTCGATTCAAAGTGCCCAAAGTCAATTAAAGATATAAATCGCGCGCTCGCCGATGTGTTTCTCGAATGATGTGTTTCTTGGATGAATTTGGGTTGTTTTTTTTACTTTAATGGCCACATAACTATTTTCTGTTTATTTTTGCAACTTTTCTTGGAAATGTATATGTTTTTAATCTAACAAAATGACGCGAAAAACTGAATGCACTTTGGAATATTTGTTACAAATTTGTATGCGCATAGTTTGTTTACTTTTTTGCTTCAAAGCTACTGTCAAATGACACACACACAATCCCACACGAAAAATTTGATTTTTTGTGTGTTCCTTACAACCAACAAAAAAAATCGATTTGAAATTGTTGTAAGGAATTCGACATTACATTTTCAAAGAAGTATTTTATATTTTTTTGAAAATTAATTGATATTCGCTCCCAGATGACAGCAAAGAGTTTTTCAATTAATATGTTTTAGGAGCAAAATCAAACTAAGCTTAGACTAGGCCGTAGACAGGGAGGGGGTCATAGAGATTTGACCCCCCATGTATTCTGATTCCCTCAATTCTTGTGAAAAATTAACAAGTTTTGGATCGTGACAACTTAAAGTTTAAAGGCTGAACGCATGATATAGGAAACAAAATGCCATACACAACATGATTCACATACACAGGCTTCTTAAAATTTGGGCGACTCTAACGGTTGTACCATGCACACAGCAAAGAACTTTTTGACAGTGAAACGTCTAAAAACTTACCAAATAGATTCTACCGATGAAGATAAACTTTTAGGGTTGAAATGTCAGTTCATCGACAAATTTAGAATAACACAGAGCAAGTTATCATATGGGAAGAATAGGAGTGAGTTTTGCGCAAAATATTGAATGTTTGACGATTGAGAATAGTTATCAGTTCCCATGCAAAAGAAAAATCAAATTTTTCAAAATAATTTTCCACCTATTCTTTGCTTAATTTTGTATAATATTTTAGGCGCAAAATGTTTGTCTTTGCCTAAGCCACCCATTGAGTCATTATTTAACCCCTTATTAATTAATTATAGGTCTAAAAATGGAAAACATTAAATTTTGGATACAAAAACAATTTTCATGCAAATATTGCTGTGAGGTGTTTGGTTTCTGTTTGAAAGTGTAAATATTTTGTATTCACCACACTTTATCTCGTGCGAAACAATTGCCCAATTGTTTTGTAGTTCTATGAAATCAGCAATTGATCCTTTTTGCATGAAACTGTAAACCAATCATGCAAAAAAGTAATTTTGTAATTCACCTCAGTAATTTTTGACATGCGAAAATACTTGTATAGATTTTCACATGGGAACTGTAAACTAGGCTTTATAACGACGAATTTATTTTCGCGCGAAAAAAATTCACCTTATTTTAAGTAAATGTCACTGACATTTTTTTGCCAAAAAGAAAAGTTTGTTTGGAATTTGTATTTTGCTTTAATATAAGGAAATCGTTTACAGCATGGACATTTTTTTCTTAGAGTATACAATGTTTTTTTTCACCACCAAGCTAATTTGTATTCAAAAGAACAGTATACTTACCTAAAATCGTGTAAAGTGGTAAAAGTAAAGATCCCTCTAGCCTTACTCACCTGTGTAATGGTAGCATAAGTTATAGTTGGACATGAACAAGTGCAACCTAGAATAAACTAAAAGTAAAGGACTATTTTACTCTTAGTTCTGGTTTTAACTTACTGCCTGAACAGAATGCAAGACGCAGCTGGAATAGATGTCAGAAATGCTGCAGTAAAAGTTAAAAATTGTTCAACTCTTGCAGCTCCGGCTGCAGCATTTTTGACATCTATTCCAGCTCCGTCTTGCATTCTGTTCAGGCAGTTAGTCGTCACTTCAATTTTTTCTAAACGTCTCTCAGGATATCATCGGTGACACCCGATGCATTTAAGAATGTCCCAGTTCAGTTTCAGTTTATTAGTAAAATTTATTTGGTAACTGATGACAAAACCATTTATTATTCTTTCAGTAAGTATAAACGTGATAAATACCTTATTGATTCATGAGATCAATATGGTTAAGTTGGTTACGTTGGTTGAATGCTTTTTTCGCTGTTACACCTTTGCACAGGACCCTCGATCTGCACTGGAACGCTTTAATTAAATTTTCAAAACTTTATATACCAACCGAATTATGGGTCTTTTTATGGGTTTTCGCAATGAAATTATATATTCATGCAACACTCCTTTGTAGCGTTCGTTGTGCTACTGCTGGTTAATAATAATTGCTTTTTTTACTTTTTCCTTTGACAGGGAAATTGGTGGAAAATTATTGCATTCATATTCCGTGACATGCGATATAAAAATTAAATAACTTCTTTGCGTGTAAAGCATGTTTTCATTTTTATTTTTTTTTTTTTTTTGGTTCCTTTGGATTTTCCTTGTAAGAAAATTCTCCTTATTTCATCGGGTTAATAGTGAAAACACACACTCAAAATTACTAAAGTTAGAAAATTTTCTTAAGATAAGAATCTAATTTGGTCATTGTAAGAAGGGTTTTCCTTTGGGTAAAAAAAAATCCTTCTTTATTTTTATCTTGGGATATGTACCTAGTTTTCGTTTTTTGTTGCTCGTGTATACTTTTTTTTATCCTCAATTTTGTAGTTCCCAAAGCAAAGGTAAATGAAAATTAATTTAGTTGAGTCGTTGTTTTTTTTTGTATTTGTAAATTTTCAATGAGGTAAATGTACGCAGGACATATTTCTTCACTTAGATTTTTTCTTTGTTGTTGGGAAATTGAGATTAATATTTTGTAATATAATATAAAAACAGTTTATGCAGACAAAAAACTTTCAATTAACGGGTAATTTCACGTTAAATTACTACCATAAATGGATATATAGGTTTTCATTCGCAACTACTTTTTTGTTTTCAATTTTTAGCTGTAAATTGTTCTTTATTATTTTTTTTTTTTATTTCAATGATTTTAAGATAGTCGGGTCTAGAAAAATGTATGTCTGAATAAATGGGACGTGACTGGAAATTCGGGTCAAATTATCAAGAGCCAACTTGATCTTGTAATGGTGAAGGCCAAGAACTTTATCCAAAATTTACCACAAAGTGTATACTGACAGGTTCCCAATACGTGTTAACGAAGTGAAATCTACTTATTTGGATCATTTTAAATGAAAGCACCTACGGTTGCCATATTTTCGATACTTTGACCGTTGCTTTATCTGGCCCACAAACATTCAATAGTATTCCGTCAAATCCAGCTGCTTCGTTGTTTTTGGAAGAGCTATCGAAGATTGGATTTCCAGTACTTTAGGGGGTTCAATGTCAATATCCCTATAAGATCTTCTCAACGGAATCCTCACTAAGCAAGTCACAAAAGTGATCCTTTCACCTGCGAAACTGATCCTCAAGTGTGCCATCCACATCCCCTACAGGATTATTGTTGTTGTTTTTTCCTGACAACTTCTTTGGATATTCCCTCATATCTCCTCTTCTTGCAGCGTTTTCTGCATTTTCTGGTCGCCCTACACGTTAGCGTTACCCACTCTCTATAACGGGGAGGTGTGCATAGATATTTTCCTTTCATTGAGCTTAGTCCGCTTTCACACGAAGAGAGATTTTTTTGACTGCTGGAGATTTTTTTGACGTTTTTTTTAATCTCATTAAAAATCTCTTGTACTTTTCACACGAAGAAAAAGTCTCCAAGCAATTTTTAAAATTTCGTTTGAAAGTTTATTGGTTGAACACACCTTTTTTTATAATTAACGTGCACTCAAGGGGTTATGACTACCCTTAACATGTTAAAAACAGTGCGAGTGTTAAGAAAGTAGGATAGGGTTTAAAAGGAGAATGCACATATGTTTTGAATTTCTGAATATCACAATAGGTAGGAAAAATAGAGTAGGGTAAAACATTCCACATTCGTGTTTTGCGGCTGAAGAAAGAATCTCTGTTCTTGACGGTACGCCCGAAATTGGGCTCAAGGGTAAACTGATGTACATTCCTAGAAGTACGAGTATTACGGCGGAATTGTTTAAGGGGGGGAATGCAACTGGCTATTTCACTAGAACATTGTTTGTAAAAATAGCGAAAAAATAAAGACAGACACGAAACATTGCGGTGGTGTTCGAGAGATGCAAATGTTTCCGATATAGCTCTATATATTTTGAATTCTATCCAAGAGATTTAAATGGGTTTTTGGAGTACCCGCCTAAATATGGGAGTTGTACTTTGCTTTGGACGAATGAAGGCTTTATAGATTACAGCCAGATCAGAAGGAGAGAAGAATTTCTTGTATCTTCAAAGAAAACCAAGACATTTCGCAGCATTTTTAGCAACTTCGAATATGTGATCAATCCACAGAAGGTGGTCTGTGATGCACATACCCAGAATTGAAAGCTGTTCGGTTTCCTCGTTGCAAGCGCCACTCATGGATAGTGTCATAGGAGGTGGATTTCGCTTTAACGACAGAAGACAGCGTTGAGTTTTCGAAGCATTTAATTCTACATGGTATTTTATTCCCCATTGCACAATGCTGTCAAGATCCGAATTTAATGAGCTTATCATACTGCCGTTCAAGTTCCTGTTCCACATCCGAAGAACAAGGAAGTGAATCTTGAAACGAATATAAGAAGCTGAGAGTTCTGTCATCAGCAAAACAGTTTAATGGATTGGAAGTTTCAGACAAAAGATTATTTATGAAAATAGTGAAGAGAGTCGGAGAAATAACGGAGCCCTGGGGCACACCAGCATTTATTTTATGAATATCAGACTTGTAACCATCCAATACAACTTGTATTGAACGGTCCGAAAGGTAATTTCCAATCCAACGAAGAAAAGATTCATCGATACCAAATGCACGCATTTTCGATAAGAGAGCTTGATGCCAAACTCTATCAAACGCTTTTGAAATCAAGCGCACTAATCTTACTTTCTCCAAAACGATGTAAAGATTTGATCCACTGTTCGGTGAGATATACCATCAGATCACCAGTGGACCTATTGCTACGAAAGCCATACTGCCGGTCATTAAGAAGCTTTCGCTCTTCAAGATATTTCTTGAGCTGATAATTAATCAGCGTTTCCATGACGTTGGAAAGAAGAGAGGTAAGTGCAATTGGACGATAATTGAAGGGAGAGAAAGATACGCCTTTTTTAGGTACAGGCTGGACAAATGCAGTTTTCCATCCACTCGGAAAGAGACCTGTAGAGTAGGATAGATGGAAAAGCTTACGCAGAGGTTTTGCCAGCGTTGAAGAATTCCTCTTCAGATCAATGTGAGGGATACTATCCGGACCAGTGGATTTGTGTATATCAAGATCTTTCAGGACTCTTGCAACTGCACGAGTGTGAAAAAAGATTCGTTCCATGAAATCGTTGGCGCTCTCAAGTAAAGGAGGAGTCATAACACTCTATGGCAGCGTCGAATTAACAGCAAACCTTTACCTTTACCTAGGTGTGCAAGGAAATGTCAAAAAAATCTCTTCAAATCCTCGACCGGGAAGATTTTGTTCACCACTCTTTCCTCCTGGCCTTTTCGCCTAGGAACTGAAAGTTGCTGGCAATTCAGTCTCCTCGTATGAAAGGGGAGTTAGGGCCGTAGCGGCGTCCTAGCACTCTCCAGTACTTTAGAGAGAATATCGTATATCGATAGTAATTTTAAAATGTATGTAAGCCTGAGAATATACAAATTTTGGCGGTGCTTATTGAAAACCTCCTTCAAACTTAAGAATATTTACTAACGATTTTATAACCAGTAGGTTCATATGTGCGATGCCATATTTAGATCTCGATTCTATCGATGTGATGGCTTATGTCAAAAGTTCTTGTGGGTTTGAATCTTTGTAAGGTTTGCTGTGATTCGGTAATATTTTTGGTTTTCTTGAACTATATTCACAAGAAAATCACCACATCTTTCTCTTTCTTATAATTCAATTATCATTTTTTATTGTATGTGTATCAGAAATTACGCCAAGAAATTAATTTTTTTTTGTTAAATTTTTTAAGAGAGTTTTATTTAAAATTGAAGATTGAAAAATAATAAATTATATTCAGTTATCTCTATAACATTTATGGAGTTGTAATATTTATCACATCAGAAGAATTCAATGTCACAAATACTAACACAAAAACAATACTTGCTTAAAAGCCCAGCCAAATTGCCAGACCACAAATTTTACATTGTGACCAAATTGGAAAGAAATCACTTTTTCGTTTTTCTTTTTTAAACCTCATAAGTTGTGAGATTGCACCCCAAATACAAAAACCTCAAAAAATAAATTTAACCTTACCTTGAAAGGTTCTTATTTAACTCGTGTCCTTGGGTTGCCAAAATCACGGTGTTATAATTACATAAACAAAGTCATTCATTACGATAAGTATAATTTGCGTCACCTTAACATCAGTAAGATTTACGCAATAAAACCATTCTGCATAGAGCAACCGAGACTTAAGAGAAAATGAGATTTTTTATTATGATGAATGTGCCACTACATTGTATGTTGGTACTCAGGGTCAATTATGAACCACAGCCGCAGAGTTAATTTTACTTCAATTGCACATGGGAATAATAACGCTACAATGAAAGGAATATATCCTATCATAGGTTCAAAAATAGCATGGTACTGAGAGTAATCATGGTAATTAAAAAAGATTCTTTGTTAAATTTTATTGAAATCGCTTAACGTGAACACCTGCCACCCATAACTTTAAATTTCGCATACAAAACGCGCACTCATTTTTCAGAATCTTTTATTCATTTCGATAAAGGTGTATAAAATTATGGAAAAACTTTAAACATGAAACTCATAATTTATTAGGTACTATAAATAATATTTAGCTCGCTCATCATCATCGTGTCCTGTAACCCCGGCTGGGGCATAGGGCGTCAACAAAACGTCTCCATCCTTCACGGTCTGCTGCAACGTCTTTCTCTGGGATTCTGCTTCCACTAAGACAGTTGATTTCCATGTTGTTCTTGGTCTTCCAACCCGCCGTGCACTCGCTCGTGTTAGCTCGCTAGAAATATAAATCAATGCACAGAAACAACTATAGTTTCAAAATAGCTTTATATGGCCTTTAGTCACAAATATATATAACAATAAATATCAATATTCTTCATATTTAAAATTTTGTAACAACTCGCTCTCACCGAAAATACATTTCTTTCGTATAAGGAAATCAAGTTCAAGTGCTGGGTGGCCCATGTTAATGATTTCAAAAAATTGTATAACGGTGGTTTTAAGGGCCGATTTTGAATGCGAACCGCACCTAAACGTCAATTTTTTTTCTGCATTTCTTTTGACATTTCTCAATTTTAGACTAACTCAATAAGCCTCTTGACCATTTCAAGCGCCGTCAATGGTCAAAATGGTGGCAAGAAATGGCAACAGTGGATGATCAATTTTCGAAGAAAATCATCTTCAGTGATGAGGCAAATTTTCACCTCAGTCAATAAGCAGAACTGCCACATTTGGGCGAATGATAATCCAAGAGTGACTGTCGAAAAACCAATGCACCCACAAAGAGTGACTGCTTGGAGCGGATTATGGGCTGGCGGCATCATCGAGCCGTATTTTTTCCAAAATGAGGCCGGTCAGGCAGTTATTGTGAATGGTGTTCGCTATCGTGAGATGATAACGAACTTTTAATGGCCCGAATTGGAAGATATGGATGTGGACGATATTTGGTTTCAACAGGACGGTGCCACTTTCCACACAGCTAACGAAAGAATGGCTCTTTTGCGCAGCCCCGGATCTACGATTTTTCCGAACCGGGGCAAAACTTGGTTTTGGCACCCTTGCCGTTTTTGATAAAAATAAAAAAAAACACATATCAGTTTGGTTGGATTTTTTGTCACTGGGAGAATAAAACTTTTTAATGGATGTGCAGCCCATACCTATTCAGCAACTTATTACTATAGATAAGAAAATTAACAATGCCTAAACAAAGACGAGACACAACCAAGGAAGGCAGAACGATAAAATATGATTCGTTCTCTCGTGAACAATTCAAAAGAATTTTGTTTTCGATTCGATCACGAATCTTATTTTTTGGTTCCTAATAAAATTCGTTTTCATTCGAATCAAATCTGCAAGGATCTGTAAAATATGGTTCGTTCCCGAACTTATTAGGGGAATTACTGACGATCCATTCCCTGAACTGAACAAATAAAAATGTAAATTTACGACAGGACAAAATTTCGAAAAGCCAAAGTTACGCAAGATAAAGTATCGAAGTACAAAGTTCCGAAAAAAGTTTTTAAATATTTTCAAAATAGGATGTTTCTAAAATATGTCAACATTTTGCAACTTCGTTCTTTCTTGAGATATTGTAATGAAATTTACTCAGGTGATAGCTGATACAGAATTGTAACGGAAAAAATATTTCACAACAGTATCTTTAAAAAAATGTAAGCATATTATAACTTCGTTGATCTTGAACGATTTCTATGAAATTGACACACACAATTTCAAACCTTAATAGTATGAGAGCTAAGCAACGTCAAAACACAAGTAAGTTTAGATTGGCTGGTTCTTCGATACGCATAAGAGCTGTTTCTGGCTGGTGGGAAATTTTGTGTTATCCGCCATTTTGAAAAAGGGTGTTGAAAAAGGTAAATCCAATTTTCTCGGAGAGTAACATGTTCTCAATTTTGTTTTCCAAAAATTATCGACATCATGAAAAATTGTTGTCGAAAATTGTAAAAATGGCTTTCAGCGTTAACATCACCTTTAGTTCATCGGAACGAAAAAATTTTGTAGAGCACCTTATATCCTACATTTGTGGGTATTTAGATTTTTGGGAATTAAAAAAGATCTAAAATACAGTGTTATAAAGTTGGCAGTATCCAGCAAATAATTCTTTAGGCAAGACTAGGATTTATACGGCCTGGAGCGACGCTTGTTGAAGGACACAGTTCAAATGTTTTATTATTGAAGAAGGGGGATCTATTTCCTACAGTTTAGGGAGGAGAGAAAGTTTTGTAAAAATACACTTACATACAATGCAATAAACTATTGTTAAAAAACATCAGAAAAACTTTTAACAATGTATTAAAGCTCGTCTCTTTTTTTAATTTTAAATGACGGAGAAATACAATTTGATATTCCATTTCCGCATCTCAATTCATTTTATTTCATTAAGCGTCGCAATTCTCAGTTTTTTCAGTCACATAGATTTGCCGCCCTTGTAAGCTGCCGCCCGGAGCACAGGCCCCGGTTTGCCCCCCCATAGATCCGGGGCTGCTTTTGCGCGACAAATTCAGTGGCCGTGTTATCTCACGTGGTGGCGATGTCAATTGGCCGCCAAGATCATGTGATTTGACACCATTGAACTTCTTTCTTTGGGGTTATTTGAAAGAACAGGTGTACGTCGATAAGCCAGAAACAATTCAAGAAATAAATGATGCGATAATTTGGAGATAATTATGCCTCAACGTCATCGAAAATTTGGTATGCCACCGAGGTCGCGGCGGCCATTTGGCTAATATTTTGTTCCATACATAATTGAACCATACCAATATTATCATAATAAAAAGAAATGACAATAATTTCTTAAATAATTTGTGTTTTATTCAAAATCAACATCGGCCCTTAAAATTTAACCACCCTTTAAATAGAATTATGACTGTCAAAACAAATCCGTTATTTCAATAAAATCTAACTTTACGATGATGGAGAAGTTGAACAAAGTGAGTTTCGATATATCGTCGGTTCAAAGGTAAAACTCACTAACTAACATTTACACTTTTAAAGGAAATTAGACTGAAACACACTTTTTGAAGCTGAAAATTCAATTTCCGAAAATTTTTAAATAAATTTCCCGGGTATACCTTTCAATGTATTTATAAAAAACGTGCAAAATGAGGCTTTTTGCATTAAAAAAATGCATTTCATTCTCATTTTCTTGAACATTTTTTCCTGCACTTAGTGAGTTTTACCTTTAAACCGACGATATCGTCCATCGCCTGCAAGTCCGTGCGTCTATATGTCCACTGAAAACATAGTCTAGTCAATAAGGGTTTTCACCTAAAAAAAATCAATAGTTTTGAAACTTGGCACATTTATTAAGAATGGTCTAATGATGAAGGATAAAAAAGTTCCCATGAATGCGAGGCGAGCCCTAGCGGGCGGAACGTGCAACGATTTTATTTTTGTTTGTTTTTCATGTTGTTTATCTCATCAAAATTTTGTATAAAAACAGAAGATAGCTTATTTAATTTTTTACAATATTGATTTTGACCAAATTTTCCATATCTTTTGTATTTAAAATGTTATGTATTTGGCGCCAAAAATTGGAACTTTTCCTAAATTGTCCAAAAAATGCTTCATTTTATACGCTTAATTATGAAATACGGCTCTAGTGCTAGAGTGCTCTAGAGTTCTACAATGCAAGCATCTAAAAATCTTGCAACACCTGTTCATATTTTATAGCCAATCTATACCTACTCATCTTCTACAAGCCCCATTTCAGAAGTCTGAAATTAAGTGAGGGAAAACAGTAAAGTATTTTTTGTTATTTATAATCTAAATAAAGTACGTAGTAAAATTATTTTCTTATATTTACTTATAACAGTTGGTGGGACTGGGGAACTCGAGCGTCAGTCGCGATCTTGGAAAGCGCGTTTTATCAAATATCTCGAGAGCGTGCATTGTATACGAATATATTAGTAAAATAGCTTGGAGCCAATATTCCATATTCTTTTATTTGATTTTTTAAATCAAGTTGTTATCCTGAAAAGTAACTGCGGAATTAAATTTTAAGGTCAATATTTTTGAAGAAAATTGAGACTTTTGTTGTTCATTGTTCTTAAAAATATATTGACTTTAAAATTGTATATCTCAAAAGATTTTCACAACAACAACTTGATTTGAAAAGTCAATAAGAGAATGGAATATTAGCTCTCAAAAAAATTAACTGTTTTGTTTGTATGATGCACGGTTAACGAGATATTTGATAAAGCGCGTTGTCCAAGATGGCGGCTGATGCTCGCATCTCCCCGTCCCGCCAAATTGGATTTACATTAGTGGGACACCCCTGAACATATTCCATCAAGAAAATCAGTTCAGTAATTATTTGCAGAAAAAAAGGACCCGGCTCTTAGCCTATTATTTCAATACATTAAAGCTACCCCTCAAAATTTCAATAAAATCTGTTCAGCTATTTGAGCGTGATTGACTAACAAAACATCCAAAACAAACAAACTTTCACATTTATAATATTAGTAAGATTTGATCAATAGTCGAAGCCATATTTATTGTATACTAAAAATGGTTTCAATACGTCATACAAACAACAGCTTTAAACGAAAAATACTTCAACGTGGGATGAGACTACTCGTAACGCACTCAATAGATAGATTGCTTTCTAATTTATTTTTATATCACAATTTTTCTCATTATACCGTTAATGAATAATTAATTTCCTTGGTGATTCACACCTCACGTTTTGTTTACCATAGAACCAAACCGTATACAAGGACACTTTATCACACAAAAATTATAACACCATATAGGAAAATGATACAATTAATATTACCATTCAGAATATTAAATGATTTATGAACAAGATGCTTTAATATAAGTTGAAAGGAGCTACTTTTCTTAGAAATAGGTTTACGTAGGTAGACTTATTTGATACTTTTATTATTATATGTAGGTGAGATAGGTACCTTTAATAAATACGCAATAAGAAAATCAAGAGTTAAACCAATCTTAGGACTTAGATACCTAACTTATATATTGATAAGTTATTAATTTATATTAATACAAAATATTTTGTTTTTTATTTACAGATATAATAATATATACCTACTTCAAATAACCTACTAGAAAGGCAATAAGAAGGTCTACAAATCAAATTCATTGAAGCGGCCGAAATTGCAAAAGCAAACAAAAATATTATTTCGTCGTTTCATTTCGTTTTTATCTCAAAAAATATATTTTAACAAAATGAGTGAGCAATTTAGTAAACGTTTTTCCATTGCTTATCATCCTACACCCGTTAGAAACTTCGATAAGACATAAAGTTGAAAAAAAAAGATCCCGCAAAAAATAACATGGAAGAGGATACGTAAATGAAATATTTAAGAAGATAAGAAAATTAAAAAACAAGACCCCAACAGCAACTCACAATATCCGAAGTAGCATCAAAAGTAGTCATTTTCGCGCGTGGTGAAGTATACATTTAATAAAAGAAAACCGAACCACAGAAGATATCGAAAAGCAGCAACACAGACCGGATAGAGACAGTAAGTTTGAAAACCAATAAGGATTATAATACGCAGCTACATATATGTACCTATACAGATACATATTGATAACCATATCCTTAAAGGAATTCTCAATTTGTGTGGGTGAGAAAAAGAAAATACGAAAAATATAAACAAGATATCTTGGGAATAAGCTTATTTGCCTCAAGCAATTTGGAAGCTCCAACAAAAAAAAAAGCCCCACCATTCGCAATAAACCGAACATCACCCGAGCTCAAAGTTTCATTATTTGTATAAATTTTTTTTTTTGTTTCTCGGAGCTAAAACATTTCATCTCCTTGGCTATCAAACAACCATCTAAGCATAAACGTAGAATATCCAGTCTGGCAAAAGGATAAAGGAAATCGTTACATAAATAAAGTAGGGATATACAACAAAGGCAGTATTGAACAATCAAGAATAAAATTCTACAGAAACTCTCCAAAGATTATTCACTTCACACATGGGATAGTGTGAATCATTTCATTCTCTAACTGGGAATTCAAAATAGTAAACAAAAACACAGAAATACAAAGCTAAATAAACCACGCGAAATTGCAAGGACAAACAGAAATGTATCAACAGCAATAAAGCAAATATTAAATAAATAGGATAACCCAGCAACATCGACAGAATCCCTTTATGTTATACCAATCATCATCCTGATCGTATGGACTTCGGGTTGAAAATTGAAAATGTCTTAGTTTTTTATTCGAAATAAAGGTAAACAAAATAAAGCATACACAAAAACAAGAAGAAACTTTTCAATTCAGTCTGGATCTGTAAAAATTTCATATCGTTCTATTATTGAGAGAAGTTGGTAAAAGGACGACTTTATTATACAATACTATGGCAGCTCGATTGGCTAATAACGATCTAAAAACTTGTTATCATCATCAACGCCAGGAACAGCAGCAGGAGAAAATACGGAGTCAGGCACAACAATATCAGCTGCATCAGGAAACAACAACAAGCCAGGACCAGGATATACAAGAAAAAATGTGGTGGAGGAGGAAGACAGCTATTCAATCAAGAAAGTGGAAGAAGACGAGAAATGTAGAAAATATTATATTGCCAACAAATTCAGCTATGTTGACTATATTGACGTTGATAATAGTTGTGATTTCAGGAAATACTGGTAAGTAATTTATTCTATTTTATAAAATTTTAAGAATAAACCTCTATCTACCTGAACCCATAGATTTTAAATATTATATTCTTTACCTTTTGTATACAAAATATTAATATATACAGAGATTATACCTATAAGAATATAAAACCCACTGCGCTGAGAGAAGAATGTGGTTTAATATTTTATAGGCTACCTATTAGGCCTGCAAAATAATCGATTATTTTTTGGCTTAGCTGAGAAAATAAATTAAACACTTTTGAACCTATATATGTACATACGTATGTGTATCCTACAATATATACGTACGAACATGTACCAAAATTTCTTAATATAAGGATACTAAAATACCTACCTCTTATCCATAACCATCGATGGAGAAGACGATTGGTAAGGGCTGGCTGACCTTAACGCCGGGCTCCTTTTCTCCATCTACACTGTGATGTTTGTGTATTTATGTATTTAACTGCAGTATTTTATTTCAATTTCAACATTTTCGAATAATTTTGATTTCAGATGTTTATTCATTCATGGGTGAGCCAAATTGTTTTTATTGGTATCTTTTTACTTGTTTTATTTTGCAATGGTGTAGATAAATTGAAGTATGTCTGGAGTTTCTTTTTTCGATTTATAAGAAATCTAAAAAAAATGTCCTCGACTTTGCAACTGTACCATGCCAACTGGGGCGCACGTGTTTGAGCTTATATTTCAAATACCTATCATTGAGTTTAAAAGATTTTTATAAGTAAAGTATACTAACATAACATACGACAAGAAGCTAGACCAAGGCACTAACTAGAAACTTACAAATTTATTGCTTTATGTAGATGCAAAAGAAATTGTATTATTTATTTGCATCCAGGAACTTTCGCAAAAACCTCCCATGATGCAGTTAAAAATGCTCTTTTAAAAAAGTATGCAGATATCCCCCACCTGATTCTTATACAGATAAATTTGTTATGATGCTGAGAACAAAAATGAAAGAGGAACGCAAAGGGCAACCTGTCCAGAGAATCGTCACAACTTCCAAAAAAGGGAGAGAGTGGTACTGTCATGCTAACTATGGAGTTTTGTACTAAGTAGATTAGCTATACTCAAAAGTTTTTCTTTCGATAGTGATATAGCTTTAACAGCCTCCTTAGGGAAGTCCAAGCAGAACCGTATCTAGGGGTGGAGCAAAGAGGCGCAGTTGCCCCAGGTGCCTTGGCCTGAAAGGCGCCAGTCGTACGGAACGCCACGTCCCGTGAAAGGTGACATGTGTTGAAGGCCGTGACGCGTCCATCTAACTTAAATAATTAAAAAAAAAAAAATTTAAATTGAAAAATTATTATTCCTATAAAATTTTTAAAATATCACCTATCAAAGGTGAAAACAGAGCTTTCACAAAAAAAATTATTTACATACAAAGACATTCAGAGTAACCATATTGATGCGATGAAGTCGTTGCGACGACGACACCCGTACTGACGAGGGAGGTAACCAGCCATTGGACAGCATCATCGCCGTACCGCCGAGAAAGGAATGTCGGCCAGCCTCATTGCCGTACCGCAGAGGGAGGGGAAACACGTTGGACAGCATCACGCCGTACCGCCGAGGAGGAAGGGTGAAGGAGGGAGGGAAGGGAGTTTGGGAAGCGCCCTTTGGTTTCAGGACTCATCTGGAGATGTTATCTCGAGAATCATTGACCCTACTCAGCTTCTACAACTCGCAAAGTTCGACGCTTATTTAGAAGTCAAGTCCAGCTGCTTTTTTGTTTTTGTGAAGAGCTATCGAAGACCGGATTTCGAGTCAATACCCCTATAAGATCTACGCATCTCCTTTAGCTGGGGCACTCAAGCACCCTGCTGAACGGAATCCTCATTAAGCAAGGCACAAAAGTGATCCTTCCATCTGCAAAGCTGGTCCTTAATTGATACCAAAAGTGTGCCATCCAGATCCACTATACGATGATTGGTGTTCCTTTTTTACTTGCGATATAGGTACTATAGGGCAAGTTTTGGATTCGTGCAAAAAAAAATTTCGAGATAACAATCAAACATGACATTACGATGATAGAGAACACGAAAAAAGTGGGTGGCACAATTCTGTCTGTCTGTCTGTCTGTCTGTCTGTCCGTACCTCAACCTACAGCCTAAACCACTGAAGCGATTTTCTTCAAATTTTGAACTTAAGGTTTTTTTGTAACTCTCCAGAGGGGAAATTGAAATTTTTTTTTTAGCTCAAAAAATAACGGTACTTGCCATACAACCGTTAAGGAAAAGCTTATTTATCTCAAAAACGGCTCCAACGATTTTGATAAAAAAAAATCAGTGTATTACTGTAGATATGATGTACCTTTTAGTAGGAAAAAAACTCACCAGAAACATTTATTAATGGTACCTGCCATATAACTGTTTTTTTGATTTTTGGTTTTCTCATTAACCGCTCATCCGATTTCAATAAAAATTTTTTCACAAAAGCTTTGTTAGAATATAAATAATACTGCATACCAAAATTTTTGAAAAAATAAATTTTGGATTTTTAAAAAAAGATTCAAAATTTTTTTTTGAAAATTCAATATTTCAAAAACGGGTTGATGAATTAATTTGAATTTTCAGTTTTAAATGTATATTAATATATACTCAAAATTGGCATACTAATTTTTTTTTTTGAAAATTGTTACAAAAATTTTATATATAAAAAATTAATTTTTAAGAAAACGGCTCCAACGATTTTAAATTTTTTTTTTGCATATATTCATATTTATTCAAGTAATCAAATGGCATACTTTTTTTGAGCTCTAAGTTATTTATCAGACTGTTTATACAATTAATAGAACGATTTAAATGCTTTTTATACTTTTTCTATAATTACTTGAATATTTTTTAAAGTTCTTAAGTCCCACACAACTTGAACATAAGAGCAAGTACGTGCGATCCAGTCGTGCATTTTATTTTCCTAACAACTTCTTTTAATATTTGGTACAATTCCCTCATAGCCTATCTCCTCTTCTAGAAACGTTTTCCCCATTTTTCGCGAGACCGTCTAATCTCACCCTCCAGTCTTATGCGCTAGGCGATACTCGCCTCGCAATGCAGTTGAGCATCTGCTTCGGCATTTATTTGCATTTTCAACTATTTGCAAAGATCAATCTTATCCCAGCTGTCTTGGAATATCCAAGAGTTTCTAACTCTCGTCTGCTTGGGTACAGTTTCGGATCCAGCCTCTATAAAAACAATTTTTGTATCACAATTGACATCTTATCAAATATTGAATGCTGAATTCCATTTAATGACGAAGCTCTGTCGTTAAGGTTGGTGACATAGTTACGACATATGTTGGGATCACTTAACGCATTCGTATTGAACTTCGAACTCCTTGCTGCACCCTGTGATTGTTGTTTAACAGCTGGGGTTCGTTGCTTGATACTCTTGAGAGCCAAATGGTGGTCGCTTCCCATGTCAGCATTTCTTATACTTCGAACATCGCACATTGACTTCCTCCATCGCTGCTGAATCATGATATGGGCAATTCGGTTTTCAGTTTGACCATCCAGATGTACCCAGGTGATTTTGTAATAAGTTTTATGTTTGAACACAATCCCACCCAGTACAAAACAATTAGCATTACAAAAATCGACCAGCAAATCCCCATTTTCATTCCGTGACCTAATGTCATTTTTTCCCAGATTAATCAAGTTTTATTTATAATATTTTGCCCTTGGGTTCATTATTTAAGGATATTTCCTTATTTTATTTTTTGATTTTACTAAGCTTCGACTTTAATTTATGTTGTATCTTGTTTGTGTGTTGTTTAATTTTTGTAGTTTCCCATTCTTTTAGCTTGAGGTACCTATCTACTTTTTGTTGCATGGATTTCTTCTTGGTCAAGTTTTTTTTCACCCCCTGCGGGTAAGGGGCAAGAATATACCCGAGGTAGGCATGCCTGTCGTAAGAGGCGACTAAAATCCAAACTCCGTATACTGAGATTGATGTATACATAACTATGCAATGAGCAAAACAATAAGATATAGTACCCCAGGTGGCAGTCCAGGTTCACTGGAAAATCCACCCTCTTCGGAGGTCGGCTCTATGGATTCTGGGGAGAGCCAATTATTGCATTTAATAAATCCCTTCCTTAAAAGTGCAAGGGTATCTCGATCACCACCATCTAAATCGAGTATAAAACCATCCAAATTCGGGCAAAAGAGTCCACCCGTCACGCCAGCGCGCGCCAAAAAAGACTCCGATAAAACAGAAAATCTTGAAAAAGATAATAACGAACTTCGACGAAGACTTGATGAAGTAATGGAACTTTATCAAGAGCTAAAGAAAGAAGTCGATCTTCTTCGAAAAGAAAATGAGATGTTGAAAGGCAAAAATTCTCAAATAAACTCCAAAGTTAGCTTGCCAGAAGTCAATAATTCTAGATATGAAACAGACGAAGAAGAGCTAGCACGTGAAACGGAAAAGTCCTCAAAGAAAAGATTAAGTAAAAAGCGTAAAGCTGGCTCTTCACCTGAGGCAGCCTCGTCTTTTGAAATAATAGTTTCACCAAAACATGCGACAGTAAAAGAAAAACCTGTTAAGGAACGGCCCCCGCCACCGATAAATGTTATCGGTATTGAGGAGTATAACAAGTTGCAAACCATATTAAAGGCATTACTACCATCGGCTTTTAAAGTTATTTCGCTCAATAACAACAAATGGAAAGTATGTGTGAAAGACCCCGAAAGTTATCGCCTTCTGTCGCGAAAACTAAACGAAGAAAAAGTAGAGTGGTATACCTTTGAAAATAAGTCGGAAAGACCCTTACGTGTTGTGGCGAGAGGCTTACACGCATCATGTTCAAAAGACGATATCATTAGTGATCTAAAAGAGCGCAACTTCAAAATCTTAGATGCAATTAACATCGTCAAAAGAGAGAAACAGACAAAAGAGAGTGAAACAAAAGTGGTACAGCGTGGTCTTCCACTATTTATACTTTCGTTCGATAAGACTGAAAAACTAGATGAAATTTATAAAATCAAAACAATTCTAAACATCGTAGTTAAGATCGAACCTCTAAGAAAGAGCACAAGGTTAGTCCCTCAGTGTAAACGCTGTCAAGAATTCAATCACACCCAAACTTATTGCAAAAAAGAGCCAAGGTGTGTAAAATGCGCCGGAAAGCATTTAACCGTTGACTGCATCGGAAAAAATGAAAGTTCACCGACGTGCATTAATTGTAATGGAAATCACCCGGCAAACTATAGAGGCTGCGAAGTAGCTAAAGAATTACAAAAGCGGCGATCAAAATCAGCCAAAACACAAAGAAACCCACAAAGGCAAATAGAAACCGTAGTTCCCAAGACTTCCAAATCTAATAAAGCTCCAAAACCTATTATCCGTAAGGAAAAGAAAACAGTGTCAATACCTTCGGAGAATATATCAAAGCAAGGAAATGCAGAAACATATGCCCAAATAGCGGCTAAAAAAATACCCGTAAACAACGACACTGAAACCGACCCGGTTTCAAAAGTATTTTCAATAATTCTGTCAAAACTTGAGGAACAATGTGACACAAATAAACTTATCTTTGATAGGTTAAGTAAGCTCGAAAATAGTTTTCGACCCAAATCTCTCTCAAAAAATTTATGATGGAAAAGTTTAAAATTCTTACGTGGAATGCCAACGGATTATGGCAAAAACTTGGAGAATTAGAGACGTATATGCAGGAAAATGATATCGACATATGTTTGATATCAGAAACGCATGCCAAAAATGAATCAAATCTTAAAATCCACGGGTTTCTTGACTACCACGCTGTTCATCCTTCAAATAAAGCAAGGGGTGGATCATCGTTATATATAAAAGAGTGCATTGAACACTCGATAGGCCTGAAAATAGAGGTAGAATCGATGCAATTGAGTAGTGTTCAGGTTAGAACTAAAAACATTCTTCTCAATATCTCTTCGATATATTGCCCTCCACGTTGCAAAATAGATAAGAGTGAATTTACGACATTGATAAAATCGCTAAGCCCAAACTTAATTGTTGGTGGCGATTTTAATGCAAAGCACACCTTTTGGGCTTCAAGATGCATATCTCAAAAGGGTCGAATGCTATATGAGGCAGGAATGGAAAATAATTGCGATTTTCATTCGACCGGAAAGCCAACTTACTGGCCAACTGATCCGTCAAAAATACCTGACTTAATCGATTTGTTTATGGTAAAAGGAATACCCTCTAACCGTATTGAAATCTCAGAAGGCCATGATCTCTTCTCAGATCATTCTGCAGTCATACTCACTATGAGCGAAAGCCTTGTCAAAATTGAAAAACCACCCAGGTTAACAAACGGTAAAACTAACTGGGAAGGATTTAAGAAAGATATCGAGGACAACGTTGAATTGAGGGTATCATTACAAACGCCTCTTGAGCTTGAAGATGCAGTAGATGCCTTTGTTGATATAATACAAAAGGCAGCGTGGAATAACACACCTTATCAAAGGGTTACCCCTAGCTATAAAGATATAAAATATCCGCAGGAAATAAAAGACTTAATAAAAGATAAACGAAAAGCACGTAAGAAATGGCAGCGAACCCGTGCTCCTCAACACAAAGCTCATTTAAATCGCTTGTGTAATGTGCTAAAAACAGCGATATCAGATTTCAAAAACCGTGAAGTTGAAAATTACCTTGAAAGCTTGTCAGCTGGGAAAGAATCCAACTACTCACTTTGGAAAGCTATAAAAACAACGAAAAAACCAAAGCTTCCAGTACCCCCGATTAAGAAAAGCCAAAACGAATGGGCTTAAAGTGACAAAGAGAAAGCGGCAGTATTCGCCGATTACCTGGAAGAAACATTTAAACCTTCCGATGGGCAAGCACTCAATGAAAATATTAATATGAGTTTTAGCTCAAGTGAAAATTACAGAACCAGAAATGCTACGCTTGCTGAATTGAACAGAGAAATAAAGAAGCTTAAGTCTAATAAAGCTCCGGGGTATGACTTAATAACAGCGGAAATATTAAAAATGCTTCCTAATAAAGGATTAATTAACCTCCTTTATATAATAAATGCCGCTCTAAGGAAAGTTGCGGAAGTCATAATGGTTTTGAAACCTGGTAAACCATCTCACGAAAAGAATTCTTACAGACCGATTTCGCTTCTTCCAATAATATCGAAAGTTTTTGAAAGAATACTACTCCTGCGCCTGCAGCCTATAATAGAAGAGAAACGATTAATACCTGAACATCAGTTCGGATTTAGAAGCAAGCATTCAACAATTGATCAAGTGCATAGAATAACTGACGTAATTGAGAGAGCTCTTGAAGAAAAGAAAATCTGTTCGACGGTCTTTTTGGATGTGTCGCAAGCGTTTGACAAGGTGTGGCACGAAGGCCTCAAATTCAAATTACGACAAGTTCTGCCTGAAGGACTTTATAAAATTCTTAACGAATATCTAGAAAACAGACTTTTTCGTGTAAGACACGGAAATGAATATTCTAATTTCAAAGAAATAGTGGCTGGGGTACCACAAGGTAGTGTTTTAGGTCCAGTTCTGTACCTTCTATTTACACGTGATATACCTCAAACAGAAGACACTTTCGTAGCAACGTTTGCTGATGATACTGCAATACTAGCAGTAGGCAAAACGATTAACGAAGCTACGATTAAATTACAAAATGCTCTTAATAATGTTAATGAGTGGACAAAAACATGGCGAATAGCGCTCAATGAACAAAAGTCAGTCCACGTGGACTTTACGTATAAAAAAATAAATAGATTGCCCGTCTTTCTTAATACCGGTCGTGTACCATTTGCGAATGAAGCAAAATATCTGGGAATGACTCTAGACGCGAAATTAAAATGGAAACCGCACGTAAAAAAGAAATGCGAAGAATTAAAAAGTAAATTAAGAGATATGAACTGGCTACTCGGTAAATATTCCAAGCTTAGTATTGATAATAAGTTGATTTTATACAGGCAGGTACTTAAACCTGTCTGGACTTACGGTATACAACTCTGGGGTTGTACCTGCGATACAAATTTAAATAAATTACAAACGTTTGAAAATAAATTGCTTAGGTCATTTGTAAATGCACCATGTTATATAAGAAACGAAGATCTTCACAGGGATCTCGGGATTCCTACGGTTCGAGATGAAATTAAGAGTTTCGCGCGAAAACATAGAAATCGGCTATTAGATCACGCTAATCCAACGATTATTGACATTCTTGACGAGTCGAATTTAGTACGCCGTCTGCAAAGAACAAAACCTTCCGACTTGGTGCGGTGAACACAAAACCGCTTTAAAATCGCGGAATAAGCAGAAACTTTCACCGGAAAGTTACCTGCAACACGTTACTTAACTTCGTTAAAAATAAATTGCTAGATAAGTTTCAACTTAGTTGCAATCGGGAAGTGGAGGTGGTTTTAGTGTAGTAAGAATCTCACACTTCTATGAGCACGCGTTTTCCGGTCCTCATAGAGCCTGATGCAGGTTTTGCGCCTACCCACGGTCAAAAAAAAAAAAAAAAAAAAAAAAAAAAAAAAAAAAAAAAAAAAAAAAAAAAGTTTTTTTTCGTGTTTGTATATGGTGTGGTCTTGGCTAAGCATCCGAGTCAAGATTAATTATGTTATTACAATTTTAATTAAATATATATAGTAAGAACTATTTAACGAAATCTTACCCCTTCTGTTATAAAACTTTTCTAATAAAATAATAACTTTGAAAATATTGCACATGGTGAACATTTTCTTCGATGGTAACTTGATATGGGAATAACTTTTATCATACGAACTTTCCTCTCCAAAGTTCAAATAATGTTTAAGCTTTCAATTTACCTGGTTATTCATGACCACTACGAATTTATTCTTGAAGAGAGAGAGAAAGGATTAGCACAGAAAAGTAACTGGCTAAGTTTTGGTGGAAACATTTCAATAAAGGGTGGATGTGGTTAAGAAAAAAAAAAAACAATTCGATTATGTAGTTAAAAAAATAATGACATATATTGGACCGAAAAAGAAAAATATAACATTAGGGGTCTCGGAATTTGTTTTTATTTCTTATATTCAGGAATTTGTTTTTATTTCTTATATTCAAAATGGGTATGGTGGATCTTGTAAAGGTTTTAGAAAGACCGAACATTAATTTAAAAATGCTGTATAGGGCTAAGAAAGCAAGCAATTAGAGCTTTCCACTTAGAAAAAATAATCGAAAACATCGAGAAAATCGATCTATCTGTCGGGGGTCCTTAAGGTAAAAAGTTAAGTCATGATATTTTGACAAGTAGATTTTAATGCTATTTTCTTAGCAACAGGTTGCAAAGGCAAAAAAAATCATTATAAGTTACTGTGACCTCATATAATATTGTTTTTTCAGATCGCTTTTTCGAATTGAGGTTTTTTAACCTAAAAACGGCCGCGGGGTCTCAAAATTCCGTTTTGGAAAATGTCCCAGAACAAAAATTTCGTCTTTCTAAACCCTTTACAAAATCCACCATACCCATTTTGAATATAAAAAAAAAAATTCCTATACCCCTAATATGCATGTATGTAAAGGGTGTTTTTTTAAACGTGCGGTTTTCAATCTGGCAATACTTTTTTTAGGGTTGGTCTTTTTGACAGCGGTCACTTGGGATATGCTCAGTTTGGTTTGTTATTTTATAATGAATATATTTACTCCTGCACAGCGTAAGCAAATCGTGCAAATTTATTACCAAAATAATGGTTCGGTTCGCGCATCGCTTGCTAAGTCCAATATTCGGTCGACATAATCGCCCAGCAAAGTCGGTAATTCGAGCAACCATGGATTGGTTTCGCACCGCGTTTATTCTAGTGGATAATGTGCATCCTCAGAGACATGGATAATGTGCATCCTCAGAAACAGTACGCACCGAAGACGCTATTGCTGCTGTGGGAGCAGAGTATCGACGAAGACCCGAATAAGTCCATCCGCTATCTCATCGAAAATTGGTGGTCGAAAATTAGGCATCTCGGCTGGAATTTATTCAAGCCAGCCAAGGCGGCAACTGGCCCGAAATAATTTTTAAACCCAAAAATGCTCAGGCTTTTAAGCTTCCAGTTAGCCGAAGGTCTATGGGTTCAATTTGCAGCCACTGCCACCTTAAAACAGAAGGGTTTTATACGAGGTACTGCCTCTTGCGAGGAACTGACAAATCCTCCAAGAGTATACTTGTCATGAATAAGTGCTTCTCATCTAGCCGTTCGGACTCGGCAAAAAATTGTAGGTCCCCTCCATTCCTACCCACAAAACGCACACAGGACCATCATGGGTCCTGAGGTTATTAAATCAAGATGATGCAATTTTCTTGTTTTCACAGTTTTGGAGTTATAACGGTTTTATGATTTTGGGCCCCATTTTAGTTAATTGGCTTTATCTTTGTCAATCTATGAACTATTATAAAATGTTGCTTTGCATTCAAATACAAATTTGTAATCACTCAAACCTAGTATCCAACGGTTTTCCAGAAATTTATCACAAAACACGATTTGGAATGAGCACAATTTGTTTCTATTTATCATTTTTCTTTGCACAGGTAATCACAGAATCAATTGATTGTGATAAACGAATCATCATATAAAACATTCTGTTTTAATTTTTTCACACTTCGAGAATCGCATTTGGCGTGAAAGCATTATCATATTTATCACTTGACAGTTTCACAGATCGAGAATTCACACCCTGCTGTCTGAAAATGTGATTTTTCAGTTAAAAGTTACCTATCTGGTATTGTCTTTCCGAAACTTATATGGATTCAAAGCTATCCTAGATAGGCAAACCAGTGAAACTAAAACGTGGCCTGTGGGTGACGACTGATGCCCTCTTCCTTATTGGGATGGGTTGAGATGTCATTATCTTCGGGAAACGGTCGTTGGAAACAATTGAAAGTACTTAGCATTAATTCCTTACGATTATTTGTAACGACAGGGTCTGTTTTTTTTCCCTGCCTTTTAATGTCCTTATTAAAGTATTTCTGGCCTCTCCTTTATGTTGGCCGAATGGAAGTTAGGCATTCAAAACAATTTCTGGCCCACATAAACAAATTTTAAATACGGTAGTAGCTGGCATACAATAACAAGCATATTTTAAACAAAATGTTTCGCTGTTTCAATACAATACAATATGAACATCAGTTGATCAATATTAAATCCACTAGAAATTGCGGTCGGAATAATATGGAAATTTTTATTAAGTTCTTCGTCAACGGTTAACCCCAAAGGATATAAATAGGTTTATATGGGTGATTCTCTGCCAACTGTGATTCTTTTTTTTTTATTTCAAAAATTAAAACTTATTCGAAACAATTTTTGTTTCGTTTTTCTGGCTTCATTTAGTCAGAGTATCAAATTTGTAAAAGCATTTTGCTACAACTTTTAAAGAACAAAAAATATGGTGAAATGTACTAAAACTGGAATAGACGATAATGAAGATCTTTTACTTTTTTGTATTTGTATTTTGTTTTCTCTCTTTTTGACCATACTTTTGGTGATATTCTAGATTAACTGTTATGTTTTTTACTTTTTTTACCTTTACTTCTCTTATTTTCTTTAAATATGTTTTTGTAGTCTATTTTTCTGAATCGCAACCCTCTTCATTGTGCTGGGTTATTACTTAGTTTTTATTGCATGGAATAATTTTAGTTTGTTTTTTTTTTGGAAGAAAGTAAATATTATTGTAAGAAATTATTTAATTAACGTTCACGGTGCCACGGTACTGACATTTAGACAGTTTATGTGACCTAACTTCTCTATGCTAATGAGAAAAATAATTTCCAGGACAATTTTAGCATATGTCGTTACAAGAAATAAAAAATTCTGATAATCAACCAAAAACATGCTGTAACATGTTTAAAAAATAATACCACAGTACTGACAAATTAATTTGTGACACACTTTCTTCGAATGAAAACATATTACTCTTAAAGTACAACAACGTTAAAAAAAGTAAAAAGACTGTTCTTATCTATTCATAAATAGTGCCTCTTTTAGAAAACCATACAAACGTCTTGAAACTAAAACAAAATGGCGGTTCAGCGAGACATTTTTTTAATTCAAAACTAAAAGAAGATCCTCGGACAACATTTATTCATAATTATATTATTCAGCAATAAGTATTCTGACTTAATTTTTGCATAATTTTGTCAAACAAGTATTGCACTCAAACTTTTCTAAGGACAACATTTCTATTCAATGGAGTAGTTAATTAGAAAAAAGTAGATTTAATCGGAAAAACAAGGAACCGACATGCCACGGTACTGACATTTTTACTACACTTTTCCAAGCCATGTGGAAGAAGTAGCAAATTTGGTCATGATATCGAATGTAGATTGTTGTAAATAGCCATTTACACAATACAAACCAAAAATATATACGAACATTTTACATTAAATAACAAAAAAAAAACAGTGGACACAAAGAATCACAGTTGGGACGGAATCACCCATATAGTAGGTAATAATAATAATGTTGATTTTTTGAATTAAATTTTTGTTACATAGTAAAATATTCGGATACATATTAAGACATGGCTTAAATAAGCCGTTTTCCTGATTGTCAACAATGTATTTTTAGTTTGACTTTTTTATTTTAATTAGAGCAAATGAAAAAAGAAAAAACAAATTAACGTTAACATTTTAAGCTTTTTCTTATAAAGATTTTAAATTCTATTTTTAAGTCGCAAACAAATTCAATTTAAAACTAAAAATTTTCTTTTACAATTCTCAACCTGTAAGCTGCTGCTGTTTTGACATAAGAGAAAAGAACACTCCACCAGTCTTTTCCGTTCAAAATATCTTTTGTATCAAGCCAATTAAGCTGATTTGGCCCAAAACACCTTCTTATGTTTTTCATGATGGGACAGATTGCGATGAAGTGGTACACATCCTCCCTGGTATCTATTCATGTTGCATAGCGTACAAAAAATAGGAAGATCTTCTCGATGTGACACGTAGTTAAGCCTAAAAAGTTCTCCTCTCGTTCTAAATAAGGTTTCAATAAATTTTATGTAAAAGTCGTAGTTGAAATAATTACGGCTCTCCCAAACCAATGCGAATTCATAGTGAATCATTCGCAAAGACAGATTTTTGTTGTTGTTTAGCATTGAGTATTTTTCATATTTTGTATTATTGCGAATGATTTCGCGTCTTTGCAATTTTTGCTACCTTTTAAGGAAGATGCGATGGCCTGATATCTGAGTTAGAATATGAAGTATATAATCAAAATTCAGCTTAAGATGCGATGGCCTGATATCTGAGTTAGAATATGAAGTATATGACCAAAATTCAGCTTAACTGTTGGTAGATACATTTATATTGCAACGGGGACAATTCTGTTTCCAGAAGGAACATATAATAGGGGCTTTTTTGGGGTAGATGGAAGCATCGTTTTATGAAAAAGCGAAGAAGCTTTTGGACCTCATCACACCTTGTAATTCCCCAAACTTATGCAGTGTAAAACATAGTCTACAAGGTGGTTTGGCATGCTCAAATTCGATTTTACCACGACACGCCTAGATACTTGTATTCTTTGATTATTTCAATCTCCTCGCTATTAAAAGTCCATTTTTCTCATTGAGCGTTTCTTGCAAAGCTTTTTCTAAACATCATTATTTTAGATTTGCTTATGTTGACAGATAAACTCCAAATGCTACAATATTGTTCAAGCCTGCGGATCATTTTTCGTCGAACGGCCGGAGAATCTGCCAACTAGTTTACATCATCCGCATAGTATTTCAATTTACGTATATTCCATTCCATAAAATACTTTTAGTTTAACTATTCCATGGCCAATTGGATGTGTTCATAAAGTTTTGACTTAATGGCAAATTTGCAAATTTGGTTAAAATTATCTCATCATTTCAATGTGAATTTTTATGGGAAATGAGATGATTTCGTATCGAACTTGTAAATTTTTAACGAAATTGGGGTTGTCTGCACCACTGTGCAAAGGTTGATTTAATTTAAAGTAGTTTACTGTACTATTTTAAGCCAGTTTGGCCTACTAGATAGATTTGTTTTGGTTATATTTTATGTATGAAGTATGCAGTTTTATTAAAGCCTTTAAGCTGAGGTATGTTCTTAGGCAAATATAATATGTAAGAACAAGATACGGAATCTCGTAATACTAATGAACATCGCCAATATTGACTTTCATTTGTCTGATTGATGATTGCTCCTGTGGTTTTGCCTTTGGTTATTATGTGGAACTGGCATCTCTAATCTAATTCTATTGAAATGGCTTGTGGTATGTTTTGCACTTTGAAAATTTCGGTACTGACTTATGGCATAGGAAGTAAATATATTTTGTGTACCTGATATTACTGTGAACTATGTAGGTATGCAACATTTTTAAAATTATATTAAAGCAATAATGCAATCACGTATTACAACTAGAATTTTCGAGTTGAGTAAGTACCTAACCTAAAGGTATGCAGATACGCTGAGAAAAAAAGAAACAAAATCTAAGTAAAAATTAAGCTGGGGCTTGTGTGTAAATGGAAATCCACACAAGTGCAGTGTATGCTGCGGATAATACATCAATTTATATTGAATATAATTTTGAATGAACAACTACAACTTGTGTGTGTTACCACCAAGTATATATAGGCTGGAGTTATAGTTATTTATTATTAAAAATAATCACTTTGATTTAAATAGTTTTTGGAGTGATTCAACTGCAAGGCCAAACATTTTTGAATCAAAGACAAAACTATGATCTCAAATTGTTTTAAAAATATTTTACTTGCGATTTATATATATTTTCTATATGGCAAGTTATGCACATTCGTAAAAAAACATGAGCTCGAGACTATGATCAGACTTGTCATTACGATGATAGGGAAGACGAAAAAAGTTCACAACTCTTTCTGTCTGTTCGACTACAGCCAAAACGACTAGATCGATTTTCTTAAACTTGGAAGAAAGTAGTTTATGGTGATTCCTTCCACCAGTTTTTTTTCATTTCAGATCCAAAAACAACGGCACCTGCCATACAATTTTTTTTAAGCAATTTTACAAAATTTTATTTTTCTCAAAAACAGCTCCACAATAAGTTCAAAATTTGAAGAAAATCGCTTCAGTGGTTTAGGCTGTAGGTTGAGGTACGGACAGACAGAAAGAAACAGAATTATGCCACCCTTTTTTTTCGTGTTCTCTATCATCGTAATGTCATGTTTGATTGTTATCTCGAAATTTTTTTTTGCACGAATCCAAAACTTGCCCTATAGTACCTATATCGCAAGTAAAAAAACCTCACTGATATACAAGTTTATACAACTTTAAATCCCACATGATCAAATTAAATTACATTTTATCCCTCAGCGAGTGTGTTATAGTTTTATGAATCTGGTATACATACATAAATGTATGTATGTATGGTGTATTTATTATGCTAGTTAAAATGAATTTCTCTATGTATAGTCAACAATTCTCTATATTCAGTATATTCACTTTAATCAACTGAAATTTACATAAAAAGTCTACCAAACTATGTTCCTTCATTCACGTTAGACACTTGGGTTCATTGGTGTATTTTTTTTTTTTTTGTTTATGATTCGTAAAACTTTGAAATATTTTTTTAGTTCTTATACCCTTTACGTGTTCCTTCAATCATAGCATTTTATTCTAATATACATTAATTTTTGTGTTCTCTCTTTTTTATAGTTCATGCGGCACAACGAGAGTCTTCTTCAAAACCAAAGGAAGCCAATAGCTTAAATGCAATTTCAGGCAATGGTGCCGCTACTTCCTCAAACTCGAATGTAAATAACATTAGCAATGGCTATCGTGTGGATGGAACAGTAAGCAATTCAAATGAAAATGCTGTGGCTAGCAGTACGCCTACTATTTCAAATACTGTTAGCAGTAGTAGTAGTAGCTCAACAACAATTACAACAGCTTCAAGTAGAAATAATGGAGGAAGTAGTTACAAAGGATCTTCTTCTAGTGTACATAGAAGTCCAATAGAGGTGAATGAAGAAAATCGAAATGGTCCGTACTTTGATAAAGGTGCGTCTAAGAATATAACAGCGCTACTTGGAAAGACAGCTTACTTGAACTGCAGAGTTAAAAATCTTGGAAACAAAACTGTAAGTACCTAATTATTGCATAAGCCTGAAACAAAAGTAGATAGTATTAATAAAATTTATAACTGGATTTACGTTCGTGAAGAAAAATTACTCCTTCCGAAATGAAACTTATACAGTAACCTATAATTCCTATAAATTTTGGAACTCTTTCTTAGCTTAGTTTACAGAAAATTAAAGATTTTATTGGTTTACCTTCGAGTGCCCGTTTAAAATAAGGTAGTAAAATGAAGACTATTGTTCTGCCTTTTCAAATAATAAGGAGTTTTTTCCGTTTTTCCCTTTTTCGAGTAATGATTGTTTGAAGAACCATATTTCGTTAATTTGCGGTTTTGAAAAAACCCGAGACGCCCTCAAAAAGTGGGCATGTCCTGTTGTATACTTTTTTAATTTTTTAAGGAAACGATTTAATAAATAAGGTTTTAGTCAGAAATGCCCTCAAAAGTGGGCGTGGTAGAAAAATTTGTATTGAATAATTATACGAAACTACGTTATCCAAAATTTTCAAGAAGAACACATCCCTTATTTATATACAGGGTGTTTTTTTTAGACGTGTGGTTTTCAATTTAGCAATACTTTTTCCGGACGTGGCCTTTTTGACAGCAGTTACCTACTTGATTTATGCTCAGTTTGGTTTGCCATTTCATAATAAATAGACTTACTCCCGAACAACGTTTGAAAATTGTGCAAATTTATTACCAAAATAATGGTTTGGTTTGCGCATCACGTGCTGCGTCCACTATTCGGTCGACATAATTGCCCAGCAGAGTTGGTAATTTGAGCAACCATGGATCGGTTTTGCACCACATTTAGATTTACTCTAGTTGATAATGCCCATCCTCAGAGACGCCGTTCAGTGAGCACCGAAGACGCTATTGCAGCTATGGATGTGGAGCAGAGTATCGAAGAAGACCCAAATGAGTCCATCCGCCATCGCGTCGAAAATTGGTAGTTGATAACACTGGTCTGCAACGAAAATCGCCTTTGAATCAAAATATATTTTTCGAAAGGATTTTCGCATGCTGAATCCGAATCTGAAGTCAAAATTACTCCAGCACGTCACGTTTTTGAGATATACTAATTCAAACATGTCAAAAACCCGTTTTTTGGGTACGTTTGACGTCGAATTTCTTCACCGATAGGAACTTTTTTTAAAAAACTAATGACAGGACCTGAAAGAACTATATTTCATCTTTCTAAATCATTATACATCTTTTTAAAATTCGTTTTCCTCCCAAAGATATTGTAATTTCAAGGAAATCATCCAAGAACTACTTAGCTCTTATAAAGCTCTTAATTGCAACATGTCACTGAAAATTAATTTTTTGGACTCCCACTTAGATTTTTCCCCCGGTTAACCTTGGTGTAGTTTCAGATGAACATGGTGAAATGTTTCATCAAGACATGATGCACATAGAACGAAGTTATAACGGGAAATGGTCAGAAGCAATGCTGGCAGATTTTTGCTGGTCAATTTTTGTCAGACAATGGAAAATATGAAAAGAAAAAAAGCTACAAAATAATATGTTTAAAGAAATAAGTTATAGTAAATTGTGTATTTGGATTTTTGAGCTTATTTTATTTTTTTAAACTACTTTTTTAAGGTGTAGTTTGGTAGAATCGTTGTGTTTTTTTATATTTTAAAATATTTTACCCGTTTTTATACGGAGCACTCAGTTTGGGATTTTAAAACGCTTAGTTGTTTCTTTTTTAAAAGTCTTTGATTAAAATTTATTTAATATACTTCATTTAATGAATATCAAATATAGGGAAATTTTATTATTTTCCAAAAAAATATGTTTTTTACAGCGTAAACCATAAAAACTACGAAATTTCGAAATTTATGTTGTTTTTTTAAATAAGGGTTTAAAATATGGGTGAACATTGATGGATGATGACAAATCTGGTTTCATGTGAAAGCTCATATTATGTGGAGTAAGTCCTCCAAATTTGAGCAGAATAGGCACAATAGTTTTTTTGTTTTTAGCAGGTCAACCAAGTCTAAGAGGGCCATTTTTTACAAATCAATCATATTTTTCAAAAATCTATTTAAAAAAAACTGGACGTGATAGAATTTTTCTGAAACCAGATTAAGATTTAAAAAAGTCAAATCTGTCATAATTTCAAAGAATTATTTGAAGGCGAAAAAAAAGTTGATTTTTGCAGACCAGTGTAATTGGCTTCGGCTAGAATTTATTCAAGCCAATTGCGGCAGCCACTTGCCCGAAATGATTTTTAAAACATAATGGCAAACCCTTATCTTTATAATAAAGCTAAGTTCTTGGCCATAACATTAAATTATATGCGTTTTATTTCTTCTTGAGAACCACACGTCTAAAAAAACACCCTTTATTTGACAATCAGAAGACTTTTTTTACTTGCGATTATAGGTACTATAAGGCAAGTTTTGGATTCGTCCAAAAAAAAAATTTTGAGATAACAATCAAACATGATATAACGATGATAGAGAACACCATAAAAGTGGGTGGCACAATTCTGTCTGTCTGTCTGTTCGTCTACAGCCTAAATGGCTTGATCAATTTTGTTCAAACTTGGTACATAGTGGTTTTTGGTGATTATGCCCACACGTTTTTTCATTTTTTTTTTAGAACCAAAAACAACGGTACCTGCCATAAATTTTTTTTAACAATTTTACATAATCGTATTTTTCTCAAAAACGGCTCGACAACTTTTCTAAAAAAAAAATCAGTAAATTTATTTTAGTAAAAGCTTCCTTTGGGTGGAAAACCATTTTTCAAAAATGGTTATTATTGGTACCTCCCAAAGAACCATTTTTTTAATTTTGGATTTTCTTCAAAACGATACGACCGATTTCAATTATTTTTTTTATACAGAAGCTTCCAAAAAATATAAACAGTTTTGCGTACCAAAATTTTTG